>CM060672.1:25619908-25817408 GCA_030686955.1 Odontamblyopus rebecca
AAAAATTGTAATTAAGTAAAAGCATCTTAATTCCTACTCAAGTAAAAGTAACCATCTAAAATCTGCTTGAGTAACTGTAAAAAGGTCCTTCATTTAAAGCGTAATTGGAGTTGTTTTAATCAACTTTTAGGTGATACATGAAAACTGAGCTACTAACATGTACTGACACTGAGCTCTTCCTTCTTTTTATAGAACTTTAACTGTATAACAAATTCAAGAAATTAAACAAATCAACAAATTCTGACTTATAAGCTCTGGCTGGGATAAGCACATTTTGCATTATTATGATATTCTTTATTTTGCTTTTGAACGTGAATAGCTGTCCGAGGTTTGGCCAACGGTTTCCTTCACTTTCCTCCCGAGAATTACTCAATGCTCCTTCTTTTTGAATATCTCCATGGCGACCTCTGGCTCTGGCTCGGCCCCATCATCATCCAAGTTGATCCAAGACGGACTGACGGTTCTGCACGACGACTGGACATTCTGTAGAGAAAATGTAGCGCAATTTCCTTTCTTTTCCGGCAGATTTGTTTGGCTAAAGTTCCACTGTGTAACTTTCCTGGTGGAGGAGGGTCTGCCACCTGCTTGTCTCCATGGAGATGTTATTGATTTGTCTGTAATGTACCACTGTAAGGTGTTAAACAAATTGACCTTCAGTTACTGCATTAATGGTGCTTTTATTGCTCAAAAATACCATGAAAAACATCTCATCAGATTTGAAGCCGTGGTTAAAGCCCCACTGCGGAACTTTTCATCACATTAGAGCAGGATTAAAGGAGCTGTACTTGTTTTCACTGTCTTAAAATATTATAAACAGACCTAGTTCATTGAAACAAAACACAGGTCTGTTTGCGATGAGGAAACAAAAGGAAAACACAGATCAGAAAATAGTGTAATATGGGCCCTTTAAATACTTTCCTGATACTTTGGACCCTCTTGTAAATCCTGCGACCTACTTAAACTTCTCCTCTTTTCTCTCTCTTTCTCTCCTTCACCCTTAGCCCCGCCCCCTCCGTGTATTTATCAATCTGCAGCCCCTCCCCTAGCCCCGCCCCCTTCTCATGTTCCTCTTTCTTTTTAGTCCCTCGCTCCAAATCCTCCCCAAAGCAAATCCGAGGTCCAAACTGGATTCTTAGAGAGAGCTTCTGCAGGTACACGAACTTTAAATCACGTTTCTTCTCAAATGCAATGTTTTTAAACCTGGATCAGGGCATTTAAAGTGCTTTGTTTGTATGTTATCGGGGAAAATATGAGTTCAAAGTTGTGATTTTGTATTTTGTTTTGCAAGAAATGTTGTAAAAACTGATTTAGGTCACGCAGAAGTCACGTTGAAGTTTGTTCAAAAGCAGTGATGAGAACTGCAGACTGCAACTTGTTTAATATTGAAAGAAAGTTTAAGTGTTTTGCAAATTTTTTATGCTATTTTCATTGCGTTTTGTGTTTGTATCGTAGAAGTGGGTAGGGTCACTTCAGAATAACATTACTGACATATGTTTAACACACAAACCCTGCATATTTAGCCTGAGATCTTTTCTCAAACAGACAACACGCTGTTCCACCCTGTGATGTCAAGTTGTCCATTGTGTTTTCCACTCCACACACCTTCACTAGAATCATTTGGATGATTTCAGCCCTGGAATTGCCAATTTCCTCTCTGCTCCACAAAGGCAGAACACATCATAACATCACGTTTGGGCAAAAATGAGTTCATGTCATTTTGGAATTATTTGAGACTAGCCTGATTCGTCGGACTTCGCAGCATTAGGATTCATTCGCTCAACGGTAGGCAGTACTTTTTTTTATTTAAACAATCTCTGCTATTTGGTGGTGAACGCTCAGTGGTGTCCCAGTAATACCTGCACAACAGCAAATCCCCTTAGGAAGAAGGGCAATAACGTCTTTCCCCTTGATAAAATTCTCTTTGTTCCGGCTTTAAATCCTCCATGTCGGGAATCGTTGCAAACACAAAATGTTCGGCTTCCTCTACATCCATTTCGACGCTTTGTTTACTGTTGTGCTGCACCACCAAAGGGACCCGGGAGCTGGAGTTTGAGCTCTTCTCGTCTTGGTTGGTGCCGACTACAACTTCCAGGGTTCTTGCAAACTGCCGAGTGTGTTCTGAATCCTGACGAGTCGCTGGAGAGAAGGGAAACTGAGCGGAGGCACTAGGTGGGACCAGCCTGGCTAATTTGAGACCTCTTTTATCATGTGAATAAATATTGTGGAAAAATACTGAGGTCAAAACTGACCTTTGACCCTTTATGGCAGTGACTGTGCTCTGCCTTTGTATCATGTGGCAGAAATAAGAAGTCGTGCAAAGGCTAAAGGCAGTAACACAGTTTGTTACTTAAGCTCAGATTTCTCATACAAATATTTCTTCATTATAGCAACTAGTCCTACACTGGAAAAAACAATATCTAAGTTAAAATGACATAAATTAAGAACATTTTACTTTATTTGAGCAGATTCAGTTTGAGAAGTGAAATTATCTGACAATGGAATAAGTGTTTTTTTCTTAATTCAAGCAACATTTGATTTTATTTCTTATTTTAAGTGTAGCCAGATGTATTTTCATATTTTAAGTACAAAAAAATCTTATTGCACTGGCAGGTAATTTTACTTTTCCAGTGAAATTTACTCAAATCATGGTAAAACTTTCTTAATCCAAGTCATTTTGGCTTGACTAGATTTAATTTTTTGCATGATATTTTATTATATTTTATTATTATTATATTTCACATTTTGTATCATACTTTTGTTTTGAAATTTTGAATTCGTTTTCCTCAGTTTCACACACTGGCAAGTTAAGGTCTTTTGCTGTTGTAGGGAAGCGCCGAACAAAAGGTAAAAGGAGCTGTTAACGTGAAAACCACCACTTCATGACATCACAAGGTGGAAGGAGCATTTTGAGCTTTGGAGATGTAGACAGACTAATAATAAAGAGTTACTGAAACATGTGTGAATGAATGTATGATTTTGAGGAGTTAACGTCATTCTAACATGACTTAAAAACTCGATATCACCAGTTTTGAGTAATACAGGGCCTTTAACTACATTTTGAACTCTTCTTCCCTGCATTATTACATCAGAGAAAAAAGCAAAAGAAGAGATTTTCTGTTCAAAATTTGCCCGAAGATAAAATGCATTACCGTTCTCTTTATAAAATGGAACAAAACAACAGCTCCAAGCCTGTTTTTGAGGAGGAAACGACATTAGAACACGGCTTCAAGCTCAAAAAAGTCCATTTAGTGTAATATAAGAACCGTTAAGCTGTCGGGCCATAACGTCTGATTTATAATTTGATTTATGTGAAGGACAAAGCCTTAAATAAGTCACAAAATCTGATATTTTCAAAGGAAAGACCCAAAAATGAGACTAAAATGAAGCTTTTGTCACTTTAGACTTACTCACAGTGGGAAGAGGAAGCACACTTTTTACTCAGATGCCCTCCCTGTGTCTCCATGAGGTCTTATTCTGCGTAAAAGCGTCTAACCCTGTAGTTCAGACGTCTACAAACATGTTCTGAAATACATGGGACTCTTGGACGAGTTTAAAGTTCAGATTTCAGTTTTATGGCGTGACATGTGCCTGAACCTGGACTGAAAACATTAATAGTTTTTCACTTGTGAGGCCGTGCGAGCGTTTGTCTTTCAGTTCCACCTGTTCCACTCAAGCTGCCAATGGGAAAAGATCTCAGTGTCCGAGTGAAATCTGGGCCAAAAACACATCTGCTCGTGTTACAATACAGGCCTGTTTTAAGAGGACACATTTCACAGCAGCTGCAAAATGAAATAGGAATACGCTGGTGAAGAGATGCAGAAACAAGAAGAGTTAAAGGTTCCCTGTCACATCTGTGGAGAAGTGTGTTTAGTAGGGATCTAACATAACCAAAACTCTGGAGATGATATTTGTTTTATATTTCGTGGAAGCTTAAAAAAGTGTGACTTTGCTACGTTTTCCTTCTCAAACGTCTTGACAGGACTGTTAGAAGACAAAGAACTAAGGTTTAAAATTGCCGTTATTTCTTCACGTAGTCTGCACTGAAAAGGATCATGGTCTATGTAGTTCCTTCTGATTTTTAGACATCGCTGCACCAAACAAATTTAAGCAAAGAGACTTGTACTTCAGTTTATTGTGGTGGTCTCCTATGTGACTGTAAGACCTTTGACGATACGATATCACAATATTTCAGTTATTGTTCCATCCCTAGTGTTTAGTCAGATTAAGGAAGCATGATTTAAAGCACTTTTCAGAGCTTCTAACCACGTCGTAGTAGTTTCTCTTCACCATTTACTCACCCAAAGTTGTATTTGGAGCGATTCCTGCATGTTTTAATCATCTTTAATCACTTACTTTCAAGACGCTATCTTGTTTTCACCCCCCCGGCACACACCGGTGTTATGATACTCGAGACCAGTCTTCATCCAAAACGAGAGCTCACAGAACTCACATTTTTTTATACCAGTTACTTGTTCATACGTTGTTGTTTTTGTTTGTTTGACTTTTGGGAAAATAAAGCAGTGGACATCACTAATGGTGCCTTCACGTCCTATGGTAATCATCGTAAATAACAAAAACCAACATCGAAATGAACGTCGTAATTTCCACTGGAAAGCTGGACGTTTTATGAGACACAAGCTGCCGAGATGAGATAAACTTTGACCTTTCAACATGCAGAGAGCAGCGGAAGTGTTGTGAATGATAAATACCAACTAACCCTAAACCAGGGCTGTCCAAACTTTTTTCATCAAGGGCCACATATTAAAACACAGACCAGCGTGAGGGCCGATCGAGGGTCACAGACTGAGGGTCAAAACAGTGAGTAATTCAAATCTGTGCTTTTATAACAAGTTTGAATGAGTCTCCAGACCTTTGTTCAGGCTGAGACCCTCAAAAGGACAAACTACATTTGCTTGAACAAAACTACTACTTGCTGTAGTGTGGGCCAATTCACCTGGAAGCCTGAGGGCCAAAACAATTGGTCCGAGGGCCACATTTGGACCCCAGGCCATAGTTTGGACATGCCTGCCCTAAACCCTAAACCAAAGTATAAAAAGTATATAAAAAAATAAAATAAAATATGAAAACTTCTTTACCCAGGTAACAGGTCAGGGTCCACCAGGTTTCATTTCACTACGACAACAAAAGCACTTGAACACAACACACTGGTAATTTCACCCCACAAGTGGAAAGGATCGTCTTTCCCACACCACGTGAAGGCAGCGTGACTCAGCCTAATGATCGGAACTGTGTTTTACTCAAAGACAGAACTGTGCGAAAGTTTTAGGCAAAGGAGAAGGAAAGCTGTAAACAGAGAATGCTTTCAGAAACATAAATCACGGTTGTTTTTAGCAATTCACAAAATGCAAAGTGAGTGAACGAAAGAAAGCGTAAAGAGTCAGAAGTTGTGTTGGTGATGGTTTGGCCCCGCAGAGCCCTGACCTCAACTAATCCGTGCTTCATTCTTCTATTTTATTCTCTTAATCGGTGATACACGCAGGTTGCAGTTGTCTCCAAGAACGGAAAAGTTACATCGTGCAGCTTTAAATTAAGAGTTGCTGCTTCCTGTTGAATACTTTTTAAGCCTCTTTTTGCTCTTTTAGTGAACTGTGGACTGTACAAAACCTCACACACCTTTAGTCCATTAATTCTCAGTGGTGTTTTAGTCGATTAAATCTTGTATTCATCGACTAATGGTTTTATTCTATGCTTTTTTTTGCTTTATTTTCATATTTAGAGAGGGTTTTATATGGAGCTCTGCAGAAAGGAGAATACTGAAAGGTTGTGAGAGCTTTTGACAGTTTCATAACACCTTTTAGTGAACCAGTCGGGGCAGGGCAGGTCTTTATCCTTCTCTCTTTGGAAAAAAAAACATCTTCCGGCCTTAAAAAAGAGCATCTGGAGATTAACTTTAAATTTAAATCCAGATCAGGATTAAACATCAGACTGCCCCAGAACCAAGACGCTCCAAAACCAAACTCTCTTTAGCATCTCTCTGTTCCTCGCCTGAAATCTGAAATGTAAATTCAGACAGAGGGAGAGAAAATGGAGGAGACGGAAGTGGGGATGAGGAGAGAAGGAGAAAAGAGACAGAGGAGGGAGTCTAGGAAAAGGAACCAAAAAAAAAAAAAAAGAGGAGGAGAGGAGAAAGGATTGACAAAGCTGGAATCTAAAATGTCCTCTGGTGCTCTTTGCACAGCTCCCATTTTAGAAAGAGAATGATAATGCATTTTATCTTCGGGCAAATTCTTCACAGAACATGTCTTCTTTTGCTTTTTCCTCGGATGGAATAATGTTTGCAACTAGAGGATAGGATATTTGAGGCTAGGCTAGTAAAAATGTAGTTAAATATTACTCAAAATTGGTGATATCGAGCTTTTAAGTCATGTTACAATGTTGTTACCTCCTCAAAAAACAGACGTTCATTTACACATGTTTGAGTAATCCTTTATTATTTGTCTATCTACACCTCCAAAGCTCAAAATGCTCTGTTCCACCTTGTGATGTCATGAAGCCAGTGGCGATCCTACACTATTTACTCCTAGGATGAGGCCCCCCTAGTCCAATGATGGTCCAAGGTCAATGGTCTTTTTTTAGGTTATTAGGTGCTTTTTTGAATGAAAACAAATACCTGAAAAAAGAGCCTAATAACAGAAATGAGACCCCCTCCTGCCCCCCGGGACCACTAACACCCTGAGCCGTAAAAAAGTGAGGACTGAGGAGCGGAAGTGGTAGTTTTCAAGTTAACCGTTCCTTTTTCCTGACCCTAATTCTGTAGAAATCGGCAATTCCAGGTCTGAAATGATCCAAATGATTCTAGCGAAGGTGCATGGAGTTTAAAAACACAGTGGAGCACGTCCTGTATTACCACATGACAAAGTGGAACAGAGTGTTTTCTGTTCAAGAGAAGAACTGAGCCTAAATCTGCAGGTTTGTGCGTTAAACATGTGCGAATGAAACAAAACAAACCTCCAGGTCTGTTTGTGAGGAGGAAACGCTGTCAGAGCACAGATCAGAAAACAGTGTAATCCAGGCGCTTTAAACTCAATACTTTGACTTTCGCACGTATCACCATCGTGTGTTAGTATCGTATCGTGAGCCGTGCATTGAGAATCGTATCGAATCGTAGGGACTCTGTGATTCCCGGCTCTATAACACATACTGTCTGTCAGACCTGCAGTCTGATCGAGCTAATCAACACTTCTGAAAATACTCTTTCTATTCTCTCTATCCACCCCCTTTCCTCTCTGTCTGTCTGTCTGTCTATCCTTCTACCTCTCCTCTTTCTCTGTCTATCCTTCTACCTCTCCTCTCTCTCTGTCTATCCTTCTACCTCTCCTCTCTGTCTATCCTTCTACCTCTCCTCTCTCTCTGTCTATCCTTCTACCTCTCCTCTCTCTTTCTCTGTCTATCCTTCTACCTCTCCTCTCTCTGTCTATCCTTCTACCTCTCCTCTCTCTCTGTCTATCCTTCTACCTCTCCTCTCTCTTTCTCTGTCTATCCTTCTACCTCTCCTCTCTCTTTCTCTGTCTATCCTTCTACCTCTCCTCTCTCTTTCTCTGTCTATCCTTCTACCTCTCCTCTCTCTTTCTCTGTCTATCCTTCTACCTCTCCTCTCTCTCTCTGTCTATCCTTCTACCTCTCCTCTCTCTTTCTCTGTCTATCCTTCTACATCACCTCTCACTGTCTCTGTCTATCCTTCTACCTCTCCTCTCTGTCTATCCTTCTACCTCTTTCTCTGTCTATCCTTCTACCTCTCCTCTCTCTCTCTGTCTATCCTTCTACCTCTCCTCTCTCTTTCTCTGTCTATCCTTCTACCTCTCCTCTCTCTTTCTCTGTCTATCCTTCTACCTCTCCTCTCTCTATCTCTGTCTATCCTTCTACCTATCTCCTCTCCTCTCTCTCTCTGTCTATCCTTCTACCTCTCCTCTCTCTTTCTCTGTCTATCCTTCTACCTCTCCTCTCTCTTTCTCTGTCTATCCTTCTACCTCTCCTCTCTCTCTGTCTATCCTTCTACCTCTCCTCTCTCTTTCTCTGTCTATCCTTCTACCTCTTCTCTCTCTGTCTATCCTTCTACCTTTCCTCTCTCTATCTATCCTTCTACCTCTCCTCTCTCTGTCTATCCTTCTACCTCTCCTCTCTCTTTCTCTGTCTATCCTTCTACTTCTCTCTTTCTCTGTCTATCCTTCTACCTCTCCTCTCTCTCTGTCTATCCTTCTAACTCTCCACTCTCTCTGTCTATCCTTCTACCTCTCCTCTCTCTCTGTCTATCCTTCTAACTCTCCACTCTCTCTGTCTATCCGTCTAACTCTCCACTCTCTCTGTCTATCCTTCTACCTCTCCTCTCTCTTTCTCTATCTATCCTTCTACCTCTCCTCTCTCTGTCTATCCTGCTACCTCTCCTCTCTCTTTCTCTGTCTATCCTTCTACCTCTCCTCTCTCTCTGTCTATCCTTCTACCTCTCCTCTCTCTTTCTCTGTCTATCCTTCTACCTCTCCTCTCTCTCTCTGTCTATCCTTCTACCTCTCCTCTCTCTTTCTCTGTCTATCCTTCTACCTCTCCTCTCTCTCTGTCTATCCTTCTACCTCTCCTCTCTCTTTCTCTGTCTATCCTTCTACCTCTCCTCTCTCTTTCTCTGTCTATCCTTCTACTTCTCCTCTCTCTCTCTGTCTATCCTTCTACCTCTCCTCTCTCTTTCTCTGTCTATCCTTCTACCTCTCCTCTCTCTTTCTCTGTCTATCCTTCTACTTCTCCTCTCTCTTTCTCTGTCTATCCTTCTACTTCTCCTCTCTCTTTCTCTGTCTATCCTTCTACCTCTCCTCTCTCTCTGTCTATTCTTCTACCTCTCCTCTCTCTTTCTCTGTCTATCCTTCTACCTCTCCTCTCTCTTTCTCTGTCTATCCTTCTACCTCTCCTCTCTCTTTCTCTGTCTATCCTTCTACCTCTCCTCTCTCTTTCTCTGTCTATCCTTCTACCTCTCCTCTCTCTGTCTATCCTTCTACCTCTCCTCTCTCTTTCTCTGTCTATCCTTCTACCTCTCCTCTCTCTCTGTCTATCCTTCTACCTCTCCTCTCTCTTTCTCTGTCTATCCTTCTACCTCTCCTCTCTCTTTCTCTGTCTATCCTTCTACCTCTCCTCTCTCTTTCTCTGCCTATCCTTCTACCTCTCCTCTTTCTGTCTATTCTTCTACCTCTCCTCTCTCTCTCTGTCTATTCTTCTACCTCTCCTCTCTCTTTCTCTGTCTATCCTTCTACCTCTCCTCTCTCTGTCTATCCTTCTACCTCTCCTCTCTCTCTGTCTAGCCTTCTACTGCCTCTCTTTCTCTCTCCGTCTGTCTATCATTCTACCTCCACTCTCTCTCTGTTTGTCTATCCTTCTACCTCCTCTCTCTCTATCTGTCTGTCTGTCTCTCTGTCTATCCTACCTCCTCTCACCCTCTCTCTCTCTCTATCTTTCTACCTCTTCTCTCTCTCTGTATGTCTATCCTTCTACCTCCTCTCTCTCTCTCTCTCTCTCTCTCTCTCTCTCTCTCTCTTTCCATCCCTCCATTGTGATTGGCTCTTTCCGGCTCTGGTTCTTTATGAATCAAATCTCAGACCGGATGTGATTGGTTTCAGATAATCAGGATGATGTATTCTCTCCTCTTCCTCTCCCTCCCTCCCTCCCTCCCTCCCTCCCTCTCTCCCTCTGTCTGTCTTCCTCCCCTTTTTCTCCCTCATTCCATTTTATCCTCCTTATCTGCTCTCTCTCCTCCTTCCATCATTTCCCCCATACCTCCCTCTTCCCTCGTTCATACACAACCTCGCACACATGTGTCCCTTCTCCTCCTCTTCCTCCCCTCTTCTCTCCTCCCTCATTCACACATGTTTGTACCTTTCTCCACTCCTCCTTCCATCTCTCCATCCCTCTGTCGGACACGTTCGCACCTCCCCCTCCTCCTCTCCTTCCTCTTCTTCCTCTCTTCCCTCGTTAACACATGCTCTTACTTCCTCTCCTCCTTCGTTCACACACTCCGCTCCCTCCCTCTCTCTCTTTCCTCTCCTCCTTCATTCACGTGCTCCGCTCCTTCTCCTCCCTCTTTCCCTCCTCCCTCCCTCTCTCCGGTCCAGATTAGTCGTCCGCTCACGTCTCCCACAGCCGCAGTCACACGCCGTCATGCGGCTCACCTCTCCTCCATTCACCAAACCCCTCTTCTCTCTCTCTCTCTCTTTCCTCTCCTCCTCTTCCACCTCCTCCCTCGTTCACACAATCTCACGTTCCTCACAGCTGCAGCACGAACGTAAACATCTCCATTCACTCCTTCTCGCTCCTCATCTCTCCATTCTCCTTGAGCTCGGAGTGATCCCGTCTCACCTCCTCCCCCTCTCTTTTGCTCACTTTCTCTCCGTTCTCCTCCCTCTCTCTCTTTCTGTCTCTCTTCCTTCTCTCTCTCCGTTCCTCCTCGAACTCCCTACGTTTGGTGAAGTAATCCTCTCTCCTCTCTCTCTTCCACTGTTTCTCCTCCCTCTCCTCTCTCTGTCTCTGTCTCTCCTCCCTCTCCTCTCCTCTCTCTTACTCCCTCTTTCGTTCACCTTCTCTCCGTTCCTCTCCTCCGTTCTCTCCTCGGCGTGTATGGAATAACGCGGGACATGTTTTGGGACAGAAAACACGGAATGGGTAATTCCCACCGGAGACCGAAGGGACGCCACAGACCCAAGTCCAGCTCAGGTTCGGAATTTTCGACCTTTTTTTTTTTTGTCGTTGAAATCAGAATTCAGCTCAGAAAAATCACTGATGCGTTCTCGTTTTCGGATCGTCCAACGTGTCACTCAAAGCACAAAGCGAAACGTGAATTCTCAGTACAGAAATCGTAATCTGTTGAGATGATTTCCGATGTTTTCCTGTCTCCCGTTGGGCTGTCTGCATCTTGGCTCTGATCTATGCATCGTCACTTTTATCCTCAGATTTTTAAAAAATTTTTCTTAAATATATTTTTAGATTTAATTTCTTTCCAATTCTGCTGCTTGATTCTGTGTGGAGCTTGGTTGCTTTCTTCTCGGTGCATTTATTTATTTCGTTTATCAAAAATCAATTTCCGTCCTGGTTTAGTCCTCGTTCAGTCCTTGAGGTTTAGTCCAATTTAAAACCTGGTTCAGTTCTGGTTTAGTCCTGTTTCAGTCCTGGTTTAGTCCTTGAGGTTTAATCCTGGTTTGGATCGGGTTCAGTCACAGTTCACTCCTGGTTCATTCCTGGTTTAGACCTTGTTCAGTCCTGGTTTAGTCCTGGTTCAGTCCTGGTTTAGTCCTGGTTTAGTTTTGGTTTAGACCTTGTTCAGTCCTGGTTTAGTCCTGGTTTAGTTTTGGTTTAGACCTGGTTTAGTCCTTTAGATTTAGTCCAATTTAAGACCTGGCATAGTCCTGGTTTGGATCTAGTTTAGAACTGGTTCAGTCCTGGTTTAGTGCGGGTTTAGACCTGGTTTAGTCTTTTAGGTTTAGTCCAATTTAAGACCTGGCATAATCCTGGTTTGGGTCTGATTTCGACCTGGTTTTGTCCTGGTTCAGTCTTGGTTCAGTCCTGGTTCAGTACTGGTTTAGTCTTGGTTTGGATCTGGGTGAGTCCTGGCTCAGTCCCGGTTCAGTCCCGGTTCAGTCCCGGTTCAGTCCCGGTTCAGTCCCGGCTCAGTCCCGGCTCAGTCCCGGTTCAGTCCCGGCTCAGTCCCGGCTCAGTCCTGGTTCAGTCCTGGTTCAGTCCCGGTTCAGTCCTGGTTCAGTCCTGGTTCAGTCCTGGCTCAGTCCTGGTTCAGTCCCGGTTCAGTCCTGGTTCATGCTACTTCTCATTCATTTCAACACAGATCAATACTGTTTCCAGACTCTTTTATGGATCACATTTGAAAGCGTTTTGTTCATTCCATTTCACACACATCGATAGAATTCTTTAGTATTTGGTCCGCAGACCTCAGACTCAAAGACGATGCTTCTTCGTCCGTGTGGAATCAGCATTTTCGGCAGCAGCCTCCCCTTTCTCACGCTTCTGTTCAGTCACCGTTCCATTTTCCATTTTCCATTTTCCATTTCTTCACCGTGATTTCCTATAAAATGTAATAATTTAGATGGTTTTGATTGTGATTTTCTTATGTAAGATGAATGTGCGTCAAATTTGAGGTTAATTTAAGCTATTATCAGTGCTGTTGTTGTGTCCTTGAGCAACACACTTCACTTGTGAATGATGACTTCTATTGTCAATTTCTATATCATGATCTTATATAAGCTATTTTTTTAATGTTTTTTTTTATCATTTTGGGTTTAGCTTAGTCATGGGCCGGTGTGGCTACAGTCTGTGCTGTCGCTGTGTCCTTGAGCAAAACACTCACCTTGAGAGTGGCGGGTTCTAATTTCTATTTCTATTTCATGGTTTCTTTCAAGATTTCGATATCTAAAAACTGCGATAATACTGGTTGTTTTTGGCTTATATAAAACACATCAAAATTCACGAGCCTACGGAGCCATAACGAGTGCTGTTGTTGTGTCCTTGAGCAAGACACTTCACTTTGCGTGTGAGAGGGGTGGGTTGTATTTCTTTATCATGATTTTTTTATGAGCTTTAATATCTAACAACTGGTCGTTTTTTGCTTATATAAAATACACGTGCATCAAACTTCACGAGTCTCTGAAGCTATAAACAGTGATGTTGTGTCCTTGAGCAAGACGCTAATTTGCCTGTGAGCGGTGGGTTCTATAGCCTATTTCTACATCATGAGTTCTTATAAGGTTTTAATCTATAGTCATTTTTGTTGTTAATTTCATTTTGGTTGTTAATTTCTTATATAAAGTCCATTTACATCAAAATTCATGAGCGTGACTGGATCCAACCACTGCTGCTGTTGTGTCCTTGAGCCAGACACTTCACTTTTACTGTGGGAGTGGTGGGTTGCATTTTTTAAAATCGTGATTTCATGTAAACTTTGAATTATTTTGTTCATTTTGGTTAATTTTTTACATAAAATCAACTCACAAATTCCCGAGTCTGTGAAGCTATAACCAGTGCTGTTGTTGTGTCCCTGAGCAAGACACTTCACTTTTACTGTGGGAGTGGAGCGTTCTATAGTTGATTTCTATATTGTGATTTCTTCTAAGGGTTTAATCTATTTGATAATTGTGGGTGTTTATTGCTTATATAAAATAAATGAGCATTACAATTCACAAGTCTATATAGCTCCAGTAGTTCCTGTTGTTGTGTCCTTGAGCAAAACACTCACTTTGCCTGTGGGAGTGCTGAGTTTTATCATCGATTTCTATGTGGTTTCAAATAGGCTTTTTAAAATCATTTTTGTCATTCAAATTTCTAGCTCAGTCAGTGCTGCTGTTGTGTCCTTCAAGTTTATTCATTCACCTGAACCAGTCCTGTTTAATCCTGGTTCAGATCAGTTTTTAGTCCTGGTTAAGTCCTGGTTCAGCCCTGGTTTAGTACTGGATTAGTCCTGGTTCAGACCTGGTTTAGTCCATGAGGTGTATTGATTCTGGTACAGTCATATTGAGTCCTGGTTTAGTCCTTGTTAACCCTTGTCCAGTCCGGGTTAGTTCTGGTTTGGGCCTGGTTTAGTCCTTGAGGTTTAGTCAATTTTAAGACCTGGTTTAGTTCTGCTTTAGTCCAGATTCAGTACTGTTTTAGTCCTGGTTCAGTCCTGCTTTAGTCCTGGTTTAGTCCTGTTCAGTCCTGCTTTAGTCCTGATTCAGTACTGTTTTAGTCCTGGTTTAGTCCTGCTTTAGTCCTGCTTTAGTCCCGATTCAGTACTGTTTTAGTCCTGGTTTAGTCCTGCTTTAGTCCTGGTTTAGTCCTGGTTTAGTACTGTTTCAGTCTTGGTTTAGTCCTGGTTTAATCCTGGTTCATTTCTGTTTTAGTCCTGGTTTAGCCCTGGTTCAGTCCTGGCTTAGCCTTGGTTCAGTCCTGGTTCAGTCTTGGTTTAGTCCTGGTTTAATCCTGGTTCATTTCTGTTTTAGTCCTGGTTCAGTCCTGGTCCAGTCTTGGTTTAGTTCTGGTTTAGTCCTGCTTTAGTCCTGGTTCAGTCCTGGTTCAGTCCTGGTTCAGTCCTGCTTTAGTCCTGGTTCAGTCCTGGTTCAGTCCTGCTTTAGTCCTGGTTCAGTCCTGCTTTAGTCCTGGTTCAGTCCTGGTTCAGTCCTGGTTCAGTCCTGGTTCAGTCCTGGTTCAGTCCTGGTTCAGTCCTGGTTCAGTCCTGGTTCAGTCCTGGTTCAGTCCTGCTTTAGTCCTGGTTCTGTCCTGTTTTGTTGTTCATGTTTCTCTGTTGTGTTATTTATTACATTTCCAGTATTTCCAGGTCACTCATTAGTATAATTCCCAGTCTCGCTGATGCTTCAGGAAACTCGGACTCTCATTAATCTGCGTTAGTTTGAGTTTAACCCCAGTAATGACCCAGACTCACTTCATTTACACGGAGACAGTTCTTCACCTTCAATAGTCGTGTCATGCTATAAAAGGAGGAAATTTTCATCTTGTTTTTTTTCTTCAACCAGTTTTGATTGTGATTTTGACATTTGAAATCTTTGTTTTCAAATTCAAACTCACATTTTAAACCAAGACAAAGATCAAAATGTTAATCTAATCTAATGTTAACTAATCATGCATTTCATTGGCAGCTTTTCCACATGGGGAGGGCATCTGACACACAGGGACATTTCAGAACTTGTTTGTAGAGGTCGAAACTACAGGATAATAGCAGCTTTTACACAGAATAAGACGCCACGGAGACACAGGGAGGGCATCTGACACACCGGGAGGCCATAAATCACAGTCGTACAGCTCTATTTCACACAAAAGTTGTCTTAATGCTTTAATCTGAACTTTTCTGAGCCAGTCTCGACCTCATCCTGAGCTCTGATTTGCTGCCGGACGCTCTAAAAGGGTCAAACAGAACAACTTTTCAATTTCACTGTGGAGTTTTCTGACCCAGACTTTATACTGTTCATCTGAGTGAAGCATTCAGCCGGGGAGATATATAGGTCGACTGTGTGTGTGTGTGTGTGTGTGTGCGTGTGTGTGTGTGTGCCTGTGTGTGTGTTTGTATTTTTTTTTATATGTATTTATATGAGAATAATTTTCCATACATTACAGTAGATGCATTGTGATTTCAGTGCAGCGCTGAGGAGTTCAAAAGGAGTAAGTAGAAGTTAATGTGTTTATGTGTGTGTGCGTCTGGGTGTGTGTGTATGTGTGTATGTGTGTGTGGTTCAATTTTGTAACATAAATATAATCATTTATTTTTATTGTGATTTTGAATTTCGAAATCTATTTTCAAATTACAATTCAATTCACAGGGCACAGAAGAGACGATGTGTGCATGTGTTTGGGTGTCTATGTATGCGCGCGTGTGTGTGTGTGTGTGTGTGTGGGAACGTGCGTGTGTGTGCGTGTGTGTGTGCGTGTGTGTGTGCGTGTGTGTGTGTGCGTGTGTGTGTGTGTGTGTGCGTGTGTGTGTGAGTGCGTGTGAGTGTGTGTGGCGTGTGTGTGTGCGTGTGTGTGTGTGTGTGTGAGTGTGTGTGTGCGTGTGTGTGTGTGCGCGTGTGTGTGTGCGTGTGTGTGTGCGTGTGTGTGGGTGCAGTGGTCATTCTGATAGTCAGTGAAGAGGCTGAGTTGACCATGAACTCAATCTGAGCATTTGAAAGGATTTTACACGACTGAGAGAACAATGAGGACTTGTAAAGTACGAGTAGTAGTACAAGTACAAGCTAGTGAAGTATAAGTACTAGTGCTGCTAATCATTAAAAAATGGATAGGCTTTGTGCAAATTTTTTTTTTTAAATTGCAGCTGTGTTTGTTGTTCCAACGCTGCTGTACTAATTATTATGATTACTACTACTACGACTTACGACTACTACTACTACTACTACTACTACTGCTACCGCTACTGCTACTACTACTACTGCTACCGCTACTGCTACGAGTACTACTGCTAGTACTACTACAACTACTACTACTACTACTGCTGCTACTACTACTAATGCTACCACTACTACTACTGCTGCTGCTGCTGCTGCTACTGCTATTACTACTACTACTACTACTGCTACTACTAATGCTAGTATTATTATTGCTACATTATTATTATTATTATTGCTATTATTATTACTACTATTACTGCTATTATTATTATTGCTAATACTGCTTATTATTATTATTATTGCTATTATTATTATTATTATTATTACTATTATTATTATTACTATTATTATTGCTACACATTATTATACAACTATTATTATTATTATTATTATTACTATTGTTATTATTACTGTTATTATTACACATTACTATTGTTATTGCTATTACTACTACTATTACTACTAATACTACCACTATTATTATACTTATTATTGCTATTATTACTACTACTACTATTACTGCTACTACTACTATTGCTACCACTACTACTACTACTGCTACTACTACTGCTACTACTACTACTACTACTACTGCTAGTACTACTACTGCTAGTACTACTGTTGCTACCACTACTAGTACTACTATTACTGCTACTACTACTATTGCTACCACTACTACTGCTACGACTGCTACTATAATAATAATAATAATGCATCAGTTTTATATAGCGCTTTTCAGGACACTCAAAGACGCTTTACAGTTCATTATGGTCTGTGCTCTGAATTTGTGAGTCTCCACAAGGGGGTGCCACAGGGTTCTATATTAGGACCTCTCCTATTCATTATGTATATTAATGATTTGGGACAAAATGTGTCCAGTGCTAACATGCACTTTTATGCCGATGACACAATCATTTACTGCTTCGGCTCATCTCCTCTTAATGCTGTTGAATCTCTGCAGAAAGCTTTTGATGTGGTGCAGCACACACTTCTGCAGCTAAAACTAGTGCTTAATGCTGACAAAACTAAACTAATGTTGTTCTCAAACTCTAGGAAGAATCTGCAAGATGTCCCCACAGTGTCCACTCTTGAGGGAAATGAAATTGAGGTGGTTCATTTGTACAAATATCTTGGTATCTTGCTTGATGATGCCCTGACTTTTAAACCCCACATTGAGAATCTTGTGAAGAAACTCAAATTGAAATTGGGTTTTTTATTCCGAAATAAATTTTGTTTTTCTTTTAAGGTTAAAAAGTGCCTTGTTACGGCAACTTTTTATCCATTTTAGACTATGGTGACTTGCTGTATATGAATGCTTCAGCTCAATGTCTGAGTAAGATTGACTCTGTGTATCATGCTGCTTTGAGGTTTGTTACTAATTGCAGGGCCTTGACCCACCACTGTGAACTGTATTCCCGAGTAGGATGGCCGTCTTTATCCACTAGGAGATTGACTCACTTTTATACTTTTATCTACAAGGCCATGCTTGGACTACTGCCCTCCTACATCTGTAACTTAATCACACAGAGAAGTGTTGATTCTTATGGTTTGCGTGCGAATGATCAGGTGTTGCTCTCTGTTCCGTTTGTTCGCACAGAGTTGGGAAAAAGGGCTTTTGTCTTCTCTGCCCCTCGACATGGAACAAGCTGCAAAAGGACTGGAAATTAACAGAACTTATTTCATTGAATGGCTTTAAATCCAGACTGAGAGCACTTGAGACAGCCTCCATAAACTGTACCTGTTTTAACTAATCTGTATGCCATTTTAATTGTGTTGTAATTGTCTTTTACTACCTGTTTTTAACTCATTTGTATGTAATTTTAATTGTGTTGTAATTGTCTTTTTGCTGCCTCTTGGCCAGGGCTCCCTTGGAAAAGAGGTTTTTAATCTCAATGGGATTTCCCTGGTTAAATAAAGTTATATATATATATATTATTCATTCACTCCATACCCGGTGGTGGTAAGCTACTATTGTAGCTACAGCTGCTCTGGGGCAGACTGACGGAAGCGAGGCTGCCAATCTGCACCATCGGCCCCTCCGACCACCACCAACACTCACGCACACACCACTTTCATACTAGGCAATGTGGGTGATGTGCCTTGCCTAAGGACACAACGACAGTTTTTGCAACTGGCGCCCCACTGTGGCACCTGGAATTCCTTGTGGTCTCCCATCCAAGTACTAACCAGGCCCGGCCCTGCTTAGCTTCTGAGATCTGACGGGTTCAGGCTTTGACGAGCCGGTACTACTACTACTGCTACTGCTACTGCTACTTGCTACTGCTACTACTACTACTACTACTACTACTGCTACTGCTTCTACTACTACTACTACTACTACTACTACTACTACTACTACTACTACTACTACTACTGCTTCTACTACTACTACTACTACCACTACTACTACTACTACTGCTACTACTACTACTACTACTATTACTGCTACTACTACGAATGCTACTACTACTACTGCTACCACTACTACTACTACTACTGCTACTACTGCTACTACTACTACTATTACTGCTACTACTACGAATGCTACAACTACTACTGCTACTACTACTACTACTGCTACTGCTTCTACTACTACTACTACTACTACTACTGCTACCACTACTACTACTACTGCTACTACTACTACTACTACTACTACTACTATTACTGCTACTACTACGAATGCTACAACTACTACTACTGCTACTACTACTACTACTACTGCAAATGTTAATTTTTTTATTGCAGTTGTATTTGTCGCCCCAGCTCTGCTGTACTAAGGGCAAAGACGTCATCACACGGCTCTGTTTGTTTACATGTGGTGCAGTCGAGCTAATGCTTTAGCGGAGAAAATAAGTCCAGCAGAAATATCTATTAAATAGTGAGACAGATATGAGTCCTGCTGCAATACGCTTCTTCGTGAGTTTAGGGATATAACAACAGATCAGAACAGTGAGGAGGGGAGAGTCTCTCTGTTACAGCCATATGAATGTTTTGGAGCAGACTTTATTTTGTGTTTTCCTTGAGTAATAAAGAGTTGCTCAAACATGTGTGAATGAAACCAAATACAGACAGTGAAACTGAATGGGGAAGACTGAAGACGCTGGAGGGTGGGGGAGAAAAGAAGAGAGGAGGAAGAGGACGAGGGGAGAGAGTAGAGGGGGCGTCGCCATGGTAACTGCTGCACAGGTGCTGAGGCAGGTCCAGACTCAGACTGAAGCAGAAATTAAAGTTCAGGCACATAAAATGAGATGTTTAATTTTGTGGCTATTGGAATTGGATTAAATAGTTTACACATTATTATGACTACTACTACTACTGCTACTACTACTGCTACTGCTACTGCTACTGCTACTACTACTGCTACTACTACTACTGACTGTATTATTGTTATATAATATGCTACACTATAACTATATATATATATATATATATATATATATATATATATATATATATATATATATATATATATATATATATATATATATATATATATATATATATATATATATATATATATATATATATATATATATATATATATATATATATATATATATATATATATAGTATATATATATATATATATATTATATATATATATATATATATATATAGTATATATATATATTATTGTTATATATATATATTATTATTATTATTATTACACATATATACAGCACATATATATATACTATAATATATATATTATATTATTATTATTTATTATTATTATATTACTATTATTATTATTATTATTATTATTACATTATTGTTATTATTATTATTGTTACTACTACTACTATTACTATTGTTATTGTTATTATTACTATTATTACCATTATTGTTATTATTATTATTATTATTATTATTATTATTGTTATTGTTATTATTGTTATTATTATATTATTATTATATATATTACTATACTATATATATATACTATATACTATACTATATATTATTATATATATATACTATATATATAGCTATATATATATATATATATATATATATATATATATATATATATATAGTATATATATATATATATATATATATATATATATATATATATATATATATATATATATATATATATATATATATATATATATATATATATATATATATATATATATATATATATATATATATATATATATATATATATATATATATATATATATATATATATATATATATATATATATATATATATATATATATATATTATATATATATTATATATATTATGGTATTATATATATATATATATATACATATATTATTATTATTATTATATATTATTATATTATATTATTATTATTATTATTATTACATATTATTATTATATTATTATTATTATTATTATTATTATTATTATTATTGCTATTACATATGTTATTATTATTATTATTATTATTATTATTATTATTATTGTTATTATTATTATTATTATTATTATTATATTATATATTATTATACTATTGTTATTATTATATATTATTATATATATATATATAATATTATTATATATATATTGTTATTATTATATTGTTATTATATATATATATATTGTTATATATATATATATATATATATATATATACATTATATATATATACATACTATATATAGTATATACATATACACAGCACATTGTTATTATTATTATTGTTATTATTACTTATTATTATATATATACTATTACTATTATTGTTATTATATTATTATATTATCATATTATTACATATTATTATTATTATTATTATTATTGTTATTATTATTGTTATTATTATTGTTATTGTTACTATTACTACTACTAATATTGCTATTATTGTTATTATCATACTACTATTATTATTATTATTATTATTATTGTTATTAATATTACTATTATTATTATTTATTATTATTATTATTAATATTATTGTTATTATTGTTATTATTGTTATTACATATTATTATTATTATTATTATTGTTATTATTATTGTTATTATTATCAGTTATTGTTATTACTATTATTATTATTATTGTTATTATTGCTATTATTATTATTACTATCATACACTAATTACTGCTTATTCTGAAACTACTATGACTGCTACAGAGAAATATTTCCAGTCCCATAAGAAACATTGAACTTTTGCAAGTTAAGAATGTACTGAATTAGTGTTTAAAATTCAAACTCGACACTGTTAGAAATACACCAGCCATGAACTTTTAACTCTTTACATTTTGGATGATTTGATTTACTTTATTTGATCGCAAATAAGAACAAAAAATGAGAGATCATCAGAAAATGGAGAGATCAATAAAATAATCCTTGAGTTGAGACTGTCCTGTAAGTGCTGCTGTGCCTCTTGGGGGCGCTGTAACTCTGTTTGTATGAACAGTCTAAAGAAGGTTAAGTGTGCTCTTACTCTCTTTCTCTCGCTATTCTTCCCTTTTTTCTCCTCCTTTCCACTCTCTCTCTCAACCCCATCTCCTCCTTCTCTTTCTTTACCCCAACTTTCTTCTCTTTTTCTTTCCCCCTCTCTTTCCTTCCTTCCTTCTGTTTCCTCTTTCTGTCCTTCACCCATCCTCTCTCTTTCCAGTCAGCAACATAAACATAAACTAAACCTCTTCTTATAGTTTCCACTCCCTCACCTCTCTCTTTCTCCCTCTTTATTTAGCATCCACTCTTCCTTTCTTTCTTTATTACCCCCTCTTCTCTCTCTCTCCAACCAGCAGACCTACTAGTAAACTTCTTTCCCTTTACTCCACTCTCTCTTCTCTCCCTCTTTCCTCGTTTTTCCTCCATCTCTCTCCAGTCAACAGACAAAAACTACCTCTCTTTTTATAATTTTCGTCCCCTCACTCCCTCTTTCTCTCTCTTTCCAGCCACCTTCTTGTATTTTCTGTACTGTCCCTCCTCTTTCTTCTTTTCAATCTCTCCTCTGCTCTCTTTTCCCCCTCTACCTTCCTCTCTTTATCTGCCCTCCACCTCTCCCTCTCTCTTCAGTCAGCAGACACAAACCTCTTCCCCTCCTCCTTTTACTTTCCACTCTCCCTCCCTCTCTCCTTCCTCTCTGTCACACTAGAGTTCCAAACCCGACCGACCCAGAGACCGGGACAAAAACCGGGACTAAACCAGGACTAAACCAGGATTAAACCAGGACTAAACATGGCTCTTTTCTGGACTCGACCCGGTAAGAAGTTTATTATCCTATTCATTCATTTTTGGAAGAACAAACTTTTGAAATCCAGAGCGAGGGAAACAAAAAAAAAAAAAAAGACAGAAATATCTGACAGAGTGGTGATAAGAAAAGTCGAGGAATGTTTGGCTGTCCCTCTTTTGCGATTGGTCGGTTCCTGCGGTGTTATGATTGATTCTTTGTGGTGACCTCACGCTGGGGGTGTTCTACGTGCACTTTATCTCTATGGTGGAATGTTCAGCAGTTGCCATGGAGACACAACACAAGCACATGAAGCCGGACGTACTTACATTGTGTGATTTTTGGCCCTTTTTGAGCCGATTTTTCATGAATTTTGCGACTGTTTTGGGGAATTTTGGCTTAATCGTGCATCTTGCTTCATGTCGTTTACATGTGGTAACGAGAACCGATTAATACCTCCCGATCGGCAGACGTGGGGAACTTTTAAGATCGTCTGAAAACACAAAGAACACAAAATTGATTTAAACCGCACATTTTCAGGAGCCTGCGATCTATCCGAGCGTTCGGGGTCCTAACTTGAGTAACAGAGCTTCAGACAGACAGAGCAGTGCCTCTAGTTAGCTTCACACCCCCAGCGAATGTTGAGGATTTGTATTAAAGTACATATATAGATTCAGAAGTTATATTTGTTGTTTAATCTGGCCTTACATTGTTCACGACCTTTTATTCATTAACAAATACCGTGATTTCTACTGTTTCTGCACTGGTTTTATATGTCATCCGTGCATGTTTGAGTAATTTAGCGATCTTTCCTGGACCCTCCTTATGTTTAGCTGTAAGAATCTGTACAAGGCTCTGCCCCCCAAGCCTAAATCATCCACACTCCACACGACAATTCTCCAAAAATATACAAAAACATGACACAAAACTGTACACAGCGACTCTTTAAGACGCTGGTGTGTTGTTATAGTGCTCTGAAGGGGGAGTGACTTAGCTCAGGGAGCTCTCTTTCTCTCCGCCCTTCCGTCTCTTTCCCTTCCCTCGTTCCTCTCTCACATTGAGGTCACTGTGTCAGGCTCTGGTCACGCTTCGGTTTAATCTCCAGACGACAACTCGACTAAACAACTCACCTCTCTGTCCTCTCTCTCTCCTCTTTTCTTCCTCTCTTTCATTCCTCTCTCTTCACTATTTATTCCTCGCTCTCTTCTTGCTGCTTTCTCTTTTCTCTCCTTCTTCTCTCTTGTTTCCCCTTTCTTTAACCTAACCGTTTTTAATTTGTGCTCTCTCTCCTCTGTCTTCCTCTCTCCCTCTCTCTACTTCTGTCTCCTTTTTTCCTTCTTTCTCTCTCTGTCCTCTATCTATCACTCTCCTCTTGCTCTCCTGTATCTCTCTCTCTGCTCTCATCTCTATATCTCTCTCCTCTCTCTCTATTCTCATCGCTCTCTCTCCTCTCCGTCTCTTTCTCTCCCCTCTTTATCTCCTCTCTATCTCTCTCTCCCCTCTTTCTCTCCTCTTTCATCTCTATCTTGCTCCTCTCTTTCTCTCATCTCTAACTCTTTCCTCTTTCTTTCTCTCTTATCTGTCTATCTCTCCTCTCTGTCTCTCTCTACTCCCTCTCTTCTCTATCTCTCTCTGTGTCCTCTCTCTCTCCTCTCTCTGTTCTTTCTCTCCCTCATCTCTTTCTTCTCTCCTCTTCTCACTCACTAGTCTTCATCCCTCTTTTTCTTCTTCTCTCCTCTTCTCACTCACTAGTCTTCCCCCTCTCTCTTCTTCTCTCCTCTTCTCACACACTAGTCATCATCCCTCTCTTTTCTTCTCTTCTCACTCACTAGTCTTCCTCCCTCTCTCTTCTCCTCTTCTCACTCACTAGTCTTCCTCCCTCTCTGTTATCCTCTTCTCACTCACTAGTCTTCATCCCTCTTTTTCTTCTTCTCTCCTCTTCTCACTCACTAGTCTTCCCCCTCTCTCTTCTTCTCTCCTCTTCTCACTCACTAGTCTTCCTCCCTCTCTTTTCTTCTCTCCTCTTCTCACTCACTAGTCTTCATCCCTCTCTCTCTTCTTCTCTCCTATTCTCACTCACTAGTCTTCCTCCCTCTCTCTTCTTCTCTCCTCTTCTCACTCACTAGTCTTCCTCCCTCTCTCTTCTTCTCTCTTCTTCTGACTCACTAGTCTTCCTCCCTCTCTTCTCCTCCTCCTCACAGACAGTTCAGCTTTAGCAGTGTGTCAGTCTCTCTCTTCTTTTGAAAATTCTCCTCGCAAAGACTGGACTCTGAGTTTGACCTTCTCACATTTAAAAACATTTTCAAACTTTTCCTTGAACCTCTTCTAAACTTTTGCTGCAGTTTCACATTTTCCACATTTGTGAAAGTTTCCAGATTTGTCATTTTGTGTCTGCGTGACGCTAGAATGATTTCAAATGGAGCTTTTAGTTAAACTATGTTTTATTTCCATTATTCCATGTTTATTCTTGGAACATTTAACAGATTTTGGTTTTCCTGCTGATGAAATGATCTGGAACTACAGAATTTTGCTCATAAAAACATGAATCATTTATGTGAACATTCTTTTGATTTGTATGCACTTCTATGGCAGAATGTTCATCAGTTACCATGGTGACACAATGTAGGCATTAGGTAAGGTAAGGTAACTTTATTTCTATAGAGCTTTTAACAGACACGTCCCCAAAGACACTTCCCAGAGCATTATTAACAGAGCTTCTTCATTCACTGCATACCTGGTGGTGGTAAACTACTGTTGTAGCCACAGCCGGAACCTGGAACCTTCTTGCTGTGAGGCGTGAGTGCTAGCCACTCAGCCACGGTGCCACCTATTAGCAATAGATCAGATTAAGGCCCCATTTACACGTACTATTTTTAAAAACGTCATTTCCCCTTTGTTTGTATCTTTTACACATAAACGGAGAATTCACCTCTGAAAACGAATCTTTCTAAAAACTCCAGCTAGAGTGAAGAATCTGAAAAACTACAGTTTCATGTGTGCGTGTGAAGTGAGATAAACAGTTTTAGGAGCTGACGCGCCAAAAGAATCCGTGTATCATTCGTTCATTCTGCTTTTTCAATATAAAACCAAAATAAGAAAACGAAAAACAAAAAGTTTTTTCATTATTTGTCTCCTTAAACCAAAATGAAAAACGGATAACGATTCGTTTTTTCAGTTTTCGATTTTGTTTTTAAATGAAAATGGAAAAACGGATAACAGCCGCTTTCCGTTTGTCCAAATTTGATCCTTGAGCAAGTTGCGCAAACCGGAAGTGAACCTTTACTGGGAGTAATGCGCACGCAGCGGAGGAGCCACATGAGATGGACAACTGTACCGTGTCCCATTTCAGGAGGCTGCGAAGGCTGCAGACCGCAGGCCGTGTCGAAACGGGACAGGTCCAGCCCACGGAGCCGCGTCACGTCGCACAGCAACCGAGACACGCTTGCTAATGCTAATGCTAACAACACGCATCTGCAGATTTCGCACACAGATTAACAAAGATTACGCACGGGTAATCAAACTGTCACATTTTGAGAACAAGTTATTCTAATCATTCTAATCCACATTTTATGGCTAAAATATTGCTGTTTCTCCAATACATCTAAAATAGGCTAAATTACCTTAAAGTTTCAAAACAGCAATGAGATATGCATTAAATATTTTTTAATTGATAAGGAATTACATGTATACAGGGAATGCATTTAAGTCATTTTATAAAGACTCTCCTTTTGAGAAAAAATGGTTTATTAAACAATCAATTTATTAAACAACAATTCTTTATTTCTATTTTCATTCTGGAAATACTTTGTCATAATATGAATAGTCAAACATTAAACCCATCACACACACACAGACACACACAATGCATTCATAGGTTAATAATAAATAAATAAAACATGTCAGTGTACTCCCCATTGTGTAATCCTTTTGTTGTTGTTGTAAAGAAGCAGGTGCCAATCCAAAATGAACAAATTATCTTTGCCAAATATGATCAGATTGAATACTGCTTCACTGCAGTACAATAGTACATTCTTATAGTACATGTAATTATAGTTACTATTAAAAGACACATCAGATAACTGGGACATCTCACTGTGAATCAAATGTCACAGTGAAACACGTTCAGATAAACTTATTCTGAACCTAAACTGCATGGAGACATCACTATTAGGACACATTCAGGACAGCAGCAGACAGCGGGTGCAGGAAGCCAGATGAAACCAGAGGCCCCACAGGTCTTCTGCAGGTTGTGACTCTGCAGGTTGTGACTCAGAGGTTGTGACTCTGCAGAAGTCCTCAGTGACTCTGGACATGGACAGTGGAGACATCTTGTATCTTCTGAAGGAGGAAGAGCAGAATGAACCTTACGTCTGATTGGTTCTGTTGGTTCAAAGTCCTGTCCTGCAGAGTGAAAACCTGTAATGACACATTAAGAAAACTACCAACTATTACAGGAAAATGAGGTCCACAGAGCAAGTACATTCACATCCAAAGTGTGTTATGTCCTCATCCAGGAAGTTGCAGATGAGAAAAGAAAATTCATAACATAAAACATTTCAAACTGTTTTCTCATCGTTATATTAAATGTGACTGGCCTAACAGACACAGGTGTCAATATAATGTATTCCCAGAATGAAATGCATGTGTGGAGGCTTATATTACGCGATTTACAAGTAAATATTATTATACTGCATGAAATAATGCGTGTTTTTACCTTACCTCCGAGCTACCCCTGTCCGTGAAAACGTGGCGTTTCTTCCTCTTTAATCACTCCATGGTCTTTTCCCCTAACAGTAAAAAAAAAATAGTGTTTGATGGAAATCTGTCCAAATATGAAAGTCTGAGCGGACTTGCTTAGCTGTAAATTACTAGCCAAACTTTTAGCTCAAAGCTCCAAAGTTCACGCAGTTAAAAACAAACTTTTTTTGACAGTTTTGTGGGAGTTATTTTAAGTTTACTGTTGTATTAGTGATGATTTCCAATAGTTAAAAGAGTAAATGTACTCACGTGTCTGCTTTTTACCTTATGTACTGATGACAGGAGCAGTTTGTCTTTACGCTCGGAGTTGGTGTTGAATACAGAACCTTCTCACCGACATTTCCGGGGATCTCTTAATCACCGAACTGTCGCAACGTGATAGAAATCTCAGCGTGCGTTTTTCCAACCTTAAAAAGCTGTTTAATCATATGATAATGATCCTCAAGTCCAGCGGCCATTAGGTTTGTTTTGCTCACCCCCTCGTTATACACGTGTGTCCCTCCCAGTAAAGGTTCGTCTCCGGTTTGCGCAACTTGCTCGAGGATCAAATTTGGACAAACGGGAATGCTGTTATCCTTTTTTTCCATTTTTCATTTAAACACAAAATCGAAAACTAAAAAAAAACAGTCGTTATCCGTTTTTTCATTCTGGTTTTGGAGACAAATAATGAAAAAAGCTGTTGTTTTTTCATTTTCTTATTTTTGGTTTTATATTGAAAAACGAATGAACGAAGGATACACGGATTCAAAAGTGTGAGCAATGCAATGCGAGCAATGTTTACCTTTTGCGATGAAGATGATCGTGGAAGCATTCAGAGATTTGCAGCCACAGCTGAGATCATATCAGTGACCAGAGGCGAATGAGGGCTCGGAGGTCAGCAGTTTTACCACTTCTCCCTCCTACTCGACTGCTGTCTAGGGTCATTTTGAAAATGAAGTCGTTGTCCTGGGGCGGAGGAGTGGTGTGAAAATGTTGGGATGTCGCGGTCATCACTGCTTCAAAGAACCGTTTTCAGAGACAAATTCACTGTTTGCGTGTAAAAGATGAGTCCAAATGAAGGGAAATGTCTGTTTTTAAAAATACCCGTGTACATGTAAACGAAAACTTTTTTGAAAACGATGCTTATGTGCACGATGTTATTTTGGTAAACAGAGGGAGGGAAATATTTGTTTCTCAATGTACCCCAGCATATGTAAATGTGGCTTCATCAGAATGTCATCAGAATGTTCAAAAATCTGAAAAGGCAAATGGAGACAAAGTGAAGCATAATATAGATAAAGTGATCAGCTGATCAACACATCTAGATGCTAATGGTTTCATGACATTACAACAAAAAACAACAATAATTTTGAATTTCAAAGGTATATATATTAGTTCATTTGCTTCTCTGTTAAGAAGATACACAAATACAATTTTCTGACCTTAAAATTGTACTTGAGCTGCAGAAAAGGTATAATTTATGATTAATAACCTGTAAATGAAGTGGACTCAACTTTTTCTGTAAAGTTTTGTCCAGTAAAACCTAAAAATATGGATTTTTCCTTTGTCAAAAATGCATTAGTGTATCATAAACTCTTCTTAAATTAAATAATGTAAAACACAATTGTGATTTTTTTAACTGGACTCTGATCTCACTCACATGAGTGGTTTTCATTTGAAGAATTTACCTTGTTTTCTCATAGTTTTTAAATACTCTGGTTAGTCCCGGTTTCCCCATTAAGATCACATTATGTTCCCATTTCACTTTTGCCTCCAGCTGGCTCCATTCTGGGATTTAGAATCTTTTTGTTTAGCCTGAAAACTCGTGAAAAAGCTCAAGAAAAAACACAAAATGGATTTAAACCGCACATTTTCAGGAGCCTGTGATCAGACTGAGCATTCGCGGTCGTGTTTAAGAGTTTGTTTTTCAACATAAAGGTGAAAGTGACTACCTGAAAAAGAAGAACGCCTGTTTTTCTAGGTATCTTTGAGCTATAAAACCACCTGTAACTGGATAAATGTAACGTAGAGCTGTTTAATGTCAGACTGTGGAACCTTCCAGGCAGAGCAATGACATATCCATAGAAAGAAGTGACACAGTTTACACCAACCAAAAAGTTTCACAGTGCAGCTTTAAAACAGATCCAAAACTCAACATTTTAGTTTCACATGAACGCGTGGATTACACCTTAAATCTTCTGTTGTTAAATTGTGAGAAACAGAGACTTGTTTTGGCCTTTCCTCGGTGGGAGAATAATGTCGCTGTGTTTATCTGGTTTCATTTGGACCAAGGCCAATCTGAACTGAATGAGAGGATTTATTTTTAGATCCTGGTTGTGCCTTTTATCAGTTTAGATTCAAGACCAGAAAAAACAACTGACAATGAGTAAAACTATAGGTGTTCCGCAGACAAACAGGAAGTGAGCATGGGCGCGCTTACGGCTCCATCGACCCTGGCTCCACTTCACTTTACATTGAAAAACGTCCATCTGTCAGGCTCCCCATTTTGGCTTGCTTCATCTGGAATGTTTCACAGTATGGCATTAAACCTTTCTATCTTCACGGAGACCGAACCAGACCAAGCTACAGGTCAGATCTGTGGAGAGGCGACCCCGCTCACAGTCAGAATCCCTGTTTTTTTTAGGTATTTTTGCGCTATAAAACTACCTGTAATTAAATAAATCTAAACGTTAGAGCTGTTTAATGTCATACTGTGGAACATTCGAAGCAGAGTGTTGACATATATATAAAAAAGTTACACAATGCATCTTTATAATGTTCATATTAACTCGCTCGGTAGTGTTTTTATTTCGCTATTTTGTCCGTAAATCAAGATATGAACATGAATAACAGGTGCCTTCTTTCCCTGAGGTTAACCCCGCTAGCGTTAGCAACAGGTTTGAATGAAAGCGTTGCTAAGAGAAAGGGCAAGTACCTTCAACAGTGTTTCTCTGACTCTTTGGTTGCTATGATCCTCACAAAACTCTGCTCTAAATTCGCTCGTAGAACTGCTGGTTTTGATGTGCTTCATTTGACTGGATGCTGTGGGTGACGTCACATTCTCACCGGAGCGTCAAAAGGTCCAGTTTAGATGCAAAGTCTATGGAAATGTGTTTTTGCGAAGCATCTTCAGGCATCAGCGTGGCGCGAATCTGATGTTGACGCTCTTGACGTGCGTTCAGGGCGTCGATGTCCGAAATTGAAAATGCTGAACTTTTGGCACCGTGTCGACCAGTCAGGGATGAGTATTCTGTGATGTAGTGATGGTATTATCTGGAAGAAAGAGAAGAAAGAGAAGAAAGAGAAAGACCTGAGAGCCACAAACACTAGAACAGGAAATCTGTGCCGTGTCATTAGTGGATTCTAAATATATACCTGCTGCAATCAAGCTGATCGCCAAGACTACACCAGGACTAAACCAGAACTAGACCAGGACTGAACCAGGTCTAAACCAGAACTAGACCAGGACTGGACCAGGACTAAACCAGGACTAAACCAGATCTAAACCAGTGTCATTAGCGGAGTATAAATATATACCTGCCACAATCGCCAAGCTGATCTCCAAGACTACACCAGGACTGGACCAGGGCTAAACCAGGACTAAATCAGAACTAAACCAGAACTAGACCAGGACTGAACCAGTTCTAAACCAGAACTAGACCAGGACTGAACCAGTTCTAAACCAGAACTAGACCAGAACTAGACCAGGAGTGGACAAGGACTAAACCAGGACTAAACCAGTGTCATTAGCGGAGTATAAATACATACATGCCGCAATCGCCAAGCTGATCACCAAGACTACACCAGAACTGGATCAGGTCTAAACCAGGATTAAACCATAACTAAACCAGGACTTAACCAGGACTAAACCAGTGTCATTAACCTAGTATAAATATATACACTGCCTCCAATTGCCTCCACTGATGTGTTTATGTAATAAATACACTAAAGTCACTCTCTCGACCAGGAAAAGAAAACACTCGGCGACTACAGCAGACTCCCTGGACGTGCGTCAAGTATTTTTCTGTTCTGTTCTGTTCTGTTTGTCCACGACGTCCAAGAAGAGCATTGGAGCCGTCTGAACTAAAATGCAAAGGCGTCTAGAGCTTTTTTTGCCGCTGAAGTCTGCACTTATTTATACAGTCCCAAATTTAGTTGTGATTGCATTTTTAAGACAGTAAGAATGCAGGATACATACAGTTTCTTTAGTTTATTAAAAGTGCACTGTGTAACTTTTCTGGTGGAGGATGTTTTTGCGTTGCCTGGAACGTTCTAATGTTCTAGAATGTTTTCATTACAGGTGTTTCTGTTGCTCAAAAATACGCTCATCCCTTCTGTGAATAGCGACAACTCTCCACAGCCGAGATATAGAGCGGCGCTGTAACCTGCTTGTCTCGCTCGTGACAAATAGGTTCCACCTACAATCAATAACATTTCCATGGAGACAAGCAGGCGGCGAACCCTCCTCTAGAAAAGTTGCTCAGTGCAGCTTTAAGATCAGTTAATGAAGTCTTTAGTTTAAGTGTCTCATCATATTTTGACAAAAGTGCTACTGTTCATTTCATTTAGATCCACACACACACACACACACACACACACACACACACACACACACACATACACGCGCACGCTCGAGGTAAGGCAGTCTTATCCATCAAATCCCTCTCCTCTCCCTCTTTGCTTCTCTCCCTCTGCATCTCTCCCTCCATAAATCACAGTAGGTCCATTGTTTCGCTGTAACCTTAAATCAAAACTCCATCGCCCTGTCCTTCACCGCTCTCCTTTATAGCAGCTCTCTCTGCCTCTCTCTCCTCTTCTCCTTCTCTCTCTCTCCTCTCCCCCTCTCTTCATCCCTTTTCCTCTGCTCTGTCTGCTTTCATTTTGTACCATGTTTGTGGTTGTATATCTAACCAGTTCTGCTCAGATGGTCCTGTCTGGTGTTTATGGAGTCATCCTTCCTCTCCGACAGGAAGTGGATGAGTTCTGTTTCCTGTCTCCTCCTGTGACACAGATCAGGACTTTCTGAACTTTAGATCGTTAGCCAAAGTGTGAGAGAAGATCAAACAGGGAAGAGACCCTGAGTTTGTGTTTGGGCTCAAAGACTGTGAATTAATCTAACTGATTTAAATGATCACACAGGCTTTTTAGGAGTGTAATCAATTCAACATGAATATTGTAACACATTTTGTTTTACAATAGTTAGAGAGAAAGAATAAATTATTCAAACATGGATGACATCTAAAACCTCTTCAGGCACGTCCTTGATGAGGGACATGGTAGAAAGCTCCAAAAATCATTTTTTGCATAATACCCCCTATTTATTGGTGACTTGGGCTACGTTCAGACTGCAGTGACCCAAATCCGATTTTTTTGCCCCTACGCAACCTGTATCTGATCTTTTAAATAACAGATCCACTTTGTTCAAATGCGACCCAGGCCATTTGGATAAAACTGATACATCTGATCCTTTGACATGCGACTTCAGTGTGAACGTCCAGGTCGCATTCATCCTCACAAATGTACATAAACGTTCTTCTCGTCATATAAAAATTGTGTATGATCTCTGTGTCAGTGAAGCAGCAAAGCCCATAACCCATAACCATCCCACCACTCTTGGCTGCAACTCCCCACCCACAGGTTCCTTTCTATGGACGTTGCTGCCACTGCCCGACAAAACGCCACGGCCAAAAACCTCGTCCTTCTCCTTCTCAATCTCCTCCTTAAAACAAATAAGCTGTACATGTTCTGGCTCCGGTACGACAGCAACTTTAAAATCGCCAGGTGCTCAACGCTAGAGTCCATGTTTGGGCGACTTCCGTAAACACTGATTACTCTCGCTGTTGTGACGTCGTCGTGTCCTCCAACGCACATGCGGGACACTTTTGGGCCATTTAAAGTTCACACTGGAGATCACATAAAAGTTGCGTTTAACTGGAAATGTGAATGATCTTGCAAAAAAAATCGGATTTCACAAAAAAATCTGTATTAAGCATTAAGCCCTGCAGTTTGAATGCAGTTCTTTTTCTAGAGTCCATAGAGATATTAGTGCTTTGCCACATAATAAAACACAGACCAGGGTGAGGGCCGAACAAGGGTCATAAACTGGTGGTCAAAACAGTGAGTAATTCAAATCTGTGCATTTATAACAAGTTTGAATGACCCTCCAGACCTTTGTTCATGCTTAGACCCTCAAAAGGACACACGAAATTTGCTTGATCAAGGTAGATTTCAAAAACATGCAGTAAAAAGTACTATTTATGGCAGTATGGACCAATTCATCTGGAAGCCTGAGGGCCAAAACAACTGATCTGAGGGCCACATTTGGTACCCGGGCCATAGTTTGGACACGCCTGGCATAGAGTGTTCCTCATTGTGGCGCTAAACATTTCAAAGTTGGTGAAAATGACCTGAAAAACGCATGCTTAATGTGAGCGGGGTCGCCTCTCCGCAGATCTGACCTGTCGCTTGGCACAGTGGGGTCACCTGATCTCAGAAGCTCAGCGGGGCCGGGCCTGGGTAGTTCTTGGATGGGAGACCGTTGGGAATAATAGGTGCCACAGTGGTAACATTGTTGTCGTGTCCTTAGGCAAGACACTTCACCCACGTTGTCTAGTGTGAAAGTGGAGTGTGAGTGTTGGTCAGAGGGGTGGACGTGAATGAACTGTAAAGCGCCTTTGAGCGTGTGGAAAAGCGCTGTGTAAGACTAATACATTATTCTAACAGTATCTTCCATGGAGACAAGCACCTGGCTGACCTTCCACCAGAAAAGTGACATAGTGCAGCTTTATTTAAGAATATCTGTAAGGCACATCTGTCCTCAGTCTATCTTTGGCTTTTATCCTCTTCAGATTACGTTCACATTTTTCTGGATTTGTGCTGTTTTTCTCGTGGGAAACGTTCATTTTTGGATTAGCCTCAGCGGCGCTATCAGCTTACCCTCGATAACAGCTGATTTACAGAGAACTGTGACATGCAAACGACGATTAGCATCCAAAACAAGACGACTAAAGCTGATATGAATAAGGCAGGCCATAGGATTATCTGATTTTATCAATAAAATAATAATAAAAAACACTAATGTTTAAGTAATATATTGCACAGTGTAACAGTATTCTTACTTGAGTGACAAACGATTTATGCCGACAATATGAAATGATTTGAGATATTTGTGTTAGTCCTGGTTCATTCCAAGTTTAGACCTGGTTCAGCCCTGGTCCTGTCCTGGTTCTGTACTGGTTTAGTCCTGGTTCAGTCCTGGTTTAGCCCTGCTTTAGTCCTGGTTTAGTTCTGGTTTAGCCCTGGTTTAATCCTGGTTTATCTTTGGTTTAGTCCTTTACTCCTGGTTTAGTCCGGGTCCAGTCAAGGTTTAATCCTGGTTTAGCCCTGGTTTAGTTCTTGTTCAGCCCTGTTCAGTCCTGGTTTAGTCCTGGTTTAATCCTGGTTTAGTCCTGCTTCAGTCCTGGTTTAGTCCTGCTTCAGTCTTGGTTTAGCCCTAGTTTAGTTCTGGTCCAGTCCTGGTTTAGTCCTCGTTCAGTCCCGGTTTATTCAAGTCCCAGTACAGTCCTGGTTCAGTACTGGTTTAGTCCTGGTCCAGTCTTGGTTTAGTCCTTGTTTAGTCCGGGTTAAGCCCTAGTTTAGTCCTGCTTTAGCCCTGGTTTAGTTCTTTAGTCCTGGTTTGTCCTGGTTCAGTCCTGATTTAGTCCTCGTTCAGTCCTGGTATAATCCTGGTTCAGTCCTGTTTTAGTCCTGGTTTAGTCCTGATTCAGTCCTGGTTTAGCCCTGGTTTAGTCCTGGTTTAGTCCTGGTTTAGCCCTGATCTAGTCCTGGTTCAGTCCTGGTTGGCTGTTGTTGGTGTAAAATGTTCCATATGGTTGCTTAAGTCTTGTGTTGTGGATTCTGCAGAGCTCAGCAGGTTTTGGTCTGTGTGAGAATGTGAGGAACCTTTAAAACCCACCACAGACCCAGAATGTGACACTTGAACCACAAAGAGATCCACTCTACATGTGTGTGGCAGCGAAGCAGAGAGAAGTCCTGCTCTGCCGGTAAAGTACTTACAGTAGACCGTTTTCTCTGATAGCATATTAAACTGTAACATACATAGATCGCCAATGGACATTTTTGTAAACTTTAATATTGATCTAAAACGGCTTAATAACAGAAACATCTCCATCATCTTCCTGTTTAAATCTGCAGAAATGACAGAGCCTTTGTCACCCACGCTCCCAAACAACAGTTCTCCATAAATACACAAAAACATGACACAAAACAGTGCACTACAACTTCACAAACCTGATCCGATGTGCAGTCGTTTCATTCAGTTCAAGTTCAAGTTAAAAGTTTGTTGTCAATTCTTCATACGAAAAAAATTAAGATTGTGTTTCACTTCCATGTTTGTAAATAATGAATACATAATTCAGTAAATAATAATAATAATAATAATAATAATACTAATAATAATAATAATAATAATAATAATAATAATAATAAACATTTAAAAATGATCAAAAATGAAATAATTAGTTGGATGCACGCTGGTTGTGTTGTGATATTTTATTTGGGCAAATTTTGCATTTTTCAAACAACAATACCATGATGAATTTTTTTTTCTCACTCTCATGCGTATAAATAATAAAATTAAATAGTAATAATAGTAATGATAATAATTAAAGAATACATAATAACATTAAAAATTACAATAAATTAAATAATTAGAAAGATGCACCCTGGTTGTGATACGTTGTTGAATACGTTGTAAATTTTGCATTTTTAAAACAATGGTATCATGATAATCTAAATATTTGTTAGCAATTAAGACCTACCGAAGTAAATTACTCCCTCTTTAAAAAAAAAAAAAAAAATTATGATAATAATAATCAAAATAGTAAGTAAGTAAGTAAGTAAGGTTTATTTATATAGCGCTTTACACAGACACATGTCCCCAAAGTGCTTTACACAGCATTTTACAGAGCATTCTTCATTCACTCCATACCCGGTGGTGGTAAGCTACTGTTATAGCCACAGTTGCCCTGGGGCAGACTGACGGAGGCGCGGCTGCCAAGCCAAGCGGCGCCAACGGTCCCTCCGACCACCACCATCACTCACTCACACAACTTTTACACCTACAGTGCATGTTTTGAGTTGATGGGGGAAACCGGAGCACCCGGAGGAAACCCATCCAGACACGGGGAGAACATGCAAACTCCACACAGAAAGGCCCGGGCGACCCACCCGCAACCTTCATGCTGTGAGGCATGAGTGCTAGCCACTCAGCCACCGTGCCGGAAATTATGGAATAAATTATGGAATTGCCATATTGAATATCTGTTTTAGTGAAAAATGAAATGCTTTTGTTGTTTTAATCTTCATAAATCCCCTCTTGTTTTGGACTGAAACTGAATTATAACAGTACAATTCTGATTCTGAGTCCATTACTGATTTCCTGTGTCAGTTCCTTCCTGTTTCTTTGTGAGACTGAGGCGATGTGATTATGTCATTAGCGTAAAATCAGGTTAGCGTGTTAGCATGTCTGTGTTAGCAAACATGAGTCCGCTCCCATTAGCATCTGACACGCTAAATGATTCTTACAATAGACCATGGCATTTAAAAGATGGATTTACAGTACCATGAGCGATTTGGGGAAAATATGTAACTGTGATTTTGATTTTAGTTTTGCGATTTCTGTTTTAGTAATGCGATTCTGTTCAAAGTTCACATTTTAAATACTTCCAGAAGAATTGACGAAAAGACTGAAATCTGAACAAACAATACAAGGTTAGGGTGACCAGACGTCCTTATTTACCCGGGACAGTCCCAGTTTTGAGCCCTGTGTCCCCTGTCCCAGCAGATTTATCCAAAACCACTGATTTGTCCCAGTTTTATACAAGAAATGTCCCATGTGTCCCTATTTTTGACCAGTTTGATCTAAACCAAGACTAAACTAAGACTAAACCAGGACTAAAACAGGACTATCACACATTTTGACTAATCTGATCCCTGCCAACACTAAAGAGGAACATAATAAATTGTCACTTTTTAAATACAGAAATCTATGTTTGCGAATGACCATAAAGCCAAAAAATGCAGCGTCACACATCCCCCAGATTATGTCGAGATTGCAAAATTTTACACGCTGTTTTTCATTTTTATTTATACCAACCATCTCAACCCAGGTGTGTCCCAGTTTAGACTTTTGAAAATCTGGTCCCCCTGTACAAGAATCAAAGTTTATACAGATCTACAAGCAATTTTTATTTTTATGCAGTATATAATAAGACAGGAGATTTTGTCATTTGTGGGTGAAATTCTGATTTGCCAAGTGTGTCCGTTCAAATTATGATTAATGTCGCAGCTCCAGCATTTACTTATTTATTCATTACGTTTTTTTCCGGTCTGAAAGCAAATGACTAATAACTCCATACTAATTGATTGTCTAATTGATTCAAAATGACTTATAGACATCTTGTTTCAGGACGTTTGACAATTGAGACTTTGCAGCGGGGGGTGTTACCATGGTGACACGATGAACACATTAGGAAACAGTGTGAAAACTCAAGAAAAAAAAACAACTAATTGGATTTAAACAAGACTTTTCACATTTTCAGGAGCCTGTAGTCTGTCTTTCTGGTCAGATTGCGTTAAAACAAAGCTCAGATTAAGACTAACAGAGCTTCAGACAGAGCAGTGCCTCCATTTAGCATCACATCCTTAAGGAATGTGGATGACGCCAGCTGCAAAGTGTCATTTGGCCGTAGAATGTTGTGACGTCACCTGAGAACCAGCTGTGAATTGTCCGTCCATCGTGTTATGCAGCTCTGTGTCCTGTAGGGGGCAGCACAAACCAACTAAAAGACCATGGATTGAACCAGACCTCACAATGGCTTGTTTCACACCACTGTTTTAACTTACAAAATAGAAATTATAGAAAAAAAATACTCCTATGCAACAAAAAATAATACTTAAATTATACTTTTAACATGTTTTTGACTAATAAGACCCCATGGAGACACAGGGAGGGCATCCGGACACTTCAGAGGGACATTTCAGAGCATGTTTGTAGAGGTCTAAACTACAGGGATAGCAGCTTTTACACAGAATAATAATTAAAAAAAAGTTTAATGGCATGTTATGGAACATTCTAGCAATTAAGGCAATCACATCTCCATGGAAATAAGCAGTAAACAAACTAGAAAAGTTTTGTGACCACTGAATTCACCATGGAAACTATAAACTGTTCATTCCAACGCATTGACTTATCGATACTTTGCAGCTGGTGTCATCAACTTTCCCTGGGGGTGTGATGCTAACTGTAGGGACTGCTCTGTCTAAGGTTTGATTACAGTTTGAGCTTTGTTTTAACGCAGTATGACCGTAAAGAACTGATTTAGCCGGAAGCACAAAAGCAAAAACTGGGACACTTCCAGTTTGTGATGGTTGGCCCATTCATGAGTAACATTAGTCACATTTAGTCACATTTTCTTTGCGTTTTGGTTGTTTTTAAGCAGTTTTTCTGTATTTTACCTAAACAAATGATGATTTATGCCTCTCTTTACTGTTGCGAGGGATCAGATTGGTAAAAAATACAGACACCTGGGACATTTCTTGTATAAAACTGGGACAAATCACTGGTTTTGGATAAATTTATTGGGACGAGGGACACAGGGCTCAAAATTAGGACTGTCCCCAAATACTCACCCTACTCACTCTGACCGTTTTGTTGAATGAATGAATGAATGAGTGTTTATTTGGACAATAATGCATAGAAAATGTAAATTCATAGATATAATACAAAAAATAAATTCTTCTTTTCTATAACAATAAACAAAAATAGATGTCACGCAGATTTTACATGTGTCCAAAAAGGAGTAGAAGGAAATAACCATGAACGCTCGTGTTTAAATCTGTTTTGTATTTTTACTTGAGTCTTCAGACATCTTAAAGCTGTTTTGGAAGTGTTCGCCAATATTTGCATTATGTCACCACGGTAACTCCTAAACATGCCACTATAGACATACATGTAGAACACCTCCAGAGCGTGATGTCACTGTAAAGTATCAGTTCCGCCTATAGAAATGCTCATGACTCAAAGCAAATATTGTGTCTAAACTTGGCGCACTTTTTGTGATGAATAAGTGATGATTTCAGAGTACAGTTTGCACACCGCCCTGAGCCCCGAGGCGGCGTGCGGAGTGCAAAGACGTCATCATGCCTACACTGTAAAAACCCTTTTGTTTGGAGTTTGTTTTTAGAGTCATGAAAGATGCAGGACTCAGATCAGACGCTGGAGAAGAACTGTGGATGTGAAGGTCCATATTTCACACTTAGAAATCACAAACACTGCAAAGCTAGTAACAAAAACAGATCTGCTTACTGTTATTACGAGTATTTGCCGTATTTTCAGGACTATAAGTCACTCCGGAGTATAAGCCAACCAAAAAATGCATAATGAAGAAGGAAAAAAACATAAGGCTTAATGGACTATATGTTGCATTTTTTGGGGGAAATTTATTTGATAAAACCAGAATCCAAGAACAGACATTTCATCTTGAAAGTTAATAGTAAGAATAGAACAGAGAACATCAGACTGAACATATGTCTGGTGTGTTAACGAAACATATTAAGAGTTATTTAGAAAAAACTAGAGCATAAACAGCGTAACATAACAAGTTTACCAAACTCTTGATCTCACTCAAAATCACTAAATCCACTGAATTCTTCATCCTTGGTGTCACTTCTGAGCAACTCTGCCAACTCCAGCTAAATCTAGCTTTTAGCCCACGATTAGCTTTTTTTGTTTTCTTCATTGTAGTTTGAGCATCTTCTGCTTTTTCCCAATGCCTCAAAAGTTTCTCGCTCACTCCAAACTTTCTTTCTGTTGCTTGATTATCATTTTCAGCTGCATATTTTGCGACTTGCAGCTTCTAATCTGCAGAATCTAATTAACAGTTTATCACTGTGTGATAAGTTATGATGCTAAATGAATATAAAAGCATGTGAGACACGTCTTAATGACACCTATGTGTCAAATGCAGCTGAGCGCGTAAATGGTGAGAAGAAATGTCACAAACTCCAGTAGCTGAACATCCACTCGTACCTGATCGATACACCTTTCCCCGCCCCCGAGAGAGCCTGAAATCTGCTGAAATCCTATGAGATACTGACATGATACCAGACAGGACAGCGGCTCTTTCTACAGGAGACATGATACCAGACAGGACAGCTCCTCTTTCTGCTGAAGACATGATACCAGACAGGACAGCGGCTCTTTGTACAAGAGACATGATACCAGACAGGACAGCGGCTCTTTCTGCTGAAGACATGATACCAGACAGGACAGCTGCTCTTTCTACAGGAGACATGATACCAGACAGGACAGCGACTCTTTCTGCAGGAGACATGATACCAGACAGGACAGCGACTCTTTCTGCAGGAGACATGATACCAGACAGGACAGCGGCTCTTTTTGCATATGACATGATACCAGACAGGACAGCGGATCTTTCTACAGGAGACATGATACCAGACAGGACAGCGACTCTTTCTGCAGGAGACATGATACCAGACAGGACAGCGGCTCTTTCTGCTGGAGACATGATACCAGACAGTACAGCGGCTCTTTGTGCAGGAAACATGATACCAGACAGGACAGCAGCTCTTTGTGCAGGAGACATGATACTAGACGGGACAGCGGCTCTTTCTGCAGGAGACATGATACTAGACAGGACAGCGGCTCTTTGTGTAGGATACATGATGCCAGACAGGACAGCGGCTCTTTCTGCAGGAGACATGATACTAGACAGGACAGTGGCTCTTTCTACAGGAGACATGATACCAGACAGGACAGCGACTCTTTCTGCAGGAGACATGATAATAAGATAAGATAAGATAAGATATCCTTTATTTGTCCCACAATGGGGAAATTTCAGATACCAGACAGGACAGCGGCTCTTTCTGCATATGACATGATACCAGACAGGACAGCGACTCTTTCTGCAGGAGACATGATACCAGACAGGGCAGCGGCTCTTTCTGCATATGACATAATACCAGACAGGACAGTGGCTCCTTCTACAGGAGACATGATACCAGACAGGACAGCGGCTCTTTCTACAGGAGACATGATATCAGACAGGACAGCGGCTCTTTCTACATATGACATGATACCAGACAGGACAGCGGCTCTTTCTACATATGACATGATACCAGACAGGACAGCGGCTCTTTGTGCAGGTGACATGATACCAGACAGGACAGCGGCTCTTTGTGCAGGATACATGATACCAGACAGGACAGCGGCTCTTTGTGCAGGAGACATGATACCAGACAGGACAGCGGCTCTTTCTATAGGATACATGATACCAGACAGGACAGCAGCTCTTTGTGCAGGATATATGATGCAAGACAGGACAGCAGCTCTTTGTGCAGGAGACATGATACCAGACAGGACAGCGGCTCTTTGTGCAGGAGACATGATACCAGACAGGACAGCGGCTCTTTCTGCAGGAGACATGATACCAGACAGGACAGTGACTCTTTCTGCAGGAGACATGATACCAGACAGGACAGTGACTCTTTCTGCAGGAGACATGATACCAGACAGGACAGCGGCTCTTTGTGCAGGAGACATGATACCAGACAGGACAGCGGCTCTTTCTACAGGAGACATGATACCAGACAGGACAGTGGCTCTTTGTGCAGGAGACATGATACCAGACAGGACAGCGGCTCTTTCTATAGGATACATGATACCAGACAGGACAGCAGCTCTTTGTGCAGGAGACATGATACCAGACAGGACAGCGGCTCTTTGTGCAGGAGACATGATACCAGACAGGACAGTGGCTCTTTCTGCAGGAAACATGATACCAGACAGGACAGTGGCTCTTTCTATAGGATACATGATACCGGACAGGACAGCGGCTCTTTCTATAGGAGACATGATACCAGACAGGACAGCGGCTTTTTGTGCAGGAGACATGATACCAGACAGGACAGCAGCTCTTTGTGCAGGAGACATGATACCAGACAGGACAGCGGCTTTTGTGCAGGAGACATGCGCAGTAGATACTGGCACACAAGCCTAGATCGTCCTTTTGCCGCTATCAGTATGAAAATATCCAACATGTGAAATTACATATTTTAATATAAGTCATACCTGAGTATAAGTCGCAGGACCACCCAAACCATGAAAAAGCGAGACGAAAAATTTGATATGAGCGAAGATATCTGCCACATTCTAGTTTTGTTTTAATTAAAGATGAATGAACTTTTCATAGCTTCTATTTTAGTTGTTTTCCTTCTCATTTACCCTCCTGCAGTTGTATTTAGAGTGATTCATGCATGTTTTAGTCATCTTTCTTCTCCCGTATACAAGACGTCATTGCAACTAGCTTATTTTCTGTACTTAATTTCATCTCAAAGTTTATTTGCTTCATTAATGACAATGTGGGATTTAGCAGCGTTGCGGATGTATTTTGGTTCAAATGAAAAAAGGTGACGTCAGCTCCCATTGGACACCACAGTTTTCGACTACAGACATTAGCAGGCTTGTTTTAGGTGAATATTGCGATTTAAAACATCTAAATTATAACATAAAGATCCGTGAATGTCAGACGTTATAACTACAGAGGAGACACAAGCACAAAACTGTATGTTGTGTTGCACATGGTTTCGAAAAGGACTGTTGAGTTCCATATTCCAAAAATTACAGATTGAGACTCATTGTGTCTATTTTTATATTTAACTGACCTTTTGCTGATTTTCTTTCTACCTCTCTCCTCTTCTCCTTTATGTCATCCTTCTGTTCCCCTCGTCCTTCAGAGCTGTGATCTTTATCTGACATTTAGGTCCGGCCTCGCTCAAAGATCACTCCATCTGTCCGTCTATCTGCTCTGTAAAAAGGAAAAGCATGAGGACAAAAATTAGGTAACGCTTAAAGAGGGGGTGTTAGGCAAAATCATCAAAGTGAGTTTTTTACTGTGTTTCTAACGTTGTTCCCTCGTCTAAAACATGCCTGAAGAGGTTTTAGATGTCATCCGTGCATGTTTGAGTAAATTAAATCAACTTTTTATTTATTTTAATTCAAACCCTCCTTACAATTAGCTGTAAGATTCTGTACAAGGCTCCGCCCACAAGCCTAAATCATCCAAGTCTCCATAAATATACAAAAACATGATACAAAACTGTACACTACAACTTCATAAACCTGATGCGATATGCAGTAGTTTCATTAACGGGATGATTGTGTTGTGATAGCGCTCTGAAGGGAGAGTGACAGTATGGAGAGTAAAGCATTTTCAAAACAATAAAAGGTAACACGGGCCACGTTTACATGATGTTTTTTAATTATGAATGAATTGTTCTGAATGAAATAGTTTGGAATTAAGATATTCTCCTTCAAAATAATAATTCTGAATTGAAGTTTACATGGAAAACACGTTAAATCGTCTTTATTTAATTCCCTCAACGTCTGGGGGTGGGGAAGGGTTCTGATTGGACAGCGACACAAACGTATTTACGTCGACCGGAAGAAAACACACACTTCAGCTGCTACCGGCTTTTCTCTCATCTCGGTTTTTTGTTACGCCGCGGATCCAAACACGATCCAAACTTCTTCCACGGTCGTTCCGATGATAATGAAGCAGCAGCTGGAGAATTCTCTCCTCACGCTTTACGTCTGTGAGCTGAGGAGGAGAAGGGAAGAGTGTCGGAGAAGGAGGAAGTCTGAGGCTGCCACACCTCAGCCCACTCCCACATCCTGCTCGCAAATCCAAAGAGACGTGGAGGAAAGTCCGAAGCCAAGACTGTAGGAGCCAGTTTGTTCGGATCGCATCAGAAAGGAGACCCAACGAGCATGAACGACTGGAATTATTTTTAAGAAGAATAAACATTTACATGATCGAGGAATAAATGAATTTGCCTTTAAAATCGAAATAAACCACCCACTTACTTCACAATTAAGTTTAATTCCGAGTAATAATTTTCATTAGGACATGGTCTTCTAAAAGTGGAATTCATTTTTATTCCAAATTAAATATTTTTTATTCAGAATTAATTTTTTTTTTATTCAGAATTAAATTATTTTTATTCTGAAAAGCTCTCATGTAAATGTGGCAATAGTGATCTAAATCTGTTTTGTTTTGCAGAAGTACCAAATATTACTATAAATATGGCTTTAAAGTCACATGATTTTAACAGGACACATAGCTGGTCTCCTTCCCTCTTTTCCCCTCTTTCTGTGCCTCTCTTTCCCTTTTTCTTTCTTTCTTCCTTCTCTCTTGCTCTCTCTCCCTCCAGCGCTGTACTTTTTCATGTCGCCGTGGTTACGTAATAGCGTCACTAAAATGAAATATGACTCTATATCTGCTCCCTCCTCGTCTCTATTAATCCAGAATCACCAGGAACAAGGTGTAAATGTGTCCCTAAAGAGATTTAAAGCGGCACTATGTAACTTTACTAGCTGCTTGTCTCCATGGGGATGTTAGGGTGTTGCTTTGCCTGGAATGTCCCACAGTATCGCATTAAACCCCTAAATCTATTTAAGGAGTTTCTATTGATCTAAACTACATTGAGCAGGTTACTTCTCCACAGATCTGACCTGTAACTTGGCCTGGTGGCTTTACCTTCCCTCCTTCTCTCGCTCTCTCTCCCTCCCTTCATCCTTTCTGTCACTCTCTTTTTTCCTCCCTCTCTGTCTCCCTCCCTTTCTCTCCCTCCCTCCCCTCTCTCTCTGTTGCTCTCTCCTTCTCTTTCTCTCCCTCCCTCCCTTTTTCTCTCTGTAACTCTCTTTTCTCCTCTTCTCGCTCCCCTTCTCTCCCCTCTCTCTTTCTGTAGCTCTCTCCTCCTCTCTCCATTTCTCTCTGTCTTCTCCTCTCCCTATCCCCCCTCTCCTCTCTCTTTGTAGCTCCATCTCTCTCTCCTCCTCTCTCTTTCTCCCTCTCTCCATTTATCTTCTCTCTGTGTTGCTCTTTTTTTCTCCGCCTCTATGTCGCCATCCATTTCTCTCCCTCTCTCTCTCTTTTCTCTCTGTTGCTCTCTCTTCTTCTCTCTCTACCCACCTCTCCCTTTGTAACTCCATCTTTCTCTCTCTCTCCTCCTTTTTCTCTCCCTCCTTCTCTCTCCCTTTCTTTATGTAGCTCTCTCTTCTCCTCTCCCCCTCTCTTTATCTTCTCTCTTTGTCAGTCTTTTTTCCTCCCCCTCTCTGTCTCCCTCCCTTTTTCTCCCTGTCTCTCTCCTTTCTCTCTTTTATCTTCTTTCTCTCCACCTCTCCCTCTGTTGCTTTCTCTTCTTCTCTCTCTCTCCCTCCTTCACTCTCTCTTCTCCTCTCCCTAACCATCCCTCTCTCCTCTCTCTCCCTCTATCCTCTCACAATAGCTCCAACTCTCTCCTCCTCCTCCCTCTTTCTCTCCCTCCTTCCTTCTCTCTTTCTCTCTGTTGCTCTCTCCTCTGCTTCCTATCTCTCCCTTCCTTTGTTTGACCCTCTCTCTCTTTCTGTACCTACATATCTCTCTCCTTCTCTCTCCCTCCCTCTCCCCAGCTTCTCCGTCCCTATTGCATCCTTTCTTCCTCTCCTCCTTCCTCGCTCTAATCCTTCCTACCTCCTAATTAAACTGACTCATCACCTTCTCGAATTTACTCCCACTCCGCCCCTTTCCTCCCTCTCCTCCTTCCCTCCTTCCTTCTCCCCTTTTCTTTCATCTCCTCCTCCATCAGTCTGCCTTCCTCCCTCCTTCCTCCGCTCTTCCTCCTCCTCTTCTCTCTCTTCTGTATATTAAACACAGGACAGTGTACATTCATTAACATGTGTTAGTCCAGTGTGCAGAACTCATTTTCATCTCCTCCTCTTATGTCTTCCCTTCTTCTTTGTGCCTCCTCTCCCTGTCCTCCTTTCTTTTCTCACTCCCTCTCCTCTCATCTCCTCTCTCTCCTTCCATTATGTGCTATCTTTCTGTCTTTCTTCTCTTTCCTCCTTTTTTCTTTCCTTTCCTCTTTTTTTTTATCAGCGCTACCCTTTCCTCTCTTCTTCTTTCTCTCTCATCCTCTGTTTCTCCTCTTTTCCCTCCCTCTCTCTCCTTTCTCTCCCTGGCTCTCTCCTCCCCTCTCTCCTTCTCCTTCACCCCTCCTCCCATCTTTCTCTCCCTCTACTCTCTCTTCCTCTCCTCTCCATCTGTCCTCCTCCCATTTTTCTCTTCCTCTTCTCTCTCCTCCCTCCCTCCTCTCCATCCCCCCTCCTCCCATCTTTCTTTCCCTCTCTCTCTCTTCCTCTACTCTCTCCCTATTTCTCTCTTCCCTCTATTTCTCCCCTCCCTCCCTCTCTTCCCTCTCCTCTCTCCCTCCTCTCCATCCCTTCTCCTCCCATCTTTCTCTTCCTTTCTCTCTCTCCCTCTACTCTCTCCTCTCCCTCCCTCCTCTCCCTCCCTCCTCCTCCCCTCTTTCTCTCACTCTACTCTTTCCTCCTCTCTCTCTCCACCCCTCCCTCCTCCTCCCCTCTTTCTCTCCTCTCATTTTCTCCCTGACAACAGAACATTATATAATCCGGTCTCTGGGCATTAGCCGTTCAAACCCGGCGCTTTGTTATAAATTTGCATATGTTTTCCTTTTCAAATGCACTCGTATTCATCCCCCTCTCTCTTTCTTGCCTCCATCCTTCCATCTTTCCCTCTACATTCATGTTTCTCATCTGTTTTTATGCCGTGTTCTGTCAGCCAATCATGTTTTATCAAATATCTCACGCCCCTCTGGCCCCTCTCCTCTCCCCATACCTTCTTCAGTACACTATAGAATAAGAGCCTTTCCCTCCTCAAAAACACACCTGGAGTTGTGTTTTATTTCATTCACATTTGAGTAACCCTTTATTATGAGTCTGTCTACATCCCCAAAGCTCAAAATGCTCCGTTCCACCTTGTGATGTCATGAAGAAAATGGTAATTTGTCACATTTTTATATAGAGCTTTTCCAGATTCAAAGCGCTTTACAACAAGGAACCACTCACCTGTTCATACACCAGTGTATGCAGACACTGGGGGCAAGGTGGGTTAAATGTCTTGCCCAAGGACACAACAACAGCATTCATCTGTGGGAGCTGGAATTGCACCGCCAACCTGTGGGTCTGTGGATTTGACTGCTCAACCAATGATGTTAATGTCCAGAGCGAACCTTCAGATCAGTGGACAAACGCTCTGTCAACTGAGCTACTGTCGTCGTGTATGGAGTTTTAAAACACAGTGGAGAACTTCCTGTTTTACCCATAGAGCGTATATATGAGCGGACTAAGTGAGTGTGATGTCACCACAGGAGCGAATTTGTAACCAGGCTCCATATTTGGAAATCTGACCGTGAGTATCATAGCAACCACAAGAGCCAATCATGACTGAGGTCGTTAAATATGCCGTCCTCCTCATGGCAGAGCGGCGATACTTTACTCTGTACCATTCTGCACGGACCGCTGTGTTTCAGTGATTCTTGAGAATAATAAAGAAACTTTTAGCTTTTATCATCAAACTTTAAATAGTAAGTTTAAGTCATTGATTTATGTTCTATGTTCTGTTACGTGCGAACAACAGTAGAGTCGCAATTTAACGAAATTCACTTTACTTTATGCTAGTTAAGTTATGCTAGTTAAGATTCTAGTAACGTTAGCTATTGTAATTGAGATATTTTGTCATTTTATTTCAAAAATAGTCACTCGGGGCAAGAAAGCAGGAAGGGAACTTACGCACGCGAAACACACGAGCTGTCAATCAAACCTGTTGCTAACGCTAGTGGCAGTGACCTCAGGGAATGAAGGCGTCTGATTGGTCCGTTATTTATGTTCATATCTTCATTTAGGAACAAAACAGAGAAATGAAACTTTCAGGATCCTGTGTCGTGGGTTCATACGAACAATTTAAGACCAAAATGACGAGGCCACAGCAGCAGGTACAGAGAGAGGGACAATACGATCCTAATGTGAGTCAATGGGAAAAAGGGAGAGAAGGAGCCGGAAGAGCCTCCTGGAGCACTTCCTGTTTGGCACGCGACGGCTAACGCTTTAACCATGTCCACTCATATATACGGTCTATGGATTTACCACATGACATCTCAAGGTGGAACAATGTTGTTGAGTGAGTGTTTTCGGGTTTGTGTGTTAAACATGTGTGAATGGAAGTGATGCTAACTGAAGGCACTACTGTCAAAAGCTCTAGACTTTAATCTGAAGGATCTTTATAATCTGATCAGAAAGAGCTGACTAAAGCTGGGTTTACACTGTGCGATATTTGCTATATTTGCGATATTTGCAAAAATCGCACAGTGTACGTCCGACTTTAGATGGAACTATAATATGTGAGCTGATTTCTGCTGTTAAACAAGTCTCTTTCACGTTCCGCTCACAATTATGATCAACAGTTTTTCAGTTAGTCTCTCACCTTTTTGTTGAAAATCAAACCCCTAAACAGAACCATGAACACTCGGAACACTTTCAGGAACCTGTGATCACAAGTTCCAGCTAATGTGCACATTGAACCTCCACGGTAACTGCTGAACATTCCACCATAGAGATACATGTAGAACACCCCCATTGCTCTGTAAAAGTGTGAGTGTCCAGGAAAGCGCTATATGAAAAGGATGCATTATTATTGTGATATCATTATTGGATTCCGGTTGTTTATCATTACGAAATACATGCTTTTGTTGTGCCCCTGAGCAACGCACCTGGCTAATGTGTGTTTTATGGCGCCATTTTGAGGAGGGTTGACCGTGCGGGAGATATGCTGTTTTGTTTTAGTTGTTAATCGCTATGGCAACAGTCCAAACTTCCCATTGTTCTGCAAAGTTAAAAATAAGACGTATCATGATAAGAAAGTTAGTATAAAATTTGTGGTGTCTGGTGTCTGACGCATTATGTCATTAGGTTCTTTGTTCAGACCAAGAGTTTGTTTTCATACCTGACAGTTTCAACAGCTCCCTGCAGTCTCCTTCAGCTGATTTTAAAAGGTTTTGGTGCTGTTTTTCTGCCTCCATCGGTAGGAAAATGGCGCCATCTACAATCCAACTTCCTCAGGACAGTATCCCAGGTGTCTGAGAGTAAAAAAGCCCCCTCGTCCCGGTTTATCGTCCCGTGGGCTCGTTTCCGAATTTCGATTGCCTCTTTAATCCAGCGACGATGTTTGCTGTCATCTGTTCCAGTGATATTTATTCCGATTTGAGTTGTTCTGCTTTGTGTTTTGTTGCCTTCACGTTTTACCTTCTCGCGTTCTGTCCTATGATCGTTTTTTCGTGTACTAAACGCCCGATGTATGTTTGATTGCAAGACATATGTGGTATGTTGTATATGACGTTACATTTACGTTACATTTCTATTTTACAAACATTGTCGCTGGATTAAAGAGGCAATCGAAATACAAAAACGTGCTCAAGGGACTAAAACCGGGCCGATTTTTTTTATTTATTTTTTTTTTAACATGGCCACCACTGTTCAGGTATGAAAACAAACTCTTGCTCTGAAAAAAGAACCTAATAACTATAAATAAATTATCAGAAGACCAACTGAACCTCCCTGGACTGTCTTTGTTCTGACAAAGTGACTGCTTTTTCTCACTGTGAGGAAAAACTGCTTTGTTTATGTTTTAACTTTATTTTGCATCTTCCTTCCCTCCTTTTTTTTCCTCCTCTCTCCTTGATTCTTCTCCTCCTCTCTTTCCTTCCTCTCTCTCTCACTCTCTCCTTCCTGCTCTCACTTGTCTCTCTCTTTATCTCTTTACTCTCCTTCCCTACTTCACTTCTCTCTCTATCCCTCTACTCTCTCCTTCCCTCCTTCACTCCTCTTTCTTTATCCTTCACCTCTCTCCTTCCCTCATTCACTTTTCTCTCTTTATTCCTCTACTCTCTCCTTCCCTCCCTTCTCTCTTCTTTCTCCCCTCCCTCTCTCCTTCCTCTCTTTCTGTTCTTCCCCTCCATTCTCTTTTCTTCCTCTTTTTCTCTTCTTCCCTTCCATTTTCTCTTTCCTTCCTCTCTTTCTCTCATTGTCCCTCTCTCATTCCCTCATTCTTTCTACCTCTCCTCTCACTTTCCCTCCATTTCTCCCTCTCTGTCTCTCCTCCTTTTCTTCTCTTTCCCTCCTCTCTTTCTCTTCTGTCCCCTCCATTCTCTCTTCCCTTCCTCCCTCATTGTCCCACTCTCATTCCGTCATTCTTTCTACCTCTCGTCTCTTCTTCCCTTCATTCCTCCCTCCATGTGTCTCTCCTCCTTTTCTTCTCTCTTCTCCCTCTTTCTCTCCCTCCTCCTTCTCTTCTTCCTGTCTTCTCTCTTCTTCTCTCCTCTTCCTTGTCTCCTCCTCCTCTCTCTCTCTCTCTACTTCCCCTCCGTTCTCTCTTCCCTCCCTCATCCCCCCCTCCTTCACTCCTCTCCCTCGTTATCCCTCCCTCTCTCTCTCCTTTCCTCTTAACAGCCACGAGCGGTCTAGATTCCGATCCCCATCACCACCATCACCTTCACGCCGACTCCATCCACGGCAACGGAGGAGGAGGCGGCGGCCACGGCAACGGTAACCGCGGCGCGCACTTCCGGTCTCCATGGCAACAGAGCGTGAACGTCTTTGGGTCTTGGAGCAGGCCGGACTGCGTGGAGGAGCTGCACCAGCAAGCCCAGCTCAACCTCCAGAGCCTCCTGCAAGGTAAGAACCAGGGAAAAGACGACAGAATACAAGAAAACGGGATTAAAAGGTTTGACATTTTGGATTTAAATTTAAAAATATGGCAAAATTCAGTAGAAATGAATGCAGATTTTGGTTACTCATTCCCAAGGTGGAGGGACAGATGTGTGTTTTGAATGAATGAAAACATAAAGGAAGTCCTGATTGAGTCCTGGTTTAGTCCTGGTGTAGTCCTGGTTCAATCTCTGTTTGGTGCTGTTTTAGCTGCGATTTAGTCCTGTTTTGGTCTCCGGTTTGTTCCTGGTTTAGTCCCAGTTTAGTCCTGGTTCAGTCCTGGTTTATCCTTGGTTTAGGTTCTGTCTTAGTCCTGATTTAGTCTTGGTTTAGTCTTTGTGTAGTCCTGGTTCATTTGTTTAACACTAAATTTGATGCTGATTTAATCCTGGATTTAACTTTGGTCAAGACCTGGTTTAGTTCTGGTTTAGTCTCCTGTTTTGGTCTCTGGTTTAATCCTGGTTTAATCCCGGTTTAGTCCTGGTTCAGGCTCTGTTTGGTGCAGTTTTCACTCTGATATAGACCTGTTATGGTCTCTTGTTTAGTTCCAGTTTAGTCTGGGTTCAGTCCTGGTTTATCCTTAGTTTAGGTTCTGTCTTAGTCCTGATTTAGTCTTGGTGTAGTCCTGGGTTAGTTTTCGTTAGGTTCTGTTTTAGTCCTGATTTAGTCCTGGTTTTGCCCATGTTTTAGTCCTGGTTTAGTCTTGGTGTAGTCCTGGTGTAGAACTTGAGTAGTCCTGGTTCCTTTAACTCTAAATTTGGTGCTGATTTAATCCTGGATTTGCCTTTAGTCAAGACCTGGTTTAGTTCTGGTTTAGTCCCCTGTTTTGGTCCTGATTTAGTCCTGTTTCAGTCACGTGTTTAACCCTAAATCTGGTACTGGTTTAATCCTGGGTTTGCATTTGGTTAAGACCTGGTTTAGTTCTGGTTTAGCCCCCTGTGTGTCCCTGTTTTGGTCCTGGTTTAGTCGTGGTTTCTATCTGGTTTTGCGAAGAGAAGATGTGGATGTTTTGGTTAGCGTCAGTGGGTGGTGCATGACAGAAAGGGAGAGAGAGAGGAGAGAGCACAAGATGGATAGAGAGAGGGAGAAGGAGAGGGAGAGAAAAAACGAGGGAGGAGAGGAGAGAAAGAGACTGTTTACATGCCGCGCACTGCATGATCTGGGTGTGTGTCTTCGTGCGCCGATCGGGTTAGCATGCGGACGGCACAATGCTGTAAAGGCAGGCATGGGGACTGTAGGCGACGCGGATCAGGTAGGGCACTTGGCAAAGGCACACGTTACACAGAGGCGCGAAAACGGTAGGCGACGCGGATCGGGTAGGGTTGTCAGCTGGAGGACGTGTCACGCAGCAGGCTTGCATGTAGGCGATGCAGATCAGGTAGACATGTTTCCGAATGCGTGCGTGTGAAGTGTGGGCGATACGAATCAGGTAGGGCTGGAGATGTTGTAACAGCAGCATGTGAACTGTATGACACAGATCAGGTTTGTACTGTATGTTATGAGGAGTTGCACAGACACCATTTTCCAGCATTATAAGATGATGTGACCTTTAATTTTTGAAGGATTTTGGCATTTTTTGGGCATTCATCAATTAATTAACGTGGCATCCAATTAGAGATTAGTTGCAAGTAATTAACACATGTGGAAATAGCAGAAAGATGGCGCTCTGTGTTTTTATACACCTAGCATGTGTATAGGTGATACGGATCAGGTAGGTGTTAGGTTAAACAGATGTTATGACAACAGCATAAGACTGTAGACTAGGGCTGCATTGTTTTGGGAAATAAAATGTACTTTGTGATGTGATTTTTCTGTTTCACATCTGAGACACTAAAATCTGACCTTTAAAGGGTCCAGATTACAATATTTTCTGATCTATGTTCTAATGTTTCCTCATCACAAACATACCTGGAGTTGTGTTTGGTTTTTAGCTTTGGAGATGTAGACAGACTAATAAAAAAGGGTTAGTCAAACATGTGTGAATGAAACAAAACACACCTCCAGGTCTGTTTTTGAGGCGGTAACAGTATTATAACATGGCTTAAAGCTCTCAAGAGACAGTTTTATGTAATGTAGGACCTTTTAATTAATCCAGGAATTTCATGCAATTCAGAATATGTTTGGAGAGGAAAAATAAGAGATTTAAAATAAACAATTTACCAAAAAAAGAAAAAGAAAATTCTATCATCAAAATAAATGAAGTCTTTGTGATTTGATAATTGCACCAACGAAAACTGACATTACGATTTGATTGCAATGTATTGTGCAGACTTATTGTAGGCGATACAGATTATGACTGCAGGTGATACGAATCAGGTAGGTCTGTTAGCCTTAAGAGACATTAGAACAGCAGCATATGACTGTAGGTGATACGGATCAGGTAGGTCTGTTAGTCTAAAGAGACATTAGAACAGCTGCATATGACTGTAGGTGATACGGATCAGGTAGGTCTGTTAGTCTAAAGAGACATTAGAACAGCTGCATATGACTGTAAGTGATAAGGATCAGGTAGGTCTGTTAGCCTAAAAAGACATTAGAACAGCTGCATATGACTGTAGGTGATACGGATCAGGTAGGTCTGTTAGTCTAAAGAGACATTAGAACAGCTGCATATGACTGTAGGTGATACAGATCAGGTAGGTCTGTTAGCCTAAAGAGACATTAGAACAGCTGCATATGACTGTAGGTGATACGGATCAGGTAGGTCTGTTAGCCTAAAGAGACATTAGAACAGCTGCATATGACTGTAGGTGATACGGATCAGGTAGGTCTGTTAGCCTAAAGAGACATTAGAACAGCAGCATATGACTGTAGGTGATACGGATCAGGTAGGTCTGTTAGCCTAAAGAGACATTAGAACAGCTGCATATGACTGTAGGTGATACGGATCAGGTTGGCGCAGTGTGTTCACATGGACATGGCTCTGACAGATGTTTAGCACATTTTCTTTACGGACCATTTAACTGGGTCATTTAAGGAGGAACTAATGAGAGCAGTGTTTCTCAAACTGTGGTGCAGGAGCCACTAGTGTACACAAGCAGCTTAAAGAGGGAGTATAATGCAATTTTTATTTTATTTATTTATTTTTTTTTAGCTTTCTATGATGTTATAATATTGTTCTCTCATAAAAAAAAAAAAATACTTGAAGAGGTTTTAGATGTCATCCGTGCATGTTTGAGTAATTTAGCGATCTCTTCCGGGTCCTATTCAAACCCTCTTTATGGTTAGCTGTAAGATTCTGTACAAGGCTCCACCCACAGGCCATGCTCCCACATTACAATTCTACATAAATATACCAAAACATGATAGAAAACTGTACGCTATAACTTGACAAACCAGATGTGACGTGCAGTAGTTTCATGAGTGTGATAGCGCTCTGCAGGGGGAGTGACTTAGCATTGGGAGCAAAGGGAGGACACAGAGCAACGAAAGCGAAAGTGACATTGTTTTGAATATAACATTTTCAAAACAATAAAAGGTAACATGGTGATACATTTGTGATCACTTGTCAGTTGTAGTGTCAAAAGTGAGTAGCTTGAGTCTTTCTTTCCATTCACAATTTTAGTTTCTTTGTTTTATACTATTTTAAATTTTGAAACCACACCTGTAACTCACCTGTCTTTGATGATCTCGATTTGTCAGTCAAATGCAATCACATGGGGAAAGTGTCTGGTCCCGTCTCCAGAGAACACCAAGCTGTTGTAGTGAGATGCAGATCAGATGGTGTAAGAGCTCAACATGTCACTATAGACAGATGGTTAGAAAGAAGAACGGATAACTGCTATTTTCCCATATTACTCTATTTTCTGATCTCTGCTATAATGTTGTTTCCTCATCACAAACATACCCGGAGTCGTGTTTTGTTCCATTCACACAAATCCTGCATAATTCTTCTCTCATACTGAAAACACTCTGTTCCACCTTGTTATGTCATAATAAAGTACTAATACTAAAATCACTTCACGGAAAAAATTGATTCAGTGATATATCGCGATACTTCATTGTGCGATTCTCGCATCGATTCAAAATGGGTCTGAAGCGATTTTTTAGAGTCATGGTCTTCATGAAAAAATCATAAGTTCCATTTACTGTAAACAGTTAAACTAAATGTATTTCATCCAATTTTGGTCTCATGAAGGTGGACTCAACCATAATATTATACATAATTATTGATAAATCACAATATATCGTCCTGTATTTTAGTATTGGGATACATCATGATATATTGAATCGTATCGTATCGCCAGACTAATGGCAATGCACATCCCTAGTTCTACTGTTTATCTGTGTGAATGGGTCTAAAATAGAAGTGTATACCTATCTGGCCTTATTTTGGCATTTTACTCCATATTTGTTAAAAATCAGAAGTTTGGGTCAAAAAACGTGTCTGTAACGGCCTCTTTAGGGTCAACTTCAGCTCATAGACTGTATATATGAGTGGACATAGCTAACCCGTTAGCCGCCGCATGCCAGACAGGAAGTGCTCCAGGAGGCTCTTCCGGCTCCTTCTCTCCCTTTTTCCCATTGACTCACATTAGGATCTTATCGCTCCTCTCTCTGTACCTGCTGGTGTGGCCTCGTCATTTTGGTCTTAAAATGTTTGTATGAACCCGCAACACAGGATCCTGAATTTCTTTTCCGCTATTTCGTCCACCAAAAAAATCCTATTCATAACACAGATTTGCTCCTGTAACCGTGGCATCAGGAGACTCATTGGAGCGGCGCTGAACACTGTGGGTGACGTCACACTCACTTAGTCCACTCATACACACAGTCTGTGCTTCAGCCACTACATTTGAATTTCTGGGTTGGACCAACAGCCGCCAAAAAAAGCAGGTTATTACATGACACGCACAGCCGCTGGTGGTCTACAGGCGGTTTGTGAGGAGCCCCTCTCAGCCCCATCTCTACCTGGCACCGCCGGGCACCGCCATGTCCCGTTTGCAGTGTTTGTTCCAATTCCGAGCTGAAATGTCCACTCTGCTTCAAAGTCCGGAGAGCACCGATCCGCTCCGTGTTGGATTGTTGTGGCTGTCAATCGGCTAACAATTATTACTCCAGAGCTGCTCCACCCAACTCTCCAGGCTCCGCCCACTCTGGAGGATTTTTAAGATTTTGCTTATGGGTGGAGTAAAACCTCGAAATGGTGTTTAATGGCTCTTTAAGTTGAAAACTATCGCTTTATGACATCACTAGGTGGAACAGAGCAGTTTTAGCTTTGGAGATGTAAACAGACTCATAATAAAGCGTTACTCAAACATGTGTGAATGAAACAAAGCACAACTCCAGGTCTGTTTTTGAGGAGGTAACAACTATTTTCTGTGTTAAAATTCATAAAAATGTAAATGTAAACCTATTTAACTCCTATATACATTCACTCTGTGCGTGTTTGAGATTTCCTGAGCGGCAGTGAGCTCTTGTATTCCAGATTTAGCCTGTGAGATCCCAGGTTTATATCTTCAGGGAGGGTTTCTTCAAGATCTGTGGGTTAATGGACTTTCTCACCAGAGATTTGGCTCTCCTCCTGTGTGACGTGTGACTTTGAGCAGCCTGTGGGGGGCGACACTGAGCTCAGACTGTGAAGAGGATTCTAATGCTTTTGCCTGCTGTGTAATCCATGACACCAGAGGATCACTGTGTTCACTATCAACTAATATGAGATTTTTTATTGCAGATGTTTAGAATCCAGAGCAACCAATGACCAATATTTTTTATCATACATGTTGGTTGATTTTGTTTGTTTTCCTCAAATTATAGCATTTAAATTAACTACAAATTTCCCACAAGCCCTATTTTTCTGCAAACCACAAGCAGTGTAGTTGTTTTTGTGTAGTTATATATGCTCGTCTATTTGTGTTTAGACATTTAAAATCACAATATTGATCTAAAATGACAAGAAAACAAGTTCTGATTATAGATTTTGTAGAAAATGTCTGAGATATAGACACATTTTCTCAGTCTTTGCATTCATTTAAAGGTGTATCTTTATGGTTGGGGGTCCGTCACCTGCTTGTTTCTATGGATACGTCATTGCTCTGCCTGGAATGTTCCACAGTATGACAGCATTAAACAGCTCTACTTTACATGTATTTAATTACAGGTGGTTTTATAGCTCAAAAACACCTAGAAAGACAGACATTTCGACTGTGAGCGGGGTCGCCTCTCCACAGATCTGACCAGTACCTTGGTCTGGGGTGGTCTCCATGAAGATAATACTGTGAAACATTCCAAATAAAGCAATACCATCTCCATGGAGGCAAGTATTTGACGGATCCCGACACCCCTGATTCTGGTCTGACCACATCCCTCTATTTTGTTCATTCATTTGTGTCTCCCAAAGCAGCAGGTTTTGGCCTGTGCTTTTGTACATTTGTCTCATTTGTTTTTGTTTATTTCATTAATTCATCTGAACCATCGCCAGGAGCACATCTGAGCAGCTGCTGAGACGTGTCAACAAACAGAGCGACAGAGAAAATACAAGAAAATATCCTGTATAATAAGAATAAAAACATGGCGAAAGGTGCGACGTGTACGTTTTCTAATGGAGGGTTCGCCATGCTTGTCTTCGTTTATATCAGGAATCTCCAACCTTTTTCCTCCTCTGAGCTACTTTTTATAAAATGAAAGTGCCAGAGAGTTACTCATTTTATCGGTACAGTTAGATGTCTATAAAACATAACCTATTATCCAGTTAGCTGTGCACAAAATTAGGCATCAAAATGATACTTGTACAATAGAAATAGACAAAAAATCAACCAAATTTAAGTTATTCAACATAATATGTGTAATTCAGAAATCTCCTGGCTGGAGTTGGAGGTTTAAATGTTCCACACTATGGCTTTAAACATATCTAGCACCTTAAAGACAAGTACGTGACACCACTAGGCCAAGTAATTGGTCAGATCTGTGTAGAGGCAAGCCCACTGTCAAAGTTCAAATGCTTTTCAAGGTATTTCTGAGCAATAAATCACTGAGAATTAAATCCATGTGAGATAGATGACTTTATGTTCTTAGGTTCTGTTTTCAGACCAAGAGTTTGTTTTCATTTCTGACAATTTTGACTTCCTCTGAGTGGTCATGTTGTCAGCTGATTTATACGTGTTTTGGCGCTGTAAAAGAGAGAACCACATTATGAACGGGGACGGAGCAAACATCATCGGGACAGAGGACGACAAACATCGTCGCTGGATGAAAGAGGCAATCGATAAAAGGAAACGTGCCAACGGGGCTGTAGACCGGGACGAAGGGGCTTTTTTACTCTCACACACTTGCGATACTGTTCTGCGGACGTCGGACTGCAGATGGCGCCGTCGTCCTGCTTCCATTGGTAAAAAGACGGCACCAAAACCTGTTTAAATCAACCGACCGGACACGTCACAGCAACATCGCGTGAAAACAAACTCTTGGCCTGAAAAAACAGATGACTTTAATATCATATTCTGGGCAAAGTAAAAACATCTCAAGCAGGTGATGAACCCTTCACCAGAAAAGTTACACAGTGCATCTTTAAAGGGCCTGTACATGATTCTCCCTGTAGATTTGAGCAAAAAATGTCAGATATATTGTATAAGCAGCTCTTGAGGTCAACCTAAGTCCACTACGTCCTTTCTGCAATTAATTATAAGCCGTTTTAATGTCCGGTGATCAGGAAGTGTGTGTTAGCATGCTAGTTGTCGCGTTACCTCGATGACAAAACTCCGCTCTGGTCTCTGCGACTTGTGAAAAGCGATTATAAACGAATAATTAGAATGCTCTGATTGCTTAAAGTAAGTGAACCGCCACAAAAAAACAAAACAAAACTGCAATTTTCTGATTTATGTTATAACGTTTCCTCATCACGAACATACCTGGAGCTCCCAAGATTCAATTCTGCATAATTTAGGATCTTTAAAATGAACTAATTGTGTTTTCTTTTGGTTTTAAAGAGCGTAAAAATGAAGTAGAGCGCTTCAAAGTCCCCCTCTGTAGTTCCGTCTGCTGCGTTCCATCTGAGCAGATTCACACTCTTTGTCTGCAGCTTTGGCCTTCTTCCTGTTTACTGAAAACAAGATGGGCGGCAGCGCGGGGGACAGACGCTCGCCTCCGTCTGTGTGCGCGCCAGGATCTGAACCGGGAAACTCGCCGTGATGTGGCTGAGTCTGTGCACACAGGTTTAGACGGTGAGCTCGAGACAGGCCAGAGATCTATGGTGGAATGTACTGTGTGGATGTCAGACTGGAGATATGATGACCTGGTTTAGTCCTGGTTTAGTTCTGGGTTAGTCCTGTCTTAGTTCTGGTTTAGTCCTGGTTTAGTTCTGGTTTAGTCCTGGTTTAGTCCTGGGCTAGTTCTGGTTTAGTCCTGGTTTAGCCCTGGTTTACTCCTGGTTTAGTTCTGGTTCAGTCCTGGTTCAGTTCTGGTGCAGTCTTGGTTCAGTCCTGGTTTAGTCCTGGTTAAGTTCTGGTTTAGTCCTGGTTTAGTCCTGGTTTAGTCCTGATTTATTTCTGGTTTAGTCCTGATTTAGTCCTGATTTAGTTCTGGTTTAATCCTGGTTCAATTCTGACTCTGTCCCGGTTTGGACCTGGTGTAGTACAGGTTTAGTTCTAGCTTGTTCTGGTATTGTCCTGGTTCAGTCCTGGTTTAGACCTGATTCAGTCCTGGTTCAGTTCTGGTTTAGTTCTGTTTCAGTCCTGGTTTCGTCCTGGTTTCATCTCGGTTTAGTCCCGGTGGAGTCCTAGTTTAGTCCTGGTTTAGTCCTGGTTCCATCCCAGTTTAGTCCCGGTTTATGCTTCATATCTCTGTAATTACTTGGCCTATTCTCTACTTTGCAGCTGATTTCATCCACATTCCCTGGGGGTGTGAAGCTAACTGAAAGCACTACTCTGTCAGAAGCTCAAGTTAGACTTTAATCTGAGTTTAATTTGACCACAATCTGATCAGAAAGAGCTGAATTAGTCACTCTCAACTTTTTATTGAAACTCAAACTCCTAAACAAGACCATGAACGCTCGGAATGATCACAGGCTCCTGAAAATGTGACGTTTAAATCCATTTTTATTTTTCCTTCTCTTCTCTCTCCCTCCTCTCCTCCGCTAACTTCATCTTCTTTTCTCCTTCTCTTCTCCTCCCCTCTCTTCTCTCCAGTCTATATTTATGACCTTTATGTCTCACTGTCTATCTCTCTCCGTCTCTTCCCTCTCCTCCATATATATTTATGACCTGTCTCACTGTCTATCTCTCTCCGTCTCTTCCCTCTCTTCTCTCTCCTCCATATATATTTATGACCTGTCTCTCTCTCTCTCATTCTCTCACTGCTGCAGATTTGTCCCTTGTGCAGAGTTAAACCACTTCTCTAAGCCTTTCCATCTCTCTCCCTCTTTCGTTCTGCATTCTCCCTCTATCCCTTTGTCTCCCTCTCTTTTCCGTCTCCTCTCCATGATTCTCTCTCTTTCTCCCTCTCTCCTCCATAAATATGTATGATCTCTTTCACTGTCCCTCTCCTCCTCTTTCTCCCTCTCTCCATATATATTTATGACCTATCTGTCTCTCTCTTTCTCTCTCTATTCTCCCTCTTCCTCTCTCTCTCTCTCTCTTTCTCTCTCTCTCTCTCTCTCTCTGCTGTTCCTTGTGTTGAGTTTAACTGTCAGGTTTTATTTATTTATACTTTTCTCTCAAACTCGTCTGTGGTTTGTCAAAACGGAAGGAGCTTAAATTGGACCTTTAGGGAGAGAGAGGGAGGCAGAGAGAAGAGAGAGAAGAAAGAGGAAAGGAGAGAGAGAAAGAGAGGAGAGGCAGAGAGAGGGAGAATAAGGAAGGGAAGAGGGGTGAAGAAGAGAGACATGGAGAAAGACAGAGAGAGAGGAACAAGGTCAGTAGAAAGAGAGAGAGAAAGAGGAACAAGGTTTGTAGAGAGAGAAAGAGAGAGGAACAAGATTCGTAGAGAGAAAGAGAGAGGAACAAGGTTAGTAGAGAGAAAGAGAGAGGAACAAGGTCAGTAGAGAGAAAGAGAGAGGAACAAGGTCAGTAGGGAGAGAAAGAGAGAGGAACAAGGTCAGTAGAGAGAAAGAGAGGAACAAGGTTAGTAGAGAGAAAGAGATAGGAACAAGGTTAGTAGAGAGAAAGAGAGAGGAACAAGGTCAGTAGAGAGAGAGAAAGAGAGAGGAACAAGGTTAATAGAGAGAAAGAAAGAGGAAGAAGGTCAGTAGAGAGAGAGAAAGAGAGAGGAACAAGGTTAGTAGAGAAAAAGAGAGAGGAACAAGGTTAGTAGAGAGAAAGAGGTAGGAACAAGGTTAGTAGAGAGAAAGAGAGAGGAACAAGGTCAGTAGAGAGAGAGAAAGAGAGAGGAACAAGGTTAGTAGAGAGAAAGAAAGAGGAAGAAGGTCAGTAGAGAGAGAAAGAGAGAGGAACAAGGCCAGTAGAGAGAGAAAGAGAGAGGAACAAGGTCAGTAAAGAGAGAAAGAGAGAGGAACAAGGTCAGTAGAGAGAGAAAGAGAGAGGAACAAGGCTAGTAGAGAGAGACAGAAAGAGAGAGAGAAAGAGGGAACAGGGTCAGTAGAGAGACAGAGAGAGAGAGAGAAACAGGAACATGATCAGTAAGGAGAGAAAGAGAGAGTGGAACAGGGTCAGTAGAGAGAGAGAGAGGAAGAAACAGGAACATGGTCAGTGGGGAGAGAGAGAGTAAGACAGGAACAGGGTCAGTAGGGAGAGAAAGAGAGAGAAACAGGACTATATTCAGTGAGGAGAGAGAAAGACAGAGACATGAACGTGGTCAGTGGAGGAGAAAGAGGAACAGGGTCAGTAGAGAGAAAGAGAAAGAAAAAAAAGAGACATTAACATGGTCAGTGAGGAGAGAGAGAGAAAGATGAAGACAGAGACAGGAGCACGGTTAGTGGAGACACAAAGGGAGTAGAGAGTAAACACACATTATTCACAGTGAAAAGTCTGTGGACGTGTCCTGGACCAGACCTGGTTCAGACTGGAGCTAAACCAGGACTAAAAGATCCAAATAAACACATGTTGTACTGCACACACATTCTACAGAGACACCGAGGCTGCGTTGCTTGATGTAAATAAAATCGTGAACAGAAACAGTAATTCAGAAGACCCTCATGCTCTGGTCTCTTCATGACTTATTCACACTTCTTTCACGACTCTCTTGTGACTAAGTTCTAACTACATAAGTTTTCTGTTAGTGTTGTGCACATTAGCAGCAGCTCAGAAGACTCATATTTCACTCTATATTTTTACCTTTAAAGCTTTCCTTTTCTGCAAAATTAACTTTTCACAGTTTTTTACCACATTATCGCTGTTTCTCTTCAACATTTTCTCACCTAAAGTTGTATTTGGCGTTTTCACCTCCGGTACACGCCCACTGCTCTATATTTACTTCCTTCTCCAATTTTGTTTTCTTAATCGGTGGCACTTGTAGGATTTGGAGGCGTCGCATAGTTAAAAAAAACGCTCTGCTCTAGTGTGATGTGCAGATTTCCATCGACCCTTTTAGTCTTTGTAAACAGTGATGACGTAGTCACGGTTGCGCACGCGTTTTCACAACAGAAGTACGGCAGAACTCAGCAGCTTATCAAGAGATTTGTGAATATTTCCTCAACAAGCTGATTTTGACAAATGGTGTCCGCCTGCCAGATCCTTGTGCGAGCTTTAAAACTTTAGTCGTCTGGTAGAATATTGATTCTGACAAACCGCACACATAAAAACCAGACATTTTAGTGCTGGAAATGTTTCTTCTGTCCGTGTTAGGTCTGAATGAATCAGAAGGAAATGGGAACAATGCCACTTCCGCTGCCAAAATCCATGTGCACCTTTTTTGATCACTTCCGCCCTAAAAGAGAGCATTTACACCGAAACGAATCACCGTATCAGCGTATTGGAAACGATTTGCATCCACACACGTGTCGGTGTAATGGTAAAAACAAGGAGTGGTGCACCATATCTGAAGTTGTCATGGTTCTATGGAAGTCGCAGCAGCTGATTTTGAGCCGAGGAAGATGGTAAGTGAGAAAACCGTCTTTTCAAGGACCAACGCTGTTTCACGGCAGCTAGAGCTCCGGCATCAGTGTTTTCACCGTTTTCCTGCGTCCACACAGCGCCAGATCAGATCCATGCTCAGGCGAATACATGGGAGCTGGCGTATCCAGATCGTTCTGCCTCCGGAGCCATTTTCCATCGGATTAGTGCGGGCGAACACTGCATCCACAATGAAAACAACTCAAATAGGCACTAGTGTGGATGGGGCCAAAGCGTCGATAGGAGGGGCCCACAGTATGCGGTGCTTTGTTGTGACGACGTTTACCACGACGTCCTCTCCCATTGGACACCACGGTTTTCTAACGCAGGAGTTTGAAGTTCTAAAGTGAACTTGTTTTGTGTATTAAGTTGTTTTAGGTGAATATTGTGATTTAAAATGTCCAAATTGTAACATAATGATCCTCAAGTATCACAGATTAACTACAGAGCAGACACAAGCACAATGGGTCTCTTTTAAAGCTCTTCTTCTTCACTGTTGTCGCTGTAGTTAGTTTATTATCAGTGACATTGATTCTCTCTGAGTCAGAACATTCGCTGCTGCTCATTATTGATCCATCTCATTTGTGCCTTTGTCCAGAAAATACAAGGTTTGAAAAAGAAACACTTAAAGACGTGGACATAAACCGGTGTGTACTGATCCCCGGGGAAACAGTCAATCTTACTTTAGATTTTTGACATGTTATCCTGTAGATACAATAGAAATCATGAGGTTAAAATATAAATACACTAATAACTAGGGCTGGGTATCATTAAGAAGTTGCAGATACGATACATATCTCGATGCATAGGACAAAATACGATACAAATCTCGATACGGTGCACTTTTGATTTGATACGATATATTTCAAATTGATTCGATGCTGTTCAATAAAAAAATAAAGGTTAAATCATGGCTGTGATATTTAAAGTCTTTGTTAAACCACTTTTTGTGCAAAATTAAAATGAAACACAGCCATTTTGCTCATCAAAACAGTGAAAATGTCAAATCTGTTGCATGAATGAGTTTCCTTCCACGAAACTAGCAACAAATCTGTAGCGCTGTAACAAAATAATTAAATAAAATACTGTGGTCCCTTGTTTATCGTGGTTTTTTTTTTATATATAAGCGAAATCCGCGAAGTAGTCAGCTTTATTTTTTCAATTATGAATATTTTAAGACTGTAACACCTCTCACCACACACTTTATACACTTTCCTCAGACAGGCTCCGCGATCTAAACACTGCGTCGTTTTCCACTGAAGGCCTTGATGCATAGTTATGAGTTGTTGTTGGCGCTATTTTTTCTCCTGGGCGAGAAGATTCTTATAAACAGACCTTCTGTTATGCATAACAACACAATGCGCATTCATAAACTGTAAAAAAAAAAAAAAAAAAGCATGCAAAACTGCAAGCAAAAATATCTGCGAAACAACGAGGCCGCGAAAGGTGAACCGCATTAAATACTCATGGAGATATATCGATACAGCAGCTCATGATATTCATACTGTATGATCACAATATATCAGTATGTCGATATTTTTGCACACTCCGACTAATAGCAGTTTGAAAAAGCTCTTGACAATCGAGAAGAGAGCAGAGAGAGCGCATCTGCCTCTTTCTTCACCTTAAATTTTAAAGGGCCCATCTTCTGATCTATGTTCTAATGTTGTTTCCTCATCACAACAGACCTGAAGTTGCATTTTGTTTCATTCACACTTGTTTTAACACACAAACCCTGCTTCACTAGCAAGAACCACACCGACAACATGTGCGAAAAGAGTTTATTATATGGAGACGAGGCGGGTCGGCTGGGTTGAGACTCAGGGTGGGGGTTCAGTCTCAGTCTTCACATGGCCCAGCAGGACGGGTCTTATGTCTGGAAGTGAACAGATATGCGTTGGGAGGGTGGGGTCGAGTTATTCGGACGAACTGGGTTTCCGGGATAGGCTGCTATGAAAAGGCTTCTGGGAAATTGAGGCGTGGCAGAAGTGAGCTGTGATTGGCTGGAGAGGAGGCGAGGGTGGTTGAGGCGTGGTCCTGCTCCTGAACCTAAGTGAATCATATTAACTACATATATTTAGGATGAGTTCTTCTCTCAAATGGAAAACACTCTGTTCCAAGTTGTGATGTCATGTGGTAATACAGGAAGTGCTTTACTGTGTTCCTCCACACACTGTCGCAAGAATAATATGGATAATTTCAGATTTGGAATTGCAGATATCTAATGAAATACAGGTAAAATGTAGCCGTTAACTTAAAAACTATTGCTTTATGACATCACAAGGTGGAGCAGAACATTTTGAGCTTTGGAGATATAGACAAAGTGTGACTCAAACATGAAACAAAACACAACTCCAGGTATGTTTTTCATGAGATAACAGCATTATAACTTGACTAAAAGCTCTCAAGAGTCACTTTAGTCTAATACTAGTATCCATGTTGTAGTAATTATGTTTTCAGTCTGTCCAAATCATTGAATTCCACATAATACTGAACAGCGACAAAGCCGAGTGAATCCTCCGGCTGCAGAACAATGAACAGTCTACGCTCTCACCAGCAGGGGGCAGCGTCTCTATGGAACTCATTCATAGGGCTTTTGAATAGTTTCATAATAGTGTTTTTTATTTCACTGTAGTTCATTTGTAACTCTGGGTCTGCTCATCTCGTCTGTTGGACTGACAAAAGCAGCCAGTGTCTACTCCAGCGCATCTCAGATTTTCACTTTAGATTCGACAGTAATGTGGAGACTTCTGTTTGTTTCGTAGCTGCACAGTTCGGGCTACACTCTGTTCTTTCATCTTCAGTGTCATGTGATGTCCATCTGATTTATATCAAATTTCATGGTACGATATTTATTGCGATATCGTGGGAAAGCTCACGATATGGTGGGGAGGCTCACGATATCACGATATTCATATGAACAAGACTGACATTCTAAAATGCTTTGACCAGTCATTTGGTACAACATTTATTGTCATTAGGGATGGAACGAAATCCAAATCTCTCTGTTCAATATTTTCGCCATAAACATCTCACCGTACCCGATATACACAACTGTGAATCTGCTCCTTTTTCCTCTAAAAATGCTACACAAGACTTAATCCAAAGAATGAAGATGTAAAAGTGCTTAGAACAGTTATTTCTTCATGTCGTCTGCACTGAAACGGAGCAAAGGATCATGGTCTATGTAGTTTCCTCTGTTTTCTTTATTTTTTTTTTAGCTATTTCTGCATCAGAAGTCTTCATTTAAGCAAAGAAACTTGGCATTCGATATATTGTGATGGTCCACGATATTATTGTGAGACTTTTGACGATACGATATCGCTATATTTCGGTTATTGTTACATCCCTATTTATGACATTTAAAAACATGAATTAATTGATGCAAATGTGACATCCACGTATAAGAACAAGAACAACTGATAGAGCTGGGGGATGCTCCAGGTCTTTCTTGTTCACCTCTACATTCGCGAGTAAACAAAGTAAAAGTAGTAAAGTGCTGTACTTAAGTATAAATTTTAAGTATCTGTACTTTACTTGAGCACATTTTAAAGTGGATATTTTAATTATTTAAATATCTCTACTTTCTACTCTACTACATTTTTGAACTGTACTGAAGAGTAAATGTTTGTTTTTTAAATTATTATTCCCTTAACGCCGAGTGTAACAAATTTAAGACAAACCGTTTGGATCAAGGAACCTTTGGCAAGAACTTGTTTCTAGTTGTCACAAATTTGCAACATATACAAATTTCTATTTATTTATTTTTTGCTAAAGTCAAATTAATAATCTTAAACTTTAAAATTTACCATCCACTTAAAGGCAAAAAGGCTGAGGTTTATTTTGAACACATACATGCTTTGAGCAAACAAAAATACACAAATAAAAAATTGCTTGGAAAAAAATTGCAATTCAGTTGTTTCTGTTGAACAAAATTGGTATCAAAATCACGACATTTGAAGCTTTATTAGATCTAAAAATCTATGTGAAATGCTTTGTAGCTATGTGCCCATCCTTCACGTGCTTGTTTCTATGGATATGGCATTGCTCTACCTGGAATGTTCCACAGTATGACATTAAACAGCTCTGCTTTACATTTATTCAATTACAGGTGGTTTTATAGCTCAAAAATACCCAGAAAAACAGACATTCAGACTGTGATTGGTGTCTCCTCGCCATAGATCTGACCTGTAACTTGATGATAGAACGGTTTAATGCCATACTGTGAAACTTTCCAGACAAAGCAATACCATCTCCATGGAGAAAAAAGACAGTCTTACTTGCAAAATGTGAGATTTATTAGCAACTTTTGGCACTAGACCATCTTAAATAGGCTGTATCAAGCACCCAAGGATGACAGGTCGTGAAGGAACAGTGTGCCCAAAACAACTTAAATTAAAATACAAATGCAATCAAAACATAAACAGTGTAATATAAATCATAAAAAATCATGATAATAGCAGATTCGCCATCAGAAAATGTGCACAATGCAGCTTTAAACAGATTGTGGCTCGGTCTTGTTGGTCGGAGCCCCATCTGCAGTCCGGCCTCATCAGAGGTGTGTGGCGGGTGTGGGAGAGTATGTACGCCCCCTACGTCCTGATTAACAGTCTGGTGGGGGCGTTTCCAGACCCCGCTGTGGTATTTGCTGTCTCTCTTTGTCCACATCGGGATGAGGGGGCGTACCAAGTCATGTCATTTCGCCGCTCCGAGTTACTCATTCACACATGTTTTTCACGCTTCATGAGTCACCTTTTATTATTAGTCTGTCTGCATCTCCAAAACTGAAAATACACCGTTTGACTTTGTGATGTCATAGTTTTCAAGGGCAATTTTAAAGCTGAAATTATCCAAATTATTCTAGTGAAGGGGCGGAAGTAGCTCATTTTGTACAGCGTTTGTCCACTGATCTGATGGTTGGAGGTTTGAATCCCACTCTCAACACCTCAAAAAAAAAAAAAATGACTTGATTTATGAAAGTTTTATCATGATTTGAATAAATTTCACTTGACAAGTAAAATGATCTGCCAGTGGAACATGACTTCTTGCACTTAAAATAAGAAACAAAATCGAATGTGGCTTGAATTAAGAAAACACACTTATTCCACTGGCAAATTATTTTACACCCCAAGTTTAATCCACTCAGATAAAGTTAAATCTTCTTAATTTAAATCATTTTAACTTACCTAGATATTGTTTTTTTTTTCCAGTGTACATAAAAAACACAAAAAAACATCACTGGTTGAGCGGTGAAATCCACTGACCCACAGGTCGCTGGTGCGATTCTAGCTCCCACAGATGAATGCTGCCGTCGTGTCCTTGTGCAAGACACTTAAGCCCCAGTGTCTGTGTACACTGGTGTATGAGTATGTGCGTGAATGGGTGAGTGGGCCCTTGTTATAAAGCGCTTTGAGTGTCTTGAAGGTGGAAAAACGCTGTGTAAAAATGTGACTACTTACCATTTACCAAGGTGTATGGAGTTTAAAAACACAGTGGAGCACTTCCCGTATGACTACATAACAGATCTGAGCACAGAACTCAGTCTAAATATGCAGGATTTAGGTGTTAAACATGTGTGAATGAAACAAAACACGACTCCAGGTCTGTTTGTGATGAGGAAACAACATTAGAACAGATCAGAAAATAGCGTAAAATGGCCCCTTTTCTAACTTTTCCATCTTCTGGAACTAGTTCATTTTGAAATTTGTGAACTGAACTTTGAACTAGTTAAAAAATGAACTTTCCCGACACTGGTTCCAACCCCACTGTGATCCCATCCTTATGTTTAGAACCCTCTACTTATTTCCTCTACATTATTTTTTCAGCTTTCTCTGCAAGTTAAGTAGAAATTTGAGAATCATAAAAATCTGTCATAGGCGCTTTAAACTGCTAATTTCCCCATGGAAGCAAAGCAGAGGCAACACAAACATGGTTTCAAATTCTGACACTTTTAAAAATGTTTTGGGGATTAGATGCATAATATATGAAGTGCAAATACGGGCAAACATTTAAATGAGCGTTTATTAACATTTAATAGCAAACTAAGACAAAAACAGATATAATTAATTTGCATATGGCAGGTGAACTAATGAAAACGGTGAGGGACGTGTGGGTGGAGGTGGATCTGAATTATTGTCAAAACTGATTATTATGGACATTATTCTAGGTCTTTATTCGCCCTGTTCAAGTCGCCTCTGTCTCTGGGCCACTGTCCTCCTCACACACTTTCTTTTCTCTGTGTTAAACTACAGAATTCTTGTATTGTCACGGCTCAGCCCAGTGTATTAAAGTGTATACGAGAGGTTAGACGAGGACGTTTCACAGAATACACTTGAGATCATTGTGATGTCTGAGCCCACTGTCTAGTTCAAGTTCAAGTCCCGTCTCTGGATCTCTACAGTCCTCCTCACGGCCTCTTATAATGGACTCAAATGGGGCGACGGGTGATGGCGCTCTATAGAGGCCCTCACAAACATGCATAAAGGAAACAACAACAGGGGCATTGTGACCGTTCCCCCATCCTCCCTCCTCTTCCCTCATGAAGTCTGGGTGAGAGGAAGAGCGGGTGACCCAAATTTCACACGGCCCGGGCGCTCATTGTGAAACAGACGGCTGTTTACAGTAGAATCAATTATCTGACCAAAAATAAGCTTTGAAAAATTATTTAAAGCTCCTGTATTACACAAAAAATGGACTCTTATGAGCTTTAAGTCATGTTAAACAGACCTGGAGTTGTGTTTTGTTTCATTTACACCTGTCTGAGTAACTGCATTATTAGTTTGTCTACATCTAGAAATCTGAAAATGCTCTGTTCCACATTGTGATGTCATGAAGAGGGAGTTTTACAGTTTTAACAGCTACTTTTTTACCTTTTATTCAGTAGAGATTGGCAGTTCCTTGGGCTGAAATCATCCAAATGATTTTAGTGAAGGTGTATGGAGCACTTCCTGTATTACCACATGACATCACAAGGTGGAACAAAGTTTTTTCAGACAGAGAGAAGAACTCCGTCTAAAGGCCGTCACACACTACAGGAGATTTTGCCCAATTTTGGCCGCGATTTCTTCTCTCTTTGTGTCTTCGAGTGCGATTTTGAAGCCACTGCTCCTCATGTGTGGTGTCAGTGTCAGATCGTAACCACCAAACATCAGCAACTCTACGGTAACAGCCGATAAAACAGAGCGTCAGGAGCAGAGGAGTGACGGACACGGAGACGCAACGTACAATGAGAAGACTTTATTACTCAGCTCTCAGTGTCAGTGGCAAGAGGTAAATTTAAACTACAGCATCTCATCCACATTATTCATAGAAATTATCCTCCGCAAATAATGACCCCATTCCACAAATCCGCGCTATTAATCCAGTTTGCGGCGTTCTTTAAAAGTAAAAAGGTGAGATAGTTCCTCACGTGTTTCTGTTTACATCCACACAGCGCACAGATCGAGGTGAAGCTGCAGATCAGCGATAGTGACTCTACTTCCTGTGGGCTTTATCTCCAATCTTTTATTCTTTCATGTGTCTGAAGTATTGCTCCACATCTTGATCTTTGAACACTTCAGAGTCTCAGAGTGAGTAGTTTTACTGTGGACAGGAAACAGCTGACGTCATCGCGCTCATAACTTTATATCCTGTGGTCTGCAGACAGATCCCGCTGCAGTCTTTGCGATCGGAGATTTTAAGTCTCATAAGATTCTCTTCGTGTCTCTGGTGTGCACTTTTTGTTGCATGTTTAAAAATCATTTAAGACCAAAAAATCCTGTTGTGTGTGGCGGCCTTAAATCTGCAGGGTTTGTGTGTTAAACATGTGTGAGTGAAACAAAACACAACTCCAGGTCTGTTAGTGACGAGGAAACATTAGAACATAAATCAGAAAATAGCGTCATATGAGGCTTTTAAAGATGCACAGTGGAGCTTTTAGAGGGTTTTACGCGCATCACTGAAATAAACAAATCTTAATGGACGATTATGCTTCATTCAGGGACCAGGCTGATATCCCTGTATAAAAATATCATATCAAGGAATGTTCCACAGTATGGCATTAAATGTATTGCTTATTTTTTATCTTTAAATAACACACATTCTCAGTGGACTCCCCTCTCCACAGTTCTAACCTGGCGGCGTCACCTGCTTGTCTCCATGGAGATTGGTGAATTTAATGCCAAAGTGAGGAATATTCCAGGCAATGCAAAGACATTTCCACGGAGACAAACAGGTGGCGGACCTTCAAACAGAAAGGAAGGATTACATAGTGACCCTTTAATTGTGTTTTTTTGTTCCAAGTCTTATGTGTTAATATTTGTAACGAAGCTTCTTTTTTTTTATCAACGAAAATATTCAAGTTGTTTCTCTTTTTAATGAATTCACCTCTTTTCTGAAATGCTTGTGTCAGTGAAACAGTGTCTCAGAGTCAGTGCGCTCTGTGCATATTTAACCAAGGCCAAACCTGCTTTATCACCACATCATTTTTATTCCACAAAACATATTTTTAGTATCTGCATTAAAATAACTTCAACCTTCTAACTCCTATTGTGACTTAAAATGTCTGTATCTGAGTTTTTTCCCCATGTATTTCATATAAGGGTGAGGTAAGTCCAAAAAATAAGTCCACTGTGTACTGCCTGCATACAGTTCTAAAGCTTTTTAAATGTATAATCAGGAAGTGCGTGTTAGCATGTTAGTTGTTGGCCAAAATTGTCAAAAGCAAAAATGAAAAAGCGAAATTTTAATTGCACGCTTTTCTTTCTTTCTATGTTTTAATGTTGTTTCCTCATCACAAACATACCCGGAGTTGTGTTTTGTTTCATTCACACTCTGTGCCACCTTGTGATGTCATGCGGTGATACAAAAAAGTGCTCCACAGTGTTTTTAAACTCCACACGTTTTCACTAGAATCATTTGGATGATTTCAGCCAAGGAATTGTAAATCTGTACTGTATAAAAGATAAAAAGGAGCTGTTCACTTGAAAACTACCGCGTTATGACATCACAAGGTGGAACAGAGCGTTTTCAGCTTTGGAGATGTAGACAGACTAATAATAAAAAGTCACTTAAACATGTGTGAATGAAACAAAACACAACTCTAGGTATATTTTTGAGGCTATAACAACATTAGAAGAGCTCAATTCGATGTAATATCGGACCTTTAACTATTCTTTTTTCATGTTTTTAAAGCAGTAAAAATCAGGTACAGAGTGTTTAAGAATAACAAAAACAAATCTTGAAATTGATCCTGTAATTCGGTCTGGCCATTGATTCGAGCGAGTTTCTTTTTTCTTCAGGCTAAACCTTTTGTCAATATCCCGGTTAGTTGCACATGAGTGATTTGGTGGCGTGTCTGGCTTTGAGGCACGAGGACAGAGGGGGTTGAGGGGGTTGGGGGGGGTCTCTCTGTTTTGGGGGCGTGGCTAACATACCTTTACATCTCTGGACCAATCGGACGCGAGCTAGCCCCCCCCCTCTTGTTTTCACTGGGCTGTAGCCTGCAGACACACTCACTACAATACAGCATGGGTACGGATCAGGCTAGCTTCTTTTGGTGAACTCTGCTGCTTTTAAGACTTTAACTAGGACTTTTGGCATTTTAGGAAAGTTTGCAAATTTGGGAATCATTTGGCAAAGCAAGGTATGTGTTTTTACTACTTAGTTTTTTATTTTTAGTGTTTAAAGGCGCACTATGTAACTTTAAATGAGGCTGTACCTGCGTGTTTCTCTGGATGTTTCATTGCGCTGCCTGAAACGTTCCACAGTATGACATTAAACAGCTCTACTTTACTTCATTTATTCAATTACAGGTGGGTGTTTTTAGCTCAAAAATACCCAGAAAAACAGACATACTGACTGTGAGCGGGGTCGCCTCTCCACAGATCTGACCTGTAACTCGGTCTGGTTTGGTCTTCGTGAAGATAGAAAGGTTTAATGCCATGGAAAAACGCGATTGACCGGAAAAGTTCCACAATGCAGCTTTAATTGCGGTCATTTTCTTGCTTTAAAATGCATCTGGGGTTGATTTTGTGAATAATTTGGCAGCTTCATGATTGTCAGAGCTGCTCATGCCAGATTTAAACTCTTGTTTTGGGAAAATTTGAGGGCGGTTTTGTAGAAATTACTTTCAAACTTCAACAAATTTATTTTCAAGTTGAGATGAAAAAACTGAACTGTTTTGTATAATAGTTATGGTGTCATTCTTAGCCTTAGAAGCATTGGCCGTAATTTTACATTTTGTGATTGTCTAGAAAATGTCAGGGTTGAAATGCATCTGAGGTGAGCGATGTTTTGTGTGAAAATGAGTTGTTATTGATGTTCCACAGTATGGCATTACATTACAAGTGTTTCTACTGTGAGCTTCTTGTCTCCATGGAGATAGTAAAATAGATGAGTCTGCACCGATACTATACTGGCATGGATAATCCGTGCAGATATTGAAAATTATGTTGGATCTGATATCGGCTCCACTTTGGTGCATAAACTGGTGTAGGCTGCACTTGTTACTCTGGATATAGCATAGCTTTGCCTGAAATGTTCCACAGTGTGACATTAAACAGCTCTATCTTACATTTACTCAATTACAAGTGGTTTTATAGCTCAAAAATGCCCAGAAAAACAAACATTCTGACTGTGAGCGGGGTCGTCTCTCCACAGATCTGACCTGTAACTTGATCTGGTTTGGTTTCCGTGGGGATAGAAACCAGTATTTTAACTGGTTGTTTTTTTTTTAAGACAGTGTAGTCAAGTGTATTTACCTTGTGTGTTTACCAAGTGTAAATACACTTGACTCCATTGTCTTAAAAAGAACCTAACAAGTTAAAGTATATAAGAAGACAGAATGAACACCTTGGCCTAGAAACCAATATGGTGTAAAAAAAATAAAAAAATTATCAGCCAATGTTGGTTGGAAGTGTCTCATAATATTAAACCTTCTATAAACTGTAATTACTTTAAATAAAAAATAACAGTTAAAAAACACATTTGGATCATTTTACCACACATTTAAAGTAAAAAAAACAATATATATTTTCTCCCTCATAGTGTCTTCCCTCGTATCGGTTGATATCGGGTACCGGCTTGATACTTACAGCCAGAATATTGACATCAGAACAGAAAAAGCTGGATTAGTGCAACTTGATTTCAATATATTTGAATAAACTACAGTGAATAGTTTTGTCACGCTCGAAAAGTTGCCAAGCTCAGAAAAACACCCGGTAAAACCACATTTTCAGATGATTGCCTCTCTCTGGTGGAGGGTTTACACCTCTTTGTTTTTGTGTCTAAATACGATGATAATAATAATTTAAAAAAAACAACAACTAGTGAACTTATTTGGGTTTATGCTCTTGACATAACCCAGCTGATAACATGGTAGTTGTGTTTTGTCTTTATTGAAAACTATATATCTACATTATTAACAATTCCATGGAGAAAGCAGGTGACAGTCCCAACTCCAGGAAAGTTACATAGTGCAGCTTTAAAATAACTTCACTTTTGTTTTGGTGTGTTAAAATACCCTAATATGGGCCCTTTAAACAGCAAATTCCACCCTAGAATCTGACCTGTTTAAACTATTTATTTATTGTTGACACTTTTTCGGTTATGTTCAGTGTTTCTCGTTTGTTTTTCGCTGATGCTGCTTTTCTTGGTGCCAGAATCTTTTTAAAAATCCATTCTTTTCCATCAAGTGAGTGGCGCTAAAGAGGCATTTCCTGGACCGGCTGCTGAAAATGTGTCTGAGCGAATGAATTCTGAATAATGAGACAAGACTGAGCAGGAAGGTGTAAATCCTGCCGTCATTTAGGAGAGAAATATAGTGTTTGTTTCCCATTGGAGCGGTCGATGTATGTATTCTTAAAAGGTCCATATTACACTATTTTCTGATCTATGTTCTAATGTTGTTTCCTCATCACAGACTTACCTAGAGGTGCGTTTTGTTCCATTCACACATGTTTAACACATAAAGTTCAAAATCAGCTTTATTGTCAATTTCTTCACCAGTACTGGACACACAAAGGAATCGAAATTACGTTTCTCTCTGTTCCATGTGCACAGACACAACAAATAACATCATCTCTAACTAGGGACATTTTATATTAAAATTATCATCACAATTATTACTATTACTAATCTGCATAAATAAACAACATATAAACCATAATCACTACAGAGCCACATCAGCCCGTGTGAGGTTAGTTTAATGCAGCTTTGGCACATTTGTTTACGTCTTACAGAAACAAAACTTAAAACTGCACGGCTCATTTGCATAAACTGTAAACGCTGGAAAAAATCAGCTCTTTCCTTGTGCTGATGCTTCAGCTTCTGTTGGACTAAAGGACACGACTGAGTGTTCTTCCTGTGACAGAGGATGTGATGAGGCTGGTGAGTCTGTTCTGTGCGTATGTCGTGTAGGGGATACTGCGTATACATGCGAAACCGGGATACTCAAAAAAAAAAAGATCCCGGGACACTGATTTGCAGGTAAACGCACTCTGAGTGATATAGTGATCTCCAAGGAGCCAGAGCCAAAACGTGGGGCCACAACTCTGTGACGCAGCCTTGACTCCTCACGCTACGTTACGCACAGACACCTACATTCAGTTTGTCGATTAAAATGAACGTGATCGACGGAATTCTTAATGATCAATTCATCGACTAATCATGCCCATCCCTATCTCTAACCACTACAGCAGGGGTCTCCAACCTTTTTCCTCTGGTGAGTTCTCATTACAAAACAAAAATGCCCCAGAGCTACTCATTTTAGCGGGAAAAGAGCAAGAAATTGAGATGATTCTAAGAAAGAGGGCGAGCTTTTGCGTACAGTTAGATGCTGATAAAACATAAACCAACCACGTCCATTTATTAGTGCACAAAGTTGGGCTTCAAAATGATATTTGTACAATAGGAGTAGGCGTGTAATTAACCTAGGGTGCAGATTTTTAAAATAAAAAACTGGGACATCAATGTTTTTTGGGTGGTTGGTAATAATAAAATTGTGAAATGAGAGTGAATTAAAGAAAATTGATATGCAGAGAACATTCATGATGAACATGAGTCAGAATAGTCTCATTTTTAAACAGCTTTTCTGTATTTTATCTGAATAAGTGACAATTTATGCCTCTGTTAACTGTTGTCAGGGATAAGATTAGTGAAAAATAGGGACACCTGGGATATTTCTTGTATAAAACTGGGACAAATCAGTGGTTTTGGATAAATCTGCTGGGACAGGGGAGACAGGGCTCAAAACTGGGACTGTCCCGGGTAAACAGTGACGTCTGGCCCCCGTTATTAGCCAAATTTTTGTTATTCAGTGTCACGGTAAATTCAAATCCCTTGGTGAGCTACTTGGAAGGAGGTGGAGAGCTCCTGGTTGGAAACTCCTGCACTACAGTCGAAAACAAACAAAAACTAAAATGCCAGAAAGCTACTAGTTTTAATGATCTCAAGAAATTTAGTAAATACAAGAGCCGTAACGAGCCTTATGTAGGGCACAGTGAGACGTCTATGAAACATAAACCATGATCCCTTTATTAGTGTACAAATGTAGGCATCAAGATTATACATTTGCAATGGTAACGGGCATTTAATCAATCCAATTTGACTTATTCAGCATGATACGTATAATTCAGAAATGCTTTGGCGAGCTACTTGTTTGGGGGTGGAGCTAAAGGTTGAAGACCCTTTCCGTAGATAAATAAATGAAGCTAAAACACTAGACTACAGTACAGTGCCGTTCAAGTCAGATTAGCAGCAGTAATAAAAGCAGCAGATGGTTTTGTATAGCGCAGTGCACAAGGCGGTTTCTTCTGCGGGTACAAATGGTAAATAGTGCAAAAGGCACGTACTGCGAGGCACAAGAGGCGGCTCTGAGTCCCAGTGTTCTCTGGGCAGTGCTGTTCTTGGGGAGGTGCAGATTCTTAGCTTCGTGGCAGCCTGGATATGCACAAAACTCTGCATATTTACGCTGAGTTCTTCTCTCAAACTGAAAACACTCCATTTTGTGATGTTGTGGTGATACAGGAAGAGCTCCATTGTGTTTTTAAACATTGGCATAATTTCAGCCATGGAATTCTCTACTAAATTCAGTTCAATTCAGTTTCAGTGCTTAAAAAGTGAACAAAACACAAGAAACAGTTACAAACACATATATGGGTCAACGACGTATAAGGATTTTTAACAGGCAAAGTCTAAATTATAAAAAAAAATATTAGTTTCTATTAAACTTTTTCAAATATTTCCAGGTCAGGTGCATAAATCTAAGATTAACATTTATATGAAGCATTTTTAGTGTAAAATGTCATGTGGTGCGACCGAGAATAACCTTAAAATTGTTTTATTTTCTAAAACATGGTTGGGATATTCATCTAAGTTGTGAGTAATATGAAGTGTATAGAAACAAACTGTTGGCGTTTCTTTAGATTTTTAATGCATATTGATATTTTCTTTTGCTGTTCAATATGACAGTCGCCTGCTTGTGTTTAATGAACAAACTACTGCCCTGGAAAATGCATCAAATGGAGAAAAATGCCTAAAGAACCGTTCACCCAAGTCGACTTTGTCTGTTATTAAAACTCCAGCCATAGAATTCCTGCTGTTATTAGTGGCACCACATGATGCACGGTCGCACCACATGACATTTTAACACTTTAAGTACAAAAAACATGCAGAGTAACTCATGATTTCTGAAAAAAATGATTTGGTTCCATGGAGGTCAGAGGTACTACAGAAATGTGCTGAATTATGATGAAATTTGAACCTTTTTAACTGAGGAAATTGCAATTGGACAGAAAATTTAGGCACTGTACCAATGACTCATACAGATAACGTGTGAAGACTACAATAAAACACCAAGCTAGCCAGACTAGCTCGTATTAAAGACCAGGTAAAAGGAGCTGTTAACTTGAAAACTACCATTTCATTAAAAACAGCCGAGAGACTGAAATCTGACACACGGGAACACTAAAGGATTTTCAAATTAACATCCATATTTTAAATTTGAAGCCATTTTGACAAACGTGGGCTTTATTTTTCGCTGCGAAGTTTGTGGCTGGGTCCATTCAAGCTTCAGGAGTGGTACAAAACTCCACAGCGCCCCCTACGCTTCGATAAAGGGGGAGTTTTTGCACAGTTTACCAGTGCAGCTTACTCTAGTATTTACTTTTCTGGTACTAAAACGGTCCAACAAATACAAAACGATCCAAGCAGTATTTAATTTTTGCAGTTTTCTATCGTAATTTATTAATATTTTTACCTCATGAGGAGAGCGGTACAAAATTCAAGAGTTAATTTTGGATTTAATTTGTGTTCAGATAGATTATTGTTTTCGAATTTGTTTGACAAGTCATTTAGACATTTCAAAAAGTTTTACTTGCTCAGACAATGTGCTGTAAAAGTGAAATTTGGCCATTTGGGGGGGAAAAAAACAAATGTTGCTTTGTGTAAATAAAAATATTCCTGGTTTAATTAATTTCAGGAAGAATTTGAAAAAAGGGAGCTTTCTTATCCACAAATTTGACATTGTTTTGCCCAGTTTTGTATGATGTATTTGTATATTTATGGAGAGTTGCCGCCTGGGAGCGTGGGTGATTTAAGCTTGTGGGCAAAGCCTCGTACAGAATCTTACATCTAACCGTAAAGAGGGTTTAAATAGGACCCGGGAGAGACCGCTAAATTACACAAACATGCACGGATGACATCTTCGGGCATGTTTTGGATGAAGAAAACGTTATAACATGGGAGAAAACTAAAAAAAACAAGCAATTTGGCATAATCCCTCCTCTTTTAACAGCCTTGAAAAAGCAGACGGCAGCTCCAGATGTCGGGTTCTTTATGATCTTTACATTTCCGTGGCAGAGTTTACATTGTGTTCGTTGTGGGGAGAAGAGAGGGAAAAAGAGAGAGGGAGGATGGAAAAGAAGAGAGAGGCGCAGAGAGACCGAATAAAGAAGTGAACTAAGGAGGTGCGGCGTCATTCATAGCGTTCAGGTCCAGTCAAATGAAGCTCATTGAGGCTGGAGTGAGTTCGAAGTCGAGGTCCACGTTAGGATCCACGACCTCGAGCAAAGAAAGGGAAAGAAAGTGCCAGATTTGTCTGTTAGTCATGTTCATATCTTGATTTACGGACCAAATAGTGAAATAAAAATCTGAGGATCATGTAGAGCGGATTTATACGTACGTTTTAAGACCAAAATGAGGAGGCTCAGTGCAGCAGGTACAGAGAGAGGAGCGACGGTTTTTCAGTAGAAAGTGAACTGGAGCCAGATTCAATGGAGCCTGTTGACATGCTCTGGGTTTGCTATATCCATTTCTATATAAACAGTCTATAGGAAAGACTGGAAAAGAGAGAGGATGGAAAAGAGGAGAGAGAGAGTGAGGAAGGAGAAGAAGAGTGGGGGAGAGTGCAGGGAGAAAGAAAGGAGAGAGAAAGAAAGAGAGGAAAAGAGGAGAGAAGTGGGAGAGAGTGAGGGAAAAAGAGGGGGGCAGGAAAAGAGGAGAAGAGTGGGAGAGAGAGGAAAAGAGAATAAAAGTGGGAGAGAGCTCAGGAGAGAGAGAGAGACGGAGGAAAAGAGGAGTGGGAGAAAGTGCAGGAGAGAGAAAGAAAGAGAGGAAAAGAGGAGAAAAGTGGGAGAGAGAAAGAAAAAGAGAGAGGGCAAGGGAGGAAAAGAGGAGAGGAGTGGGAGAGAGCACAGGAGAAAAGGAGAGAGGAAAAGAGGAGAGGAGTGGAAGAGAGAGGAAAAGAGGAGAAGAGTGGGAGAGAGCAGGAGAGAGAGAGGAGGAGGAAAAGAGGAGAATAGTGGGAGAGAGAGAGGAAAAGAGAAGAAAGGTGGGAGAGAGCAGGAGAGAGAGAGAGAGAGACAGAGGAAAAGAGGAGTGGGGGAGAAAGTGCAGGAGAGAGAAAGAAAGAGAGGAAAAGAGGAGAAAAGTGGGAGAGAGAGAGGGAGAGAGAGGGGGGAAGGAAAAAAGGAGAAGAGTGGGAGAGAGAGGAAAAGAGAAGAAAGGTGGGAGAGAGCAGGAGAGAGAGAGGAGGAGGAAAAGAGGAGAGTAGTGGTAGAGAGCAGGAGAGAGAGAGGAGGAGGAAAAGAGGAGAGTAGTGGTAGAGAGAGAGGAAAAAAGAGAAGAAAAGTGGGAGAGAGCTCAGGAGAGAGAGAGACAGAGGAAAAGAGGAGTGGGAGAACGTGCAGGAAAGAGAAAGAAAGAGAGGAAAATAGGAGAAAAGTGGGAGAGAGTGAGGGAGAGAGAGGGGGAAGGAAAAGAGGAGAAGAGTGGAATAGAGAGGAAAAGAGGAGAAGAGTGGGAGAGAGCAGGATAGAGAGAGAGGAGGAGGAAAAGAGGAGAAGAGTGGGAGAGAGCAGGAGAGAGAGAGAGACGGAGGAAAAGAGGAGAAGAGTGGGAGAGAGCACAGGAGAGAGACAGGGAGATAAAAAGGAGAGCGAGAAAAGTGCAGTAAAGAGAGGGAGAGTGAGTGAGAGGAAGGAAAAGAGAAGAGGAGTGGGAGAGAGAGAGAGAGCAGGAGAAAGAGAGAGAGGGAAGAAAAGAGGAGAGGACAGATCGTTGGCCGCGCTCCCAGACTGGGTGTAAATCTACTGGTGGGAGGACATATGGCTCAGTTAGATTAAAAACACATATTTATAAAGACGCTGCTAAAATGTCAATTCATGAATATTTACAAAAACTCCCACAATGCAACAGGAGTGGAACATCCAAGTCTAAATTTAGAAGACGAGCAGAATAAATCTACTGGAGCGCACGCTTATTTATTTATAACGAAGGGAAAAGATGATTGGTGTAACCTTAATGTGATGAAATGTCCCACAGTGGGGCTTTAGCACTGTTTTATCGCAGTGTTTTTTTTTTCTCCCGCTTTATAACATTTCTTCATTAAAAACGTGCCTGAAGAGGTTTTAAATGTCATCCATGCGTGTCTGAGTCATTTAGCGATCTCTCCCGGGGCCTATTCAAACCCTCCTTAAGGTTAGATGTAAGATTTTGCACAAGGCTCCGCCCACAATTCTCCAAAAATAGGCAAAAACACGATACAAAATTGGTTGAAACAAAAATCGGCGATATTGGATCAAACTTCCAGACGCGGGTGCTCATCAGACCAGAGGCTCGAATTCTGCAGAGAAAAACAGGACGGCAGAGGCTCTGATTTGCAGTGTGTTTATTTGTGATCAGAGCCGACGCTTTTCGACGACTCATGAGTCTTCGTCAGGGCTGAGAGAAGGAGCAGCAGGTGGGACTCTATTTATAGGAGTCATGTGACCAGTTATCAAACACGTGATTATTAAAAACTAAATATCCGTTCTACATGTTGAGGTATATTGACAACATGCGACTCTAACGCAACAATATAGTCAACAATACACATTTCCTTTAGGTTACACATCAAAAATAGTTTTAATTTAAAGTATCACGAGTAGAAAGCACCAAACATTTTGTAAGAAATGTTTTCTCAAAAATACCCGGGTATTTGATGGGTAAAAGGGGACAATGGGAAAAAAAACAATATCTAGTTAAGTTAAAATGACTTAAATTAAGAACATTTTACTTTATTTGAGTCGATTCATCTTGACAAGTGAAATAAGTGTTTGTTTTTTTTTCTTAATTCAAGCAACATTTGATTTTATTTCTTATTTTAAGTGCAAAAAGTTGATGTTTTTCTTATTTCAAGTGTAGCAAGATGTATTTTCATATTTTAAGTACAAAAATCTTACTGCACTGGCAGATCATTTTACTTGTCCAGTGACATTTACTCAAATCATGGTAAAACTTTCTTAATCCAAGTCATTTTTATCTTGACTAGATGTTGTTTTTTGCAGTGGACAAGAAGCCCCCTCTTAACAGCTGGCAACATGACATAGAGGCAGAATAAATAACAAGAAGCACAGATATGTAGACCAGGGCCACCAGCCTTTCTGAAACTGAGCGCTACTTCATGGATACTGAGTCATATGAAGGGCACCAGTTTGAGACGCTCTTCTGAAATAACAAAGTCATAGGAATATTCTGACATTATTCCATAGACACATTTAACATATACAGACTGAAAAGGTGGAGGCTGAAGCTTGAGGAATAAGCTTTTACCCTTTATTCCTCATTGCATCACTGGTTCATAAATACAGCAAACAAATGACTAACAAACACATTAGTCACAGTACGGCAGAGACTAAAGCACAAACTAAGTCTCATAGTTCATGTATCTGCTCAGAGTTAAACATTTAAACTTCTTTTTAAAGTGGAAAAGCGCCGTGCACAGTTTTAAATCTTCTGCACAGTTGTTCCAGAGCTCCAGCCCTTTAACACACAAATACACAAAATTTCATAATGTTTGTTTTGATTTTCCTTTTGTTAAACGTGGCCGTACCTCTGAGCTTTCAGATTTTAAATATTTTCTGTAATGATTTTGACTCATATTTTTAAGATATTGTCATTTTTAAATCTATATTATAAATGCAAGGGCGATTAAAAAAGAATAGCAACAAAATCAAATTAAATTTTTGATGCAGATGCAGCACACTAGTGAGTTGTGCTATTTTGAGAACTTGCCTGTGGGCTCCTCATGTGGTCCTTGGGGGGACCTGGTGACCGCGGACCCCATGTTGGTGACCCCTAAAGGCTTTATCGTTCAAGTTTAGAGGAGTGTACGCGACAAGCTGACAAACGTGATGTGCAGTAGATTCATTAGAGAGATGCGCGCTGATTGTGTTGTGATAGCGCTCTGAAGGGGGAGCGACTTAACACTGGGAGGTGTCAAAAAACAGTCACACTGGAAAAAAAACAATATGTAGGTAAGTTAAAATGACTTAAATTAAGAGCATTTTACTTTATTTGAGTAGATTCAACTTGACAAGTGAAATGATCTGCCAGTGGAATAAGAGTTTTTTGCTTAATATTCGATTTTGTTTCTTATTTTAAGTGCAAAAAGTTTCTTATTTTAAGTGTAGCAAGATGTATTTTCATATTTTAAGTACAAAAATCTTATTGCACTGACAGATCATTTTACTTGTCCAGTGAAATTTGCTCAAATCATGGTAAAACTTTCTTAATCCAAGTCATTTTAGCTTGACTAGATTTTGTTTTTTGCAGTGCAGACTTATAAAACATGTTAATATGTTGAAAAGGTGATTAAAGGTGCATTGTGTAACTTTGTCATTGCTCTGCCTGTAATATTCCACAGTGTGACATTAAACAGCTCCACCTTACACTTATTCGAATAAAGATGTTTTCTGGGCGTTTTGACTGTGAGCAGGGTCGCCTCTCCACAGATCTGACCTGTACCTCTGTCAGGTTTAGGTCCATGAAGATAGAAAGGTGTAATACCATACTGTGAAACATTCCAGACAAAGCATTAACATCTCCACGGAGAAAAGCATTTGACAGACGCTCCACCATAAAGTTCCACACTGCACCTTTAAGCTTCAGTTGTGATGATGTTAAAGGTTTTTGTTTGTCTGTTTTTGTGTTTCAGATTTTGAGGAGCAGTTGTGCGACTCCAAACCGGGTCAAACTTTTCGTCTGCCGTCTTCGTCACAAAGTTCAGAAGAAACATCTCTGACCCGATCCCCGGCCTCTCCAGGGTCTCCAGGAAGCTCCGGCAAAAGAACAGACTTCATTTTTCTGGTAACTAAAAAAACAACTATAATAAGTGAAAAAAAAAAACGTTTGAAAATTGTCATCTCGTTCTCTGTAACTGCTGCTGTGAACCTCGTCATTTTAGTCTTAATTTAGTCTGTTCGTAATAACCCGCTCTACATGATCCTGGTGTTTTTATTTGGCTATTTCGTCCGTAAATCAAGATATGAACACTAATAACAGACCTATGAGGTACCTTCTTTCCCCGAGGTCACTCCCTTAGTCCACTTCTTTATACAGTCTACTGCAATGTTTTGTGGAGGCAAAAACAAAACTGTGAATCTGCTCCTTTTCCCTCTAAAAATGCTTCACAAGACTTAATCCAAAGAATGAAGATGTAAAAGTGCTTAGAACAGTTATTTCTTCATGTCGTCTGCACTGAAACGGAGCAAAGGATCATGGTCTATGTAGTTCCCTCTGTTTTTTTTTTAGCTATTTCTGCATCAGAACTGTTCATTTAAGCAAAGAGACTTGTGATTCGATATATTGTGATGGTCCCCGATATTATTGTGAGACCTTTGACGATACGATATCACCAGATTTCGATTGTGTGAATGAAACAAAACCCAACTCCAGGTATGTTCTAAGTGTTTCCTGCAGAAAATTGCTTAGTCAAGGCTGTGACTGGGGTGGGGATACCGTGCGAAAGCGATGACCGTAGTTTTGCGCGGATTCACGTGGTTCGGAGGGACGTAGTCAAGGCGGGGGGCAATTGTTGTCAAGGCAACCACCCTAACTATAAAGTGCTGCCAGAAACACTGTTTTTTAGGAGGTAACAACAGTCTAACATGGCTTAAAGGTGTAATGTGTAACTTTTCTGGTCTTTTCCGTCAAATTCTTTTCTCCATGGAGATGTTATTACTTGTCTGGAAAGTTCCACAGTATGGCGTTAAACCTTTCTATCTCCATGGAAACCAAACCAGACCGAATTACAGGTCAGATCTGTGGAGAACGCCTGTTTTTCTATGTATTTTTGAGCTATAAAACCACCTGTAATTGAATAAATGTAAAGTTAGAGCTGTTTAATGTCACAGTGTGGAACATTCAAGACATAGAAACAAGCAGGTGAAGGACCATCAACCAAAAAGTTACATAGTGCGCCTTTAAATTTCATAAGAGTCCATTTTATGTAATATCAGAACTAACAGTATATGTAACAGGTTATGGAGCCAGTCACAAACAAATAATTAAAAGTTTCAACATTTCAAAACCGGTGAATCTCCCATTGAGTTATTCAGGCCTCTCTTTTCTCTCTGTCTCTCTTTTCTCTTCTCTTTCCTCTGACTCATTCTTTCCCTCCGTCATTGTCACAGACTGGTGTCGTTTCTGTCACTTTGCACAATCACAGTCTCACTGTGCATCAAAACAAAACAGGATTTCACGCTGACCTCAGTCAATTAGAGACGCGCTGTGAAAGACTCACCCAAATCTGATCGGGTTTATTCACAGACCAGTGTGGAGTCATCAAGGCAGACTGGACCTGGGCCTGGGTCAAGTTCAGTGCACGGTTAGACCTGCTTTAGGCCTGGTTTAGTCCTGGTTCAGTTCTTGTTTACTGCTGATTTAGTCCTGTTTTAGTTCTGGTTTAGTCCTGGTTTAGTTCTGGTTTAATACTGATTTATTTCTGGTTTAGTCCTAGTTTAGTTCTTCTTTAGTCCTGGTTTAGTTCCAGTTTAGTCCTGGTTCAGTCTTTATTTACTGCTGATTGGACCTGGGCCTGGGTCATGTTCAGTGCACAGTTAGACCTGCTTTAGCCCTGGTTTAGTCCTGGTTTAGTTCTGGTTTAGTTCCGGTTTACTGCTAGTTTAGTTCTGGTTTAATACTGATTTATTTCTGGTTTAGTCCTAGTTTAGTTCTGCTTTAGTTCTGGTTTAGTTCCGGTTTACTGCTAGTTTAGTTCTGGTTTAATACTGATTTATTTCTGGTTTAGTCCTAGTTTAGTTCTGCTTTAGTCCTGGTTTAGTTCCACTTTAGTCCTGGTTCAGTCTTTATTTACTGCTGATTTAGCCCTGGTTTAGCCCTGGTTTAGTTCTGGTTTAGTTCCGGTTTACTGCTGGTTTAGTTCTGGTTTAGTCCTGGTATAGTACTGGTTTAATACTGGTTTGGTCCTGGTTTAGTTCTGGTTTAGTTCTGGTTTGGTCCTGGTTTAGTCCTGGTTTAGTACTGGTTTAGTTCTGTTTCAGCACTGGTTTAATCCCGGTTTAGTCCTGGTTTAGTCCCTGGTTTACTCCATGTTTAGTACATGTTTAGACCTGGTTTAGTCCTGGTTTAGTCCTGGTTTACTCCTAGTTTAGTCTGGCTTTAGTTGTGGTTTATTGATTAGCCCTGGTTTAGTCCTGGATTCGTTTACTGGTTTAGTTTAGTTCTGATTTAGTCCTGGTTTAATTTAGTCCTGGTTTAGACTTCTTTGTGTTATTTTGAGAGTTACTTACTGAGTCAGTAAGTAACTCTGGTCACTCACCGTCTCTTACTTTAAAAATAACTTGAAACTTTTTCTACAAACTTTAAAAAGTCTAAATCTAAACTCATTAAATACCTAAAAATATAAAAGTGTCTCTGTCGTCCTCCTGTGAATCAGAAGTGTGTGGACATCACTCTCTTTCCTGTCATCCTTACACTCTCATTCTATCCTATTTTTTCTCATTTTCTCTCTCTCTCTGTCTCTCCTTTCTCTGTCTCTTCCTCACCTCATTCATTCATTCTACATTCACTCCTTCCTTCTCTCTCTCTTCCTTCATTCCTTCTCTCTCCCGCACTCATCTCACCTCTCTCTTTCCCTCCGTCTCTACACCCTTCTTCTCTCTCTCGGCTTCCCTCCCTCTCTCCATTTCTTTCTCTCTCCCTCCCTCATGCTCTCTCCTTTTTCTCTCTCCTCTCTCCCGTTTCTCTTCCTCCCTCCTCCTTCTTTCTCTCTCTCCCTCTCTGCTTTTTCTCTCTCTACTTCTCTTTCCACGTTTCTCTCCCTCTCTCCTCCCTCTCTCTCTCCATTTCTTTCTCTCTCTCTCTCATTCTCTCTCCATCTCTCTCCCTTCCCACAGTCTCCCTCTCTCCTTCCTCTCTTCAATTCTTTCTCTCTCTCCCTTCCTCATGTGCTCTCCCTCTCTCCTTTCTCTCTCTCTCCTTCTCTCTCCTGTTTCTCTTCCTCCTCACTCTCTCTCCTTCTCTCTCTCTCCATTCCTTTCTCTCTCTCTACCCTGTCTCTCCCTCACTCGTGTCACTCTCTTCCACTCTCCAAATACCCTCCCTCATTCTCTCCATCCCTCATGCTCTCTCCCTCTCTGCTTTTTCTCTCTCTCCTTCTTTCTCCCAGTTTATCTTCCTCTCTCTCTCTTCCCTCTCTCCTCCTTCTCTCTCTCTTCCCTCTCTCTTCCCTCTCTTCTATTTTGGTCCTATCGATTTCACCTTTCGTTGGTTTTACTGTGCTGCTTTTGCCGATAGTGACGCTGCAGAAATGAACTCATATCTGAAATAAACGAGAGCGACGCCACCGAGCGTGAAACTGAACCCGACAAAAACACTGGGATCACAGAAGTGAACGAACGCATTTGGACTTTTGTACTTCACCACGACGTCACGCTGGGGTTGCACCACGTGTATGTCTATGGCCGAATGTTTCTCCAGTTTCCGTGATGACGCAATGCGCACCTTAGCAAAAACTTTACACTTTACACTACAAATAACCTCAACTCTTTTAGTTCCATCTGAGTCGATAAAGCTCAGATTAAATTTGAGTAACGGAGCTTCAAGACAGAGCAGTGCCTACAGTTAGCATCACACCCCCAGAGAATGTTCACATCAGCAGTGAAGTATCAATAGGACATGCACTTTCTGATGTATAGGAGGCAGTAAAAACTACATTGTACCCATATTATATTTTCTATAACGAGAGTGTGGTCAAGGCAAAATGCTCGTCTATGACTCATGTTAGTCACCACGGCAACACAAACACAGACAACCTACATGTTATCAGTGCATTTTGAGGAACACATATTTTTAGACCATGTTCTAATGTGGCCCTTTCATTAAAACATACACGGAGTTGTGTTTTGTTTCATTTCATTCGTTGTTTCACTTGTTTTGTGAATCCATTAACCCAGCGTCGTCTTCTCTGAGCCTCAATGCTCTCTCGACATTTTGACCGTTTAGTTGCGTCACAGACAAAACTCCAGACGTCTCCGCTAAATAAATAAAGTCAATACATTCCTATTCCTAATATGGACCTGGCTTCAAATTAGCTCCTGTCACTGCAAGCCTCGATGAGCTTCATTTGACTGGAGCCGAACGCTATGGGTGACATCAGACCCACTTCGAGACCCTACTACCGTAAAATACCAAACAAGAGCCGGGTTCCAATTAACCGCCGGGTCCCCTTTAAATGCCGGTGTATATTTTTGATAAATAACCGGCGGTTCCAAATAAACAGTGAGTCTAAAGTATTTATTTTTCCAAGAGTCCTGCGCGGAAACAAATAAACGCCCAGGGTATTATTTGGCATTTTTCAGTATCTATGGTTAACTCCAGTTGCTGACAGCAGAGGAAGCTCATTGGAAATTAGTAGTTTATAAAGTGTGTGACATTTTAAGTTTAAAAACGCGAACCACCTTTCCCACGTCGACCAAAAGTCCGTTTCCTGTTCCTCCGTAGCCGGCGTCGAAGCAGCTGTACGACGATGAGACGTCCTCCTCTGTGTTCGGCCTCCGCTCCATCCTGAACGCCTCCCCCTGTGGATCAGAGCGCCCCCTGCAGCTCTGGGGCTCTCACAGCAGCGGCTCGGGGCCTCCTCCTGTGGCAGAGAAACCGCGCTGGACCCACGGGCGAAGGACCCCCGCGCAGCTCCTCCCTCTGGACATCACAGGTACTGCACTTTTTAGACACCATATAGACCGTGACCACTAAATGTCACTTTGCAAGGAGTTTTTTAGGAGTTTTAGGAGTTTTTTAGGAGTTTTCAACAGAAAGGTGAGCAAGGTGAACAAAAACTGCTTGTGATGGTAATTTAATGCGTGGGAGACTTGTTTAACACCACAAAATCAGCTCATCTGTTAGTTCCATCTAAACCAGCTCTTTCTGATCAGATTGTATTAAAATAAAACTCTGATTTAAGTCTAACAGACCTCATGCCTATAGTTAGAATCCCACCCTAGGGAATGTTGATGACATCAGCTGCAAAATATCAATATTTAATACCGAGGTGGAGCAGCTAAAATGAATATTATTAATACAGTGAGCGCTCGGGTCTAGTCACAAATAGAAACCATCAGGTTCAGCATTTGTGAGTTTACCTTTGGATATTTATTTATTTATTTATTTATTTTTTCGAGCATACAAAAAATCATACGTACAGACATGCAAACTCCAAATACAAGAGACAAAAATGTCATCTGTAGGGAAATCTGTCTCTTGCCTCCACGTTGCCGAAAAGCTTGGCCAAATATTTAAGATAGAAACACTTAAATCTATCAGAAAATCCAATCTGCTTTATTTCTATAGCACATTTCATAAACCAACAGTTTCCAAAGTAAAGCACAAATACAGAGAAAGAACAATAATAAAATACAAATAAACACTCGGAACAATAAAATCATTAAAATAACATAAGAGCAAAACCATTAGAATAGCAATAAATAGATAAAAGCAATAAAATAAGTAAAACAAAAATAAATAAATAAATTACACTTTCCTTTTCTCTCTTCTTCTTCTTCATTCCCTCATCTTTCTCTCTATCTCTCTCTGCTCTTCCTCTCTCTCTCCTTACACTTTCCTTTTCTCTCTTCTTCTTTCCCTCCTCTTTCTCTCCATCTCTTCTCTCTTCTTCTTTGTTTCCTCTTCGTTCTCTCTGTCTCTCTCTCTGCTTCCCCCTCCTCTCCTCCTCTCTCTTTCCTTGCACTCTCCTTTTCTCTCTTCATCTTCTTTCCCTCCTCCTCTTTTTCTCTATTTCTCTCCACTCCCCCTCTTCTCTCTCTCTCTCCTTACAAATTCCTTTTCTTTCTTTCTCTCCTCCTCTTTTCTCTCCTCCTCTTTCTCTCGCTCTGCTCCCCTCTCTCTCTCTCCTAACACTTTCCTTTTCTTTCTCTCCTCTTTCTCTCTTTCTCTCTCTCTGCTTCCCCCTCTCCTCTCTCTTTCCTTACACTTTCCTTTTCTCTTTTCTTCTTCTTTCCCTCCTCTTTCTCTCTATCTCTCTCTGCTCGTCCTCTCTTTCCTTACACTTTCCTTTTCTCTTTTCTTCTTCTTTCCCTCCTGCACAAATACAGAGTAAGAACAACAATAATAAAATAAAAATAAACACTCAGATTAAATTGAGACATCATTAAAATAAGATAAGAGCAAAACCATAGAATAGCAATAATTAGATAAAAGCAATAAAATAAGCAAAACAAATAAATAAATAAATTACACTTTCCTTTCCTCTCTTCTTCTTCTTCATTCCCTCATCTTTCTCTCTATCTCTCTCTGCTCTTCCTCTCTCTCTCCTTACACTTTCCTTTTCTCTCTTCTTCTTTCCCTCCTCTTTCTCTCCATCTCTTCTCTCTTCTTCTTTGTTTCCTCTTCTTTCTCTCTGTCTCTCTCTCTGCTTCCCCCTCCTCTCCTCCTCTCTCTTTCCTTGCACTCTCCTTTTCTCTCTTCATCTTCTTTCCCTCCTCCTCTTTTTCTCTATTTCTCTCCACTCCCCCTCTTCTCTCTCTCTCTCTTTACAAATTCCTTTTCTTTCTTTCTCTCCTCCTCTTTTCTCTCCTCCTCTTTCTCTCGCTCTGCTCCCCTCTCTCTCTCTCCTAACACTTTCCTTTTCTTTCTCTCCTCTTTCTCTCTATCTCTCTCTGCTCGTCCTCTCTCCTTACACTTTCCTTTTCTCTTTTCTTCTTCTTTCCCTCCTGCACAAATACAGAGTAAGAACAACAATAATAAAATAAAAATAAACACTCAGATTAAATTGACACAATAAAATCATTAAAATAAGATAAGAGCAAAACCATAGAATAGCAATAATTAGATAAAAGCAATAATATAAAAGACACAGAGGACCACACAACTCACATGCCAAAGAGTAAAAGTGGGTCTTAAGACGAGGCTTAAAACATTAGTTTCAGAGTTGGGGGACGGCCACAGGAGAATGACTTAAAAGTAGTGAAATAATCTGTCCGGGGCCACAAGATCATTTGACTTGACAAGTTCTCTTAAAATAAACGACCTCTAGACTAGAACGAAATGTCTCCGAACTCGTAAGTAGATCATAAATCTGAAAACAAGATGAATAACCTGATCAGAGCGTCTGAGAGAATGACATTATCACGTTCAAGAATCTGAAAACACCTGAGCTTTGGGAATAAAGAATGAGAAAATGTCCTGGTTTTCTTCATCTACGTGTCATTGTAGCATTTTTTTTATATATATATATAAATATTTTTTGTAATTTTCTGCAACAACAAAACATACAACCAACACATATACAAGAGACAAAAAAATACATAAATAAAAATAAATAAAATAAATAAATAAATAATAATAATAAAAATAATAATATAATAATAATAAAATAATAATAATAATAAAAATACTACTACTACTACTACTACTACTACTACTACTACTACTACTACTACTACTACTACTACTACTAATAATAATAATAATAATAATAATAATAATAATAATAATAAGGGATAACAGTGTGTTGCCATCGTCCACAGACCAGCGATGTTTGTTTTTTGTGTCCAACAGTTGGGCAGCCTGCTCCATAGAAATTAAGATAAGATAAGATAAGATTTCCTTTATTTGTCCCACAATGGGGAAATTTCAGTGTTGCAACGCACAGTTACGAGAACAGCAAGAAAACAGTAGCAGCAATAGAAGCACAGAATTACTTAAAAAGAGACAAACTCTATAAAGATCTATAAAGATAAGGATTATAAATTTATATATACAATAAATTACATATACAATAAATAAATCCAAAAAGCCTTCGTACCAATTGTCTATATCAAAGCACAAAGTTTACGTTTCTTCCACTTCATCATAATGATACGTTCTTTTACGTTCGGCGAATCGACAATTCCAACCGTACCTCAGTTTTTATCATTTCCCCATTGACGCGCGACTCCGAGCGCACTGGGTACATGTGATTAGAAGAGATGATGGCGCCAAATTCCAGATGATCCCAAACACAACATACGTCTGCAGTCTTCATTTTACTTCCACAGTCGGTCGGGAACTACACAGGAAGTTGTCATCGCGTGTTTCTAAACGTCTTCCTGATTCGTGGCGTAAAGTTTACCGAAGTACGAACTCTTGGCACAGTTTGAGTCTGACGCAGGTTCTGTCCTCGCAGAGAAAACAGGGAGGTGGAACACACGTCACTTCCACCTCTCTTCCTCCTCCCCCTCTTTCTCCTCTCCTCTCTCGTCTGCTTACACTCTCCTTTTTTCTCTTCTTCTTCTTTCCCTCCTCCTCTTTCTCTCTCTCCACACTCCTTTTCTCTCTACTTCTTCTTTCCCTCCTCCTCTTTCTCTCTCTCTGTCTCTCTCCCCACACTCTTCTTTTCTCTCTACTTCTTCTTTCCCTCATCCTCTTTCTCTCTATGTCTCTCTGCTCCCCCTCATCTCTCTTTTCTTACACTTTCCTTTTCTCTCTTCTTCCCCTCCTCCTCTTTCTCTCTACTCCAATCCTTCTTCTTCTTCTTCTTCTTCTTCTTCTTCTTCTTCTTCTTCTTCTTCTTCTTCTTCTTCTTCTCCTTCTTCTTCTTCTTCTTCTCCTTCTCCTTCTTCTTCTTCTCTCTATCTCTCTCTGCTCCCTCTCTCCTTTTCTCTCTTCTTCTTTCCCTCCTCCTCCTCTTTCCCTCTCTTTAGGCGTACCGTCAAAGCAGACTGGAGCGAAAGTACCTCAGTGGCTTTTTGCTCTTTGTCCTGTGTCCTTTAGGAAACTGGACCTATATAGCGGTTGTCATGGCAACTGACTCATCAGACCGGCCCCTCCTCTCTCCTTTTGTCCTTTCCGCTACTTCTTACCATCTTTCCTTCTCTCCTCCTTCTCTGCAGCTCTCCCGAAGATTCCAGGACCGATTTCTGTTGTTGTGTCCTTAGGCAAGACACTTCACTGTATGAATGTGGTGTGTGATCACTGTATTATGTCACTGTGAGGTGCTTTAAGAGAGACCGTAGATCGCAATACTGTACATTTTTTTCAGAATGATGAGAAATTTGGTTTGTTGCCATTTTGCGATCTGCAATTTAAAACAAAATATTATATTTTTTGAATGGGGGAAACTCCTCTAAATGTTGCCTAGGAGATAACGGGAAGCTGAAATCCATCGAAAGTACAATATAGGGATGGGTGAAATATAGAACTTAATGATTACAAGCAAAATTGCCAAAATTGTTCTTAAGTAAAAGTAAACATGTATGCAGGCTATGAAAAATACTACTCATACACTAATACGAATTACTTTTTACTAGTTCTGTCAAAAATATTGCGCTATTAACACTGTTAATTTTTTTATCGCGAGATTAACACACTTTGTGACTCAGTGGACTAGTTTTGCTGTGCCCACTGCTGTAACGTTAGAAAAACTACAGGATCCAGCTGTAAACAGTGAAGGGAAACACGAATTCCGCTTCAAAACACAAGGACCATGGACAGCGACACAAACTCACAGAGGAGCACCACAGCGGCACCCATACCTGCCCCACCACGTAATATTTATTGTTTATTATTTATTATTATTAATTTAATCGATTGAGAGCACTACTTTTTACACAATTTTAGACGCATCTTAGATCACGCTTTTATGCAAAACGTGACCAATCTGGCCAATCAGAGCAGATACAGATGAGGATTGGGACCATTTCCTAATTTATATATTTGTAAAATTTGTTCCAGTTGGTGAAAAACAACATACAACCATGTTTTAGGTTAATTACAAACAGTTTTTTAATTGTAGGATCCAGCACCTCCAAAAACGGGGAGCAGAACAGGTGTAGATGCTGTTTGGCCTGAATCTGTTGCCATGGTAACACTCTACTCTTCCCCCAAAAGATAAGAGAGGAAAAAATAGAAAAGCGTTTTGAAGAAACATTATCTCAAGGGGAGGAAGAGAGGGAGCGGGTGAATGGGGAGAGAAGAGGAGAGAAGAGGGATGAATGCATGAATGGATGGAGAGGTGGAAAGGATGGAGCGAAAGAGGGGAGAAACAGAAGGAGAAGGATGAATGAATGGAAAGAGGGAGTGGAGAGGTAATGAAGGGCGTGGAGAAAGATGGAGAGAAAGAGAAGGAGAGAGGAATGAGACTGAAAGGGATAGAGGGCAGAGATGGAGAGAGAGAAGGAAGGGGTGAGAGAGAGCTAAGATGCAGTGGATGGAATGAAAGAGAGAGGAGAGACAGAAGGGTAGAAGAGAGGGGAGAGGTGGAGAGAGAGGTAAGATGAAGCGATAGAATGAAAGAGAGAGAGAGGAGGGGTTAGAAAAGATGGAAAGAGAGAAGGGAGGGATGGAGACAGGTAAGATGAAGTGATAGAATGAGAGAGAGGTGGTAAAAGAGGTGGAGAGAAAAGGAAGGGGAGGAGAGAGACTTAGGATGAAGCGATAGAATGAGAGAAAGGGCAGGTAGAAGAGATGGAGAGAGAGGAAGGAGGGGTGGAGAGAGGTGTAAGATGAAGCAATAGAATGAGAGAGCGAGACAGGGTAGAAGAGATGGAAAGAGAGGGGAGGGATGGAGAGAGGTAAGATGAAGAGATGGAATGAGAGAGCGAGAGAGAAAGGGGCTAGAAGAGAAGGAGAGAAAGAAGGAAGGGTGGAGAGAGACATAAGATGAAGTGATAGAATGAGAGAGAGAGGAAGAATAGAGGAGATGGAGAAGAAGGGGGGATGAAGAGAGGTAAGATGGAGTCATAGAATAAGAGAGAGAGTGTAGGATAGATCGAGAGAGAGGGCAGGGATGAAGAGAGGTAAAATGAAGCGAAAGAATAAGAGAGAGGGGAATAGAAGCGATGGAGAGAATGAAAGAAGGGGTGGGGAGGGGTAAGATGAAGCGATAGAATGAGAGTGAGGGGGTAGAAGAGATGGAAAGAGAGGTGAGGGATGGAGACAGGTAAAATGAAGAGAAGGGATGAGAGAGAGGCTAGAACAGATGAATGAGAGAAGAAAAGGGTGGAGAGAGATGTACGATGAAGCGATAGAATGAGAGAGAAAGAGAGGGGTACAAAAGATTGAGAAAGAAGTGAGGGTGAAGAGAGGTAAGATGAAGCGATAGAATATGTGTGAAAGAGAGAGACGGGTAAGAAGAGATGAGAGAAAGAAGGGATGGGTGGAGAGACAGGTAAGATGACGTGACAGAATAAGAGAAAAGGGGAACAGAAGAGATAGAGAGAAGGCGGGGATGGAGAGAGACATAAGATAAAGTGCTAGAATGAGAGAGGGAGGGGGTAGAAGAAATGGAAAGAGAAGGCAGGGGTAGAGAGAGATGTAAGATGAAGCGATAGAATGAGCGAAAGAGGGCAGGTAGGAGAGATGGAGAGAGAGGGGAAGCATGGAGAGAGAGGTAAGATGAAGAAATAGATGAGAGAGAGCAGATAGAAAGAGAGAAGAGAGGTGTTGAGCAAGAGGTAACATGAAGCGATAGAATGAGCAAGAGAGTGTCGAAGAGATGGAAAGAGAGAAGGGAGGGGTAGAGAGAAAGATAAGATGAAGATAGAATGAGAGAAAGAGGGCAGAAGAGATGGGGAGAGAGAGGGTAGGGATGGAGAGAGGTAAGATAAAGCGATAGAATGAGAGAGAAGGTAGAAGAGGTGGAGAGAGAAGGGAGGGATGCAAAGGGAGACGAGATGAAGATACGGAACGAAAGAGAGAAAGAGAGAGCAGAAAAGCCAAAGAGAAGAGGGAGAGATGGAGAGAGGAGCAGAGGGAGGAGATAGAAAGAGAGAAGAGAGGTGTTGAGCAAGAGGTAACATGAAGCGATAGAATGAGCGAGAGAGTGTCGAAGAGATGGAAAGAGAGAAGGGAGGGATGGAGAGAGGTAAGATAAAGCGATAGAATGAGAGAGAAGGTAGAAGAGATGGAGAGAGAAGGGAGGGATGCAAAGGGAGATGAGATGAAAAGCCAAAGAGAAGAGGGAGAGATGGAGAGAGGAGCAGAGGGAGGAGATAGAGAGAAGAGAGGTGTTGAGCAAGAGGTAACATGAAGCGATAGAATGAGCGAGAGAGTGTCGAAGAGATGGAAAGAGAGAAGGGAGGGATGGAGAGAGGTAAGATAAAGTGATAGAATGAGAGAGAAGGTAGAAGAGATGAGAGAGAAGGGAGGGATGCAAAGGGAGACGAGATGAAGATACGGAACGAAAGAGAGAAAGAGAGAGCAGAAAAGCCAAAGAGAAGAGGGAGAGATGGAGAGAGGAGCAGAGGGAGGAGATAGAAAGAGAGAAGAGAGGTGTTGAGCAAGAGGTAACATGAAGCGATAGAATGAGCGAGAGAGTGTCGAAGAGATGTAAAGAGAGAAGGGAGGGATGGAAAGGGAGATGAGATGTAGATACGGAATGAAAGAGAGAGTAGAAAAGCCAAAGAGAAGAGGGAGAGATGGAGAAAGGAACTGAGGGAGGAGATAGAAAGAGAGAAGAGAGGTGTTGAGCAAGAGGTAACATGAAGCGATAGAATGAGCGAGAGAGTGTCGAAGAGATGGAAAGAGAGAAGGGAGGGATGGAGAGAGGTAAGATAAAGCGACAGAATGAGAGAGAAGGTAGAAGAGATGGAGAGAGAAGGGAGGGATGCAAAGGGAGATGAGATGAAGATACGGAACGAAAGAGAGAGTAGAAAAGCCAAAGAGGGAGAGATGGAGAGAGGAGCAGAGGGAGGGTGAACAGAGGCGCTGAATGAACTCGGTGGAACATGTTGTCACCGCTCTGCCTTTTCCCTCGATTCAGAAAAAAAGCAGAGGTTCAGTTTTTTGTGAATGGAGAGAAACTGAGTCAGGGCCAAACATCGTCCGTGTGATTCAAACGTCCTGATGTGTTTTACTGTTCCAATTCAAAGCAGCGTCGTTTGTTTTTTAGACACATTTTTAATTCCTGATGCAAATTTAACTCTCTGGGCCAGCGCCTTGTTTCTTTTGTTTCCATTTAATTAGAATCTCCGAGAGCCGCCCAGTTTCTTATTTAATTACTAGTGATGTACACAAAAATGCAGCTGCATAATCAGTGTCTATACATTAGTCGCGTTGCTCAGTGGCGGCAGGTGGAAGATTTCGACCGGAAATCTCTTCATCTCTGCGCTTTGACTCTGCTGCGCCGCTGTACAAAACCGATTCAATCTTTCACAAACGGGAGCGACGCTGCAGTGGATTAAACTGAAGAGTTTCTTAAAGCAGGGGAGTTGTGCAAAACAGATTTTTCTTTTTCTTAAACATAAAAGGACATGATGTGACTCTGAATCTTCAAACTCTGCAGCTCAGTGAGTGAATTCAGGAGGTTCTGAGCTTTCACATGAAGCCTGTCCATATACTCGGAATGAGAGAAAAACATCTGCAGGTTAAAGGGAGACTGAACATCTTAACTCTGAACTCTTAACCTCACACAGCAAGATGGATTCTCATGATATTTGGCGTTCACAAACTCACGAGAATCCATCTTGTCCTCCTCTGGTGCGATAGGGTCTGACAGGTGGAGGGCGACCGATCACGTTGCAGCGTTTAGGTTTGTGCAGAAGCTCAGCTCAAAGCTGAAACGCCCAAATGACCCAAAACAAACAAAGGAGATGCCGACAGATGCACTTAACCTATTTTAGAAGAAAAATTGACTGTTTTGTTTGTGCATTTGTGGGCAGAGAAGTCTGCACTTTTCTCTCAACTGGATTTAACTAAAGTCTGATGCTGATTCCAGTGATGCTTCGACAAATAGTGATCATGATTAGGGCCCGACTGATATATTGATTGGCTGATATTATCAGCCGATATGGGCTCTTGGAAACATGTCGCTTGTTTACACCCGCATCTGTAGATCCACATGCGCACGGTCTATGTGTGCGCAACTCTGAGATTCTATTCTTTTTACGGATGATCAGTTTGAGTGTGGATTAAAAGAACAGTTCTTAGTGCAGACTTGTAATCTGAGAGGAGCCTGTGTGAGGCTGAGTGTTGGAAATGTGTCGGTTTTGAAGCTCGTTTTGGTTCTTTCTCATTGGTTAGCGATTAGCTGCTGTAGCTCCCACACAACAGGCTGTTTACTCTTCTATTAGCGACTGTAAAGTGACTATAGTGGCCGTATATATGTTACTGGACATGCATTGTTATGTAAATGAGTTGTGAATAGAAGTGTGAATTATCGCATTTATCTTACAAGTAATTTGCGTGGCGCACACGCATTTACTGCTAAAGGCAAATAGCGGTAGTTTACTTACAGCACTTTCTTTACTGGCTAGAATGTCATATCAAAAAATGCCATTAGGCCGACGACTGTCTTTAAATATGACGTAAAGAGGCAGAATAAAAATAAGTGTCGCCTAAATAAACCCAATTGAAAATCCAATAGAGCCAAACTTAAGTTTTATAAACAACTGAAGATTTACAGTGAATTTTTATGTCATAAATATATCAGCGATTATATCAGCAGCTCCAACTCCCATTTTATCGGGATCATATCAGCTGCAGCAAAATCCATATTGTAGTCATGATGATCTATGTTTTCAGTTCAGATTGATGATGCGTAGAACTCTATTCAGAGTGACACAGATCAGTCTGACGGGAACCTGGTTACTAAAACTCAACCCAGAAGCACATTTCAAATAGTTAAACAGGAGAAATAAAGAAGAGACTGACGGGGGAGGAGGAACAGTGTGATTGGTCTAACATGTATCTGTAAAATCCCTCAGTCGTCCAGGTAGAATCCATCTAATCTGAAGGTATCTGCAGTGCTGCGTGATGTCACATAGTACTTGCAAAGAGCGCTCCATCTAAACAGACTTCTGCACCTCCTCGTTTTAAACCTGTTTCTGTGTGTTTCAGGTGAGACAGGAGGAGGAGGAGGTGGAGGAGGGAGGTTCCACGGCGTAGATCTGCTTCAGCACTCCCCCTGCCCCTCCCCCGCGGACCTGCCCCATCAGCCCCGCTCTCTGGAGCCCGTGACAGACACCCTCCACCAGGGGGCGCCGCTGAGGAAGACTCACTCCGACCTGGAAGCCGCCCTGACCCCGGGTGAGAGAGTAAAGGGGGTGGAGACTTGTACAAAGAGGGGGTGATTCATGTTTAAACCAGAAACCAGAAATGAACCGGGACTGAATTAGGACTAAACCAGGACTAAACCAGGACTAAACCAGGAACTAAACCAGAATTGAACCAGGACTGAATTAGGACTAAACCAGGACTAAACCAGAATTGAACCAGGGACTAAACCAGGACTAAACCAGAATTGAACAAGGGACTAAACCGGGACTAAACCAGGACTAAACCAGGGACTGAACCAGGACTAAACCAGAATTGAACTAGGGACTAAACCAGGACTAAACCAGGGACTAAACCAGAATTGAACCAGGACTAAACCAGGGACTAAACCAGGGACTAAACCAGGAACTAAACCAGAGACTAAACCAGGGACTAAACCAGAATTGAACCAGCATTGAATTAGGACTAAACCAGGGACTAAACCAGGGACTAAACCAGGGACTAAACCAGGGACTAAACCAGGGACTAAACCAGAATTCAACCAGGACTGAACCAGGGACTAAACCAGGGACTAAACCAGAACAGAACCAAGACTGAATTAGGAATAAACCAGGGACTAAACCAGGGATTAAACCAGGACTAAACCAGAATTGAACCAGGACTAAATCAGGGGCTAAACCAGGGATTAAACCAGAATTGAACCAGGACTGAATTAGGACTTGTACAAAGGGGTGTTGATGTTTGAGGTTGTTGTTTGACGTTTGAAATTTAACGTAAGGAATAATAAAATTTTGAAATAAAAATGCCTGTTGTCGTGTATCGGGGCTCTCCTGTCTTGTAAAATTGCCAGAAGGCTTACTTAATAATCTGACACAAGCTTGTATAACTTTAAATAGAGTAAATAACAACAGTACAACAGTCAAAACATGTTCTTGCTGGAATAGTACCTCCAAATTAACTGTCCTCTCCTCTCCAGACCCTCCAGAGCAGCGTCACTCGGACCTCTCCCCAGGAGCGATGGACCATTCTGGGCTTCTGTGCTCCTGGAACGGCCCCAAAGGCTCCACGTTTTCCCCCGGAGCCTGGAGCGAACCGTACAACCACCACAACCACAACTACCACGGCACCTCCACCAAGGGCCCTGCCGTGCCCCCGAAACAGCACACCGTGGTGGGGGGCTGCATCCAGGCTCTCCCCACCGAATCCAGAGCTCCGGTCGGGGCGAGGAGCGAGACCGAGGGGGGCGAGGCCAGCAGGGGGCGCCAGAGATCCGCGCGCTCCATCGCAGCAGCTAATGCGTTCAAATTCAGAGAGAGGTCACTGTCCACGCCGACCGATTCTGACTCTTTTGGCTTTGATGGACGTTTACCGACAGGAAATGGAACCAGTGACCAAAGACACAACAACTACCTGGGTGAGAACTACGCGTTACTGTACCCTAGTGGTAGCTCAGAGGACAGCGCGAGTACGACAGACACGATTTCAGTTGCTGCGTCAGATTACAGCAACGAAAGCAGGTTAAGACTGCGCTCCCGATCCATCTCGCTGAAAAAGTCCAAACGGAAACCTCCTCCGCCCGTACGAAGTGTGTCTCTGATGAAGAACCTGGGCGAAGCGGAGGGGCGGGTGCACCACGGGAGGGGGCTGTACCGAGACGGGCGACCCAAGAGCCTGCACATCCCCCGGGACCAGTACCACGACTTCCAGCCTGACTTCCTGCTGCCGAGCTCGGGGAGAAACTCGCGCGGAGACGGGGTGGAGGAGAGGAGAGTGGAGAGACCCCCGAGTTTGGAGATACAAGCGCCCGACCAGGAGGGGGAGACAGAGTTCACCAACCACTGGCAGCTCGGAGAGTGGAAGAACAACAATGACCCCTACAGGTGAGAAAAAGCACTACAAATACAGGATCTTATTTAAAACCACGGTATCTAACTTGCAAAAAAAGTACTAAAATAAAAGCATACTTAAAATTTTGGTTTATTGAACTTAAAGACATGTAGCCTTACTGTGAGTGGGCTTGCCTCTCCATAGACCTGACTCATGTTTGGCTTGAAAGAGCTGCTTTTTTCCCATGGAAATGTTCTTATATTCGCTATATATTACAACATTTGGCATAACTCTCCATGGAGAACTGTGGCTTTAACTTTATGTTTCCATGGAGTCATGCAGCTGACGTGGAGCATTTGTGAATCAAATCAAACAAAAATAATATTCTTGTACTTTGCATTGCATTGAAATAGACATTTCTTCAATGGGAGACGAATAAAGGCTCTCCTATCTTATTCAAATCTTATTCAAAGATTCAGAGAAATATATTGTCATGTACAAAGTGATAAAATGAAAGTCGAATGGCAAATTTGTGACATTTGTGAAAAAGAAATACGTTTGGACTGGATACTGGATTTAACAAACGTCTGATTCCTCTGCTCACCCTTCTGTTGTGATGTGAAGTATTGAAGTTAAAATGACAAAATTGTGAATCTAAGCAGTTAAATATGTTGATTTCTTTATGTTTATTTCTTCCAAAACAGTGCATGGTCCATAGGTTCACAAAAAACCCACCTATTCACTTCTATTTGGACTGAGACTGCGTAAACAGCTGGTAGATCATATTGGAGTTCCTCTTCAGAGAGACATTCTCTTTCTTCACATAAATAGAATCCTTCCGAAATGTCTTGATTGTAAAAACACAGCCCAGATGACTTTTGAAACGTAATTTAAAACATTTGCAATCATATCTCTCTGTGTCCCTCAGGTCGCTCTCCGGTTCGAGCACAGCCACTGGGACCACGGTTCTGGAGTGTATAAAAGTCCGAGACAGCTCCGAGTCTCTCCGCGAGTCGCCTTCCACCTCCCGAGCCACCTCCCCCTCTCCACTCACCATGGAAACCGACCACAAAGGCTCCTCCCCCTTCAGACCTCCGCACGGACTCATGTCGCCCTCTAGTGGTTACTCCAGCCAATCTGAGGCCCCTACACCCACTGTGCCGCACCAGCCGGGCACCGGGCAAGCCACCGTCACGGTAACAGGCTGTAAGCTCCGCCCCAAAATACCCGAAAGAAAATCATCTCTGCCTTCGCCAAAAGATCCGGCCGCGCGGTCAAGACTGTCGTTTGAAATGCCTGGGAACGCACACCTCGAGTTATCTTCTCTCAGACCAAAGCAGAAAGCAAACCGTCGCCATTCAGACACATCTACGGCGGAAAAACCAGGAAAGATCAGCCCAAGTTCGTCCCAGGCGCTTCCTGTGGTGACGCAAAACGAGCTGAAAACCATACGGCTCCGCTCCGTCTCCCGCGGCGACCTGGAGGACTGTCCTGATGGTGCGTCTGATACTATAGAAGAAGAGCACGGGCGAGATATAAGCGAGAATCCGAGTCCTCCGCCCACTCTGCCCAAACCCAGACCGCCCGTCGCGATCAAACCACCTTTGCCCAAACGCCCCATGAACCTCCAGCTGAAGCCCCCCTCGCCGTCATCTACGCCCCTGTCCAACGATTCTCCGCCCGCTTCACCTATCGACCGCCCTGTCCCGCTCGGAAACATCTACAAAGTCATGAAAAAACCCAAACCGAAAAAAACTCCTCCCCAAGTCCCCGTCAGTCCAGAAGTCAACTCCAACGCGATCCAAAACTACGAGCACCAGTTCATATCTCCTTCTTTGTTCGATTTGCCTCCTCTCCCCGACCCCCAGCCTCTGCTCGAAGACCCAGGGCTCGAGCCGGAGTTCGACACCAATCCGGAGCGGCGTTTGGGGGATGGAGGCTCGCTGCCATCCCCCTGTAGCACCCAGGAGCCTCCAGAGCTCCAGGACAAGAGCAAAACTCTGCCCCCCAGAACCAGCAGCTCCTGTGGGGCAGAGGTCCCAGACAGGAAGAAACCCAAGGTATGGAGCATCACCAACACTCACTCACACTCCACTTTCTTACTAGGGGATGTGGGTGAAGTGGGTTGCTTAAGGACACAGCATCAGTTTTTGCCATCCAAGTACTAACCAGGCCCAGCACTGCTTAGTAAAATAGATTTGAGCAGATCAGGCTTTGACAAGAACGTCTGAACTTTGAACTGTGTTGACACTAACATTAGTTGAAAACACTAAAATCATGTCCTTTTTCAGGTTTTAAAATGTGCAGTGTTAGAATGGACAGTGCTAGAATTGTCCAATGAAATACTCATATCTGACTTTCTTTCCAGGTCCCTCCTCCCGTCCCCAAGAAACCCAGATGTGTCAAACCCACATCCACCCACTCGTACAACGGGGGCAGTAGCGAGCGCCCCAGCACCCAGGTCGACAGTTCCATGGGTGTTCGGTCTCCTTTGGGTGCCCTCCCGCTCGACGACCGCCCAATCACACCTTATATCCCCGAACCTTTACCAACCACCACCCACGTCCCAGACCCTGTACCAGACGAACCAGGCGAGTGTCCACGGAGACCAGAGGAGCAGGAACAACCACACCCATTACAGCACCCATGGGACTACCAACGGGAGCACCCACCCAAAGAGGACCCACCCCCACCTGAGGAGCACCCACCCGAAGAGCACCTCCACCAGCACCCACAGGACGAGCACCCAGATGAGCTACAGGAGGACAGCTCCAAAGAGTCGTCTCTGCAGGACTCCTCCCTCTCAGAGCTGGACCACAAAATGGCCGCCGTGGACATCGGGGCAGGTGAGATTATTTTGATCAAACTTAGCGCACACAAGCGAACATGAGTTGCAGAAAAGTGAATACAGAATTAAATATAAGACTTTATTTTATATTGATTGAATCAGAACTTTTCTGCAAATCCACTTTTCAGAGCTTTTAGAACCATGTTCTAGTTGCCGTCCCCTCCCAAAGTTATATATGGAGTGATTGGTGCATGTTTGAGCAATTTTAATAACTCATTTTCAAGGCACCATTTTCCCGACCAATCAGTATTGATCCGGTTCCTTAACTATTCGTTTTATTGATTCATAATTAATAAAAGATAACATGTCTTTAAGGTAGAAAGGTCCAGTGTGTGCTGTCAAAATGAACCAGTTCAAAGTTCATTTCACAAATGTCAAAATGAACTAGTTTGTTCATAGTTCATAATTGTTTATAGTTAATATTTCATTCATAGTTGCAAAAAATTAACTAGTTCATAGTTCTTTTTTTCAATACATTGCTGCTGATGTGGCTGAATTGTTGATTTTTATTTTTAAAGCCAGTGGGCAAAGTTTGCACATAAATAAGAGGTTATTCACTTTGTCAGCGACCTTGTCATAGAAGCTCTTTTAAATGTTCATATGATGAATCCTTGTTGCTCCTGCTACAGTCGCTTTTTTGTTTTGTCTTGTTTCGATATCACATGTAGCAATGTGACGCTGGTGGCTTGTGTTGTTGCCAGATCGAATGTTTTTCCACTAAATATTAAAGGCTCTTTATGGTGTGTTTAGCTGGGGTTTTACCCGGAACACTAAAGAAATTTGGCGTCCGTTTTAACGAAGTTAAAGAGAAGCAGATGTTGTTCACAGACACCAGAATGAACTCGTTCACAGTTTGTTCATCAGGCAGTAATATAGTGCGTTCAGTTCACATTTGCCCAAAATATGGCTTTCATAAACTATCATGAACTATATTTAATGAACGTGTTCAGGTACAACACTGGTACTGTCTGCAATTATAAATTGTTTTATTGTCTAAGAACCAGGAAGTGAAAAAACACTTATGTGATAGCAAAATGTGGTGAATATTTAGGATGCTCTGGTAAATGAGGAATAATTTTGGACCACTGCAAACCGGTTAAAGTGATTTTGTTCTGTTTTTCACATTTGTAAAACAGTAATAATCAGGTAGAACATCTTTAAATGTGATTGTATCAGTAATGCACTGGTCTTGTGTCCAGACGAGAGCGCCGTGAGCGAGACCTCAGAGCCACAGGTTTCCGAAGAAGCCGAGGACGTCCTGAGCTGCTCCACCCACACCACAGAAGACCTGTTCACCATCATACATAGGTCTGAGCTAATGCTAATGCTAACACATGTTCACCATCATACATAGGTCTGAGCTAATGCTAATGCTAACACATGTTCACCATCATACACAGGTCTGAGCTAAGGTTAATGCTAACACATGTTCACCATCATACACAGGTCTGAGCTAAGGCTAATGCTAACACATATTCACCATCATACACAGGTCTGAGCTAAGGCTAATGCTAACACATATTCACCGTCATACACAGGTCTGAGCTAAGGCTAATGCTAACACGTGTTCGCCATCATACACAGGTCTGAGCTAATGCTAATGCTAACACATATTCGCCATCATACACAGGTCTGAGCTAATGCTAATGCTAACACCTGTGACCTTGCCTGATTTGGCACATATTTAATCTAACTTGTTCAAGTCTTTTAAACATGTTTATTATGTGTTCTGTTACTGTAGCCACATGTATTGCTCATCTTACGTACAGTTACTGAAGCAGCTTCAGAGCTTGTGCCAAATTATCTGGGGTTGCTCACTTTGAAAAACGGTCCCAAATTGGGTAATGACAACTGTTAGGGAAAACAAGTGCTGTCCAAATGAGTCCTAGAACTGTACAGAGAGACAGAGAGTCTGGATGTTCAGAGGCACATCAGTATCTGCTGTTCAGGCCTGACTTTACTTCCACACAAGGAGGTTTAAATAGCAGCTAAGAAGGACAGCCTGGAGACATGCTGGCCGAGATAAAATGACAAGAGCAATTACTTCTGTGAGGCGAGGTGACCAAGGAAACTGATCATGTTAAAGTAGGACAAATTCTGTAATAGTTGTATGACGCTTCACCACAAAAATGTTAACAGTGAACTGGAGGTGTCCTTGGTACGACTTTACAAGGGAAGTACAATTCCAACACAACATGTTAAGATGACTTTTAATTAAGAAAGTTTTATCGTGGCTTGAGTACATTTCAATTGGCAAGACAAATTATCTGCCATGGGAACAAGACTTTTTGTAGTTAAAATATGAATATACATCTTGCTACACCTAAAGTAAGAAAAACAACAACTCTGCACTGCACTAATGGTGCTTGAATGAAGAAAAACACTTATTCCATTGGTAGATAATTACAATAATTACACTTGCCAAGTGGAACCCACTCAAATAAAGTAAAATAGACTTAATTTAACTCATTTTAATTTAGCTAGATATTGTTTTTTTCCAGTGCATCATAAACAGGTGTGAGATGCAGTGCAGGAAATGACACCAAAATTTGCATAAATACCACAGCCAACTACACAATGCAGTAAATATCCCTTATACTAGTATGTTGGACAAATTGCATCAAAATATGGCAGACCACAACCGTTTGACACAACCCTCACACAGGCAATGTGGAGGAAGTGGTCTCCCATCCAAGTACAAACCAGGCTTTGCCTCTGAGATCTAACGAGATCAGGCTTTGACGAGCTGGCATGGCCATTATGGTTGCTAGGCAACATACAGTACCTCTACATATGTCGTATCCCTGGTCCCTGCCAAAACTACGAAACTAGAAAATACAAGGCAATAGGGATGTAACAATAACTGAAATATGGTGATATTGTATCGTTAAAGGTCTCACAATAATATCGTGGACCATCACAATATATCGAATCACAAGTCTCTTTGCTTAAATGAATAGTTCTGATTAGGGCCCGACCGATATGGATTTTATTGCGGCCGATATGATACCGATAAAATGGGGGTTGGAGCTGCCAATAGCCGATATAATCGCTAATATATTTATGATGTAAAAATTCACTGTAAATCTTCAATTGTTCATAAAACTTATTAACTAATTATCGATAATTCACACTTCTATTCACAGCTCATTTCCATATCAGTGCGTGTCCAGTAACACATATACGGCCACTGTAGTCACTTTACAGTCACTAATAGAAGAGAAAACAGCCTGTTTATGTGTGCGAGCTACAGCAGCTAATCGCTAACCAATGAGAAAGAACCAAAACGAGCTTCAAAACCGACACATTTCAACACTCAGCCTCACACAGGCTCCTCTCAGATCACAAGTCTGCACTAAGAACTGTCCTTTTAATCCACACTCAAACTGATCGTCCGTAAAAAGAAAATAATCTCAGTGTCACGCACATTGACCGTATATGTGTGCACAAGGATCTACGGATGCGATATGCAGGATGGACACCGACAAATGACTCCAAAGATAAATCCTGATGCGGCGCCACATATCAGGGCATTTATCTGTCTGTAAATTGGATTAAATGGGCAGAATATAGAGAGTCTGAGCTTTATAACAAAGTAAAACGTGGAATATTGGCCCATATTGGCAAGATTTTGGCCGATATGTTTCCAAGAGCCCATATCAGCCGATAATATCGGTCAACCGATATATATCAGTCGGGCCCTAATTCTGATGCAGAAATAGCTAAAAAAACAGAGTGAACTACATAGACCATGATCCTTTGCTCTGTTTCAGTGCAGACGACATGAAGAAATAACTGTTCTAAGCACTTTGAAATCTTCATTCTTTGGATTAAGTCTTGTGAAGGTGTTTTTAGAGGAAAAAGTAGCTGATTCACAGTTTTGTGAGCCTCTACAAAATATTGCAATAAATAGGGTACGGTGACATGTTTATCATGAAAATATGGTACAGATAGATTTGGATATCGTTCCATCCCTAATGACAATAAATGTTGCTGGTCAAAGCATTTTAGAATGTCAGTCTTGTTATTATGTAGAATATATCGTGAGCCTCACCACCATATCGTGAGCTTTTCCACGATATCACAATAAATATCGTACCGTGACAATATCATATCGTCAGACTGTGATATCGTTACACTCCTACTAGGCAAGAATGCTTTGAATAGAGCCCAAGAGAGATCGCTGAATTACTCAAACATGCATGGATCATATAAAACCACTCCAGGCATGTTTTTTATGAGAGAACAATGTTATAACACGGTAGAAAGCTCCAAAAAGTCAATTATGCATAATATCCCCTTTAAATAATGCACAAAATCTGGTGTTTTCAAAGGAAAGACATAATAACAGACAAACTATTTAAATTATATCTGAAGGAGCTGTGCAAGAAACATACATTTTCAAATAATTTCATATTTTCAATATCCACCTCCATCCATCCTTTTCCATTAGTCTTTCATGAACCAGAAAAAACATGTGAAGAAAACACAGTGTCGATGTTGTGAGTTGGAGAAATCTGCCTAGCAACAGCCCGGTAACAGCAGCTGTGATCGACCAATCGGGTTTATTCTTCTTTCTGCGTCTTGTCCACATGTTTCATAAAACTCAGAGAGGTCCAGTCTCTAAGCAACAAGTGAGTCTGATCAGCTCCGTCTGAGAAGAAACAGAGATGGAACGACCAAACAGAGAGACAGGAGCTGACAGGAGCAGACAGGAGCAGAGCCAGAGGAGCTGACAGGGGCAAATTTCTCTGGCCACGATTTTAAAACTTATATCAGGTTATTCATCTTGTTTTCAGATTTATTATCTATTTACTAGTCCTGAGACTGCTTCATTCTAGTCTAGAGGTCGTTTATTTTAAGAGAACTTGTCGAGTACAATTATCTGTCCATGAAGCAAGATAATTTCACCACTTTTAAATCATTTTCTGATAGATTGTGTTATATCATAAGCTTTTTTGCAAAGTAGAGCCAGAGAAGCAGGTGCAGACAGGAGCAGAGGAACAAACAGGAACATTATTATTTTTGTATGAAGACAATATGTCCCTTTGCAAATGCAAATTTAAACGAGACTTTCAGCAACACTGTACACAACAGCTTTACATACCTGAAGCCACGTGTGGTAGCTTCAATAGTGGGATGTACATTTTCATTGCATTTTTAATTTTTTTTTATTTGAAAGAGGTGAGAGAAATAATAATCATACACATACTACATATACATTGTAAACAACAGAAAAGCACATTTCTCAAAAAGGAGTGGGAAGAAGAAAACCTTTTATTAACCCACCCCTGTTCATTATCGTTTCAAAAATAATAAAATGATGTGGTTGCTGTACATTGATGATGAAACTCTACAAATATTTACATATAGAAAAATATAATTACATACCATGTGTAAGAGAATTTAAGTAATTTATCCTCCACATTTCTCTGACTCACAAAAGCTGTATTTACGCCATGATCTTCTCTTGGCACCACTGACACCACTATCTAAACTGTGGCATATTGCTGTATAACTGGAGTCTACTGGCCTTCATAGTCTCCCCACACTCGCTTTATAAACCTCCTCCTTCAGAAGCAGAGTCAAGGGGGTTAAACACTCAAAGATCAGACTATGTTCACTTTTGGAATCATATTATGTTGATTTTTCAAGTCCCCCGGGCCTGTATTATTGATGGTGAATAAACTCCTGATTAAGACGTCCAGTTGGTCTCCAGCCTTTTACTTCCACCCTTTCTTGGACAAGCTGAAAACTGCAACACTATGTAAACTAAATATACTCTGTTATGGTCATAAAAAAGTAATAATGATGATAAAGACGGCACAGAAGTTTATCATGAATGTAAAGATGTTTCTTTTGTTTGTTTGTTTTTTGTTTGCGTCATGATGCGCCGAGTGGGAGTGACTTAACGTGAAGAGGTGAAGAGGACTGTCAAAAATAAAAGTGAAACAGATTTTAAAAAGTTAATTTGTTGTTTTCGGCAAATATAGCATTTTCAAAACAATAAACTGTAACGTGGTGATTTAAATCTGTCATGTGTTAACAGTTAATACCCCAGAGAAGTAAAATCCACCCTCTTTAAACATATCATTCTCTTCTTCAGGTCAAAGAGGAAGGTCCTGGGCCGTAAAGAACCATCCGACTCTTTCGGGAGCCGTCAGAACCTGTCGTCCCCGGTGAAGGGCGCCCCCTGCGGCTCAGACCTGCGCAGCTACACCCTGAGCTCCAGCCAGCGCTCCACCTCCAGGAACGAGAACTTCATGGCTTTACTCCAGAAAAAAGGCAACAAGTCGTCCTCCTGCGGAACGCGAGTCTCCGCCATGGAGCTGCTCCGAAGCACAAACCCGCTGGCCCGCCGCGTCACCGAGTTTAACGCCGCCAACGCCAACGACGAAGCGAAATCCGCTACCAGCAACTGCAACCAGTGACCGGTCACAGCGCCGACGAAGGCCGCACAACACGACCCAGAGACACGGCGCCATCTCGCGGACGGGGCCGGTCGCTCCAACTCGTCACTGACCATTTGTGACGTCCAATCAGAACGTAGAGTTTGGACAAATGGTCACGTGGTTGGAGCAAAACAGTCCGGAAAACGTCCCTTCAAAACATACACGAAAAGTAAGCGTATTCCCACTGATATGGAGCAAGTACGGAAGTTCGGGAAAATTATCGATGAAAACCAACTTAAATTATCTTTACGTTGGTTGATTTTGTCATCCCTGTAGCAAATTGTGTCCTCTTCATTTGACCCATCCTTCAGTGTCTCTGGGCGGAACCCGACAGGAGCAGAGGGACCATCTCCAGATCTTGAGCTGGTCTTAGTCCGGACTAACGTATCTGGAGAATCTGACGTCTAACTGTGCATGTTTTGGGCCGATGGACACGGGAAGAACATGCAAACTCCAACTGGGGACCTTCTCGCTGTGAGGTGGGCAAGCTAACCACTCTGCCACCGCATCCGCAAATCCACAAGCGAAGTCTTTGAAAACGCAAACCTCGACCAAATTTCAAATGGTGCCAAGCGTCTGAACTAAAAGTAACCAAGGACCTGAAATTACGACGTATATTTTGGTTATTTCCGCACCAAAACGACAAAAATACAACTGACCAAACCGGATTTACAATTTCAGACACATTTTGGTGATTTTTTAATTTTTTTTTTTTTTTTTTGCACCAAAGACACAATTTCATTAAGTTAAAGCGTGGATTTTAAACGAGACTTTCCACAAAAATGGTGGACCACAAAACGGAAGCACTTTCATTCAGTTTACACGGAAAAAAACGTGTCGAAAATGTTTATTTCAAGGATTCTCCATTTTGTTTTTGCGAAATATTATTCCCGTTATTTGTTATTATTGAATGCATATTGTATAAAGTTTAACCGTATCTTAACGCATTTATGGAAGGAGGAGAAATCGTGAAGGAGACGGACTGAAAAATATAAAATTGTCATGCAAAATTCTATGTTTAAATGTCGAAATTGGGCCGTTCCTGTGGAGTTTCGGCGTACGGAGGCATGAAGCAGGTTCGGTTTTACAGGGTTTTCTATCGTCCCTCATGACGGGGCCCAGGGACTACGGCGTCTCGGAGGGGACAGAAGAGCGAGTGGGCGTTTGAGAGGCAGAGGTGACGTTCCAAAAGAGCATGTTTTCAAATGCATGTGTGTGTGTCCCATTTTACACCTTCCGTTTTGAAAATCGCCATCTGTATTTTTGTTGTACATTCATAAATAGCGAAATTAAAATGTTTATAGTGAATTTTATTTTGCTTTCTTTTGTTTTTTTTTTTCATTTGCATATTTGGTTTTTCTGCATTTCATTTAAAAAAAACACAAAAAAAACAGCCCCTGACAATAAGCATAACTAAAACGTTTTGTAGACAACATACTGCACTGTCTTAAAGGTTGTACGGAGGATTTTGTTTAGTTTCAAATCGTCACTGAATGTTCGAAATGATGATCCAAAAAGAAGAGAATGAAAATCCATCAACTGTGGATGTGTTGGGGTCCGCTAAACATCAGCCAATAGATAACAAGACTACCTCATTATCTATTGGCTGTTAGATTGTCAGTTAAACTCCATACGTTTCCAGTGTAACTCACTTTCCGGTGCGCTGGAATAACGTTAAAGTATTTACGTACGCCTCACATATTCCGCAGACGCAAGACGCTGTTTATACCCAATGGTCCCACAGCCCAATGTTCCCTCATTTCTAAAATTTTGTTTTTCAATAGAAATTTTGAAAATTAGGCCCCATGTTCCCACAGTCCTGTTTCCTCCGCCCTATGTTCCCTTATTTCTTGGAATTTGTTTTTCACTGGAAATTTGGAAAATTAGGCCCCATGTTCTCACAGCGCTATGTTTCCTCATTTCTAAGATTTTTCTCCAAATTAAACTCTAAATCAAATCTAAATCATATTTTTATATCGCATTTAAAGGGACGATTCAGAGTAATTTCAATCTAGGGTCCTTTGCACTATGACTGGGCTGAGGAAACATAGGACTGAGGGAACAAAGGACTGAGGGAACATAGAGCTGAGGGGACATAGGACTGAGGGAACATAGGACTGAGGGAACAAAGGACTGAGGGAACATAGAGCTGAGGGGACATAGGACTGAGGGAACATAGGACTGAGGGAACAAAGGACTGAGGGAACATAGGGCTGAGGGAACATAGGGCTGAGGAAACATAGGACTGAGGGAACATAGAGCTGAGGGGACATAGGACTGAGGGAACATAGGACTGAGGGAACATAGAGCTGAGGGAACATAGGACTGAGGGAACATAGGACTGAGGGAACATAGAGCTGAGGGAACATAGGACTGAGGGAACATAGAGCTGAGGGAACATAGGACTGAGGGAACATAGGACTGAGGGAACATAGGACTGAGGGAACATAGGACTGAGGGAACATAGGACTGAGGGAACATAGAGCTGAGGGAACATAGAGCTGAGGGAACATAGGACTGAGGGAACATAGGACTGAGGGAACATAGGACTGAGGGAACATAGGACTGAGGGAACATAGAGCTGAGGGAACATAGAGCTGAGGGAACATAGGACTGAGGGAACATAGAGCTGAGGGAACATAGGACTGAGGGAACATAGAGCTGAGGGAACATAGGGCTGAGGGAACATAGGCGCACTCCCGTTTACTTGACCAATGCAGAGGTTCTTCGCTGCATTTTCGAACAGTTTCTTCCTCGCATGAGAATCCACGACCAGTTCACCGCAAAAAAGAAAGAAAGAAAGTCCATTTTTGAGGTGGCTGAAGAGAAGAGGAAAAGGGGAAAAGGAGTGAAGCTAAACTAAGGTGATTTTTGGAGTTTCCTTCCTGCGATGGAGTGACTGAAGCAGACGATGGGTGACTTCTGGACAGGAAACTTCAACGGCAACGTTCAGAAGTGCACTGGTTGTAAACAAGCATGATTTTTAGCGTAAGGAGGAGACGGGAGGAGGTGTTTCTACTTAGGGAGCTGTGGAGGAGGGAGGTGGTGTCACATGCGCAACATTTGAAAAAGGACAAACAGTCGCTGTATTTCTCTTTCCTTGGAAAATCCTCTATACAACCTTTAAGTACTAATTCTTCTAATCATTTTTATAAACTTCAATTTTCTTAGCCACAAACGTAGTGACTATGGAGCTCAACAGTGATCGTTTGCTCTGGTTCCAGAAGTCAGTTTTCCTTTTTTTCCCCGTAGACTTTTTGAAAATTTCTAATATTAAGAGTTCAAAGACATCGTAGAGACAAACCAGCTGCTACAGACTCTATAAAGAAGCAGGAATAGGAACTTATTTACTGACAAAATAGTAAAATAACCCCAGGATCACGTAGAGTTATTACGATTATTTGGGGAGAGGGGCGACAACTTTTCAATGTAAAGTGTCTTTTGGAGCCGGAAGTGCCCCATTTCTACAGTATATACAGTTTATGCCAGCTGTGTGCTAAATTATATCCATAATGCAGTTGTTTTAAGTCCAAAAAGCACATTTAAAACACAAGATTCAGATTTCAGAAAGTGATTTTACATAAAGTCATAGGTCTTGTGTTTATTATTTACCATGTAGCTGAACTTTCAAACGTTTAATATAATTATTTTCAGAAAGTTTATAATAATAATACATTTTATTTATTAGGCGCCTTTCTGGACACCCAAGGTCGTCTTACAACAACATAAACAAATTAAATACGAGTAAAACACACAGTTAAAAGCCACAGTTAAAGTGGGACAGTGTTTCATTGATTGAGTGTATTTAGTGATGTATTTTATCAGTATTTAGTCATGTTTTGACACTATTTGAATTGACTGATTGTATTTAATGGGAAAAGTGAATGGGACATTTTCTTCCAGAATCGGGGAGTCGTTGTGTTCACTGTTGAGCTCCATTGTCTTATTTTTGCAGCAATAGAATCGAAAAACGAAAAACAAATGATACATTTCCTTAGGTAAATGTTGCATAATGGTGCTTTAATTCTAACAAACTCAGTGCCAAGGAGTCTGAATCTGACCTGATCAGAAATATAAAATATTAAACTGTATTCGATGTTTTCCATTGTCATTCTCACGACCTGATCCTGAACTGACTGCAGGGGCCGACGTCACTGTGGGAGATTCACGATTTTTGAAAGAAATCTCCAAACTTTATCGTTATTTCTTTGGTATTGGCTCCACAAACTTTTCATATTAATCGTATGGCTTAAAGGTGCATTGTGTAACTTTTTTGGATGGTCTGTTTAACGCTTTTCTCCATGGAGACGTTATTGTTTTGTCTCGAATGTTTCACAGTACGGCATTAAACCTTTCTATCATCACGGAGACCAAACCAGACCAAGTTACAGGTCAGATCTGTGGAGAATGTCAGTTTTTCTAGGTATTTTTGAGCTATAAAACCACCTGTTTAATGTCATACTGTGGAACATTCCAAGCAGAGCAATGACCATATCCATCTCCGTGGAAACAAGCAGGTGATGGACTCTCCACCAGAAAAGTTACACAATGCACCTTTAACCAGCAAATTCCGCCACAAAGCTCTGACCCGTCCTCCAGCCCGGTTTAACACATTTCAAAATTTCACATAATTTGAAGCATTTTTGAGTCATTTTTCCCATGTTTTTGTCGATTTTCGCGTTCACATTCAGTCTATGCATCCGCCGTATGAATGTACTCGAATGACTGTTACAGGAAATGATCTCGCTTGATTTTGGATTTCTTGATTTCAGAACAGAGATCAGGAGGTAAAAAGTGGATCTATGGCACAAATACGGGACGGTTTGTGCAAAAACGGACCTTAAATTTGAACTCTGACTGTTTGGAAGTTTGAATCATCTTTTTTTCACTTTTTCAGAGAAGGCCAAAATGTAATGTTTTTAGCTTTTGAACAAACCACTTTAAATGATAGAAATGTTATTATGATAACAACGAATGCCCAATTTATAAAGTATTGCACAAGGATTAACTATATTTTTTAGTGATGGCAAAACTTTAAAGGGCCCATACGGCGCTGTTTTCTGATCTATGTTCTCATGGTTCCTCATCAAAAACAGACCTGGAGTTTTGTTTGTTTCATTCACACATGTTTAACACACAAACCCTGCACATTTAGGCTGAGTTCTTCTCTTAAACACACTGTTCCACCTTGTGATGTCACGTGGTAATACTCCATACACCTTCACTAGAATCATTTAGATGATTTCAACCCTGGAATTCCCGACTGAACTAAAGGAAAAAGGAGCTGTTCACTTGAGAACTATCACGTCATGATGTCACAAAGTGGAACAGAGCAGTTTAAGCTTTGGAGATGTAGACAGACTAATAATGCAGGGTGACTCAAACATGTGGGAATGAAACAAAACACAACTCTGGGTATGTTTTTGATGAGATAACAGGATTCTAACATGACTAAAAGCTCACAAAAGCCAATTTTTTATGATCTAGGATCTTTAAGAACAAAGTAAAAGAGCCCAAAAAAGACTAAAGCATGAAAATCACAAAATTTTATTGAAAATTTTATTGAAAACTTAATGTTGGTTGAGATCACTAGTGGAAAATCCAGTTTAATCTGGTGCAGCGAGAGCGCCCCCTGGTGAGTCCTTGTTTATTGAATATTTTACATTTGCCCAAATGATCTTGAATATATTTTCATACATTTAAACTCACGTGCAGTGCTTTAAAACTAAATACAATTTAATGATACATAATAAAATATATTATAAAGGTGCAATGGTCGAAATGTTTATCAGGGTAAAAGAAAATAACGTATAAGAATTATTCAAATGAATAGTAATAGAAATGTTATAATATTTATAATGGACACCTAGTCCAAAAATAGGACAAAAACATATATTGTCAAAGGTGAAATTTAACTAAAAATGAAATATTACAATTCAAAACATATTCTTAAAAATAGTATAATAAAGTTCTATAAAGCAGCAGATGCATAAATACACATTCATGGACCTCTTGAACTTTTTGAATGTTGATTTGACTTTTCCTTTTGTCGCTGGAGCAAAGACACAAACATGAGAAGTGACCACAGAAAACCTTTGCAATCATGAGATCTGATGATTTTGATGATTTTTGATTCTATTTGATTCTATTTTTGTTAGTTTCATTTGAGGCGACATGTGGAGTATTGTGTCTGTGAAAGGCCGAAGAGCACAGCCTGATAAATGAAATATCCTATGAATAAATTATTTTCGGGACGTCGCTGTTTGGATTCTTGTTTGTGACTGAAAGTGATTTTAATGTTTCACTTTTGAATGACGTGTTTGGCACTAGATGGCGCCCAAGATCTGTATAGTCTGGTTTTGTAGAGAGGAGATTTGGCACAAAAAATGTAGCAATAAACACACAAAAACAAATTACTTTTAAAGCTACAGTATGTAACTTTCAGGAAGTGACACATCAGTTGCATGACTCTACAGAAACAGAAACTTAAAACCATAATTCAGAACATTCCCTGTGGAGATACACAGGTTTTATGCCCTACTGTGGAATATTATAACTAAAGTAACAACATCTCCATGGAAACAAGGAGAGGGTTCTCTTCTAGACCAAATAAGAGTCAGGTTTATGGAGATGCAAGCCCACTCACAGTAAGGACACATGTTTTTTCTATGCTTTTAGTGCAATAAATACAACCAAAATGATAAAACATGCCTATATTTTAGATTATTCTTTGACAAAAAAGTTCCATACTGTGGCTTTAAATGCTTTCTTCTTTACAGAAAGCTTTTGCCACTTAAGAACTGGTTTGTACTGAGTTTAGAGGTTTTTGAAGAATAAATCCGGGTTTACTGAGAGGAATCTGGTGGCATCTAGTGGACATAATAGGAAACTACAACCACATAAAATCAACACATTTTCAGACGATCTCAACACTTTTTTGAGATGTTTTGCTGATGTGTGCGTTGTGTCACCATGGTAACTGCTAAACATTCAACCACAGACATACATGTAGAACATCCCCAGTGTGATGTCACTGTGAAGTTTTGCATTTGAATACATTTTCTAAGGTCAAATTTAGATGTTTTTCCGTGAAGTCCAGTGAGCAAGAATCACTCCATTCATCATTCAAGATGGAGAAAGAAAAAAGAAGAGAGGAATGAGAGAAAGGGAGAGAAAAAAGAGGGAGTGGAGGAAGAGATTGGGGAAGAGGAGAGAGAAAGGAGAGAAAGAGAGATAAAGAGTGAGAGAAAGAGGATGAGTCTTATCAGTGATATCCAAATGAAGAGGTGTGGACAGAAGAGGAAACTCCAAATGATCACATCAGAGTTCAGGGCAGGTTCAGTCCTGGTTCAAACCTGGTTTAGTCCTGGTTTAGCCCTGATTCAGTCCTGGTTTAGTCCTGGTTTAGCCTTCGTTTAGCCCTGTTTTAGCCCTGGTTCAGTCCCGGTTTAATCTTGGTTTAGCCCTCGTTTAGTTCTGGTTTAATCTTGTTTTAGCCTTGTTTCAGTTCTGGTTTTTCTGAGGTTCTTGTCTTAAATTCAACACACTGGTTCAAATACACAGACTCAAGAAACACAATTTTAACTCACCTAAAAGTGTCAAATTCAAAATGTGAGCCTCTGTTAAAGCTACAGTCCGTAACTTTTCTCGGTTACGAACGAGAGCCCCTTCAATTATTTGTGTATTTTCGTCAGTTTGTCTGTGGTCAGAGTCTGCAGATGGGCCCTTATCAGATCTGCATAAATAGAAATAAGTAAATGAAAATCCAAACATGGGCGAGGGGAAGTGTGAGGGGGCGGGGTTTTGGCCGAGTGGGAGGAGCCGGACAAGTGAATGAGAGAGATAATAGACAGAAAGAGGGAGGGAGGAGGGAAAGAGAAAAAGTGGAGAATTACAACCAGCCCAGGAGAAGAACCTGAAGAGCTTGAGAGCGTCTGGACTCATGAGACGTGATGAGACCTGCAGGTTTTTCCACACAACAGCCCAGCATGAAGTTCTACTATGTGGTGAGTACTAGTCCTGGTTCAGTTCTGGTTTAGTCCTGGTTCAGTTCTGGTTTAGACCTGGTTCAATTCTGGTTCAGTCCTGGTTTAGTCCTGGTTTAGTCATGGTTTAGTCCTGGTTTAGTCCTGGTTCAGTCCTTGTTCAGTCCTGGTTTAGTCCTGGTTCAGTCCTGGTTCAGTCCTGGTTTAGTCCTGGTTCAGTTCTGGTTTAGACCTGGTTCAATTCTGGTTCAGTCCTGGTTTAGTCCTGGTTTAGTCCTGGTTCAGTCCTGGTTCAGTCCTGGTTTAGTCCTGGTTAAGTCCTGGTTCAGTCCTGGTTCAGTCCTGGTTTAGTCCTGGTTCAGTCCTGGTTTAGTCCTGGTTCAGTCCTGGTTCAGTCCTGGTTTAGTCCTGGTTCAGTCCTGGTTCAGTCCTGGTTTAGTCCTGGTTCAGTCCTGGTTCAGTCCTGGTTCTGTCCTGGTTCTGTCCTGGTTTAGTCCTGGTTCAGTCCTGGTTCAGTCCTGGTTTAGTCCTGGTTCAGTCCTGGTTCAGTCCTGGTTTAGTCCTGGTTTAGTCCTGGTTTAGTCCTGGTTCAGTCCTGGTTCAGTCCTGGTTTAGTCCTGGTTCAGTCCTGGTTCAGTCCTGGTTCAGTCCTGGTTTAGTCCTGGTTTAGTCCTGGTTCAGTCCTAGTTTAGTCCTGGTTTAGTCCTGGTTCAGTCCTGGTTTAGTCCTGGTTCAGTCCTGGTTTAGTCCTGGTTTAGTCCTGGTTTAGTCCTGGTTTAGTCCTGGTTTAGTCCTGGTTTAGTCCTCTTCTTGTCTCATATAAAACACTGGTTCAGATTCAGGTGTTTCCAGGATGTGAAATATTTGAGTGATTTTCCAAAACTTTGCACTTTTCTGGCACAAACAGAAACAGGAGGAGGACGTGAGCTCGAGCAGTGACAGAAGTTTGGACGGGAGACGGATCTGAACCCTTTTATCTCTGAACACCGAAGACTTTTGCCCCGTTTAGCTGTCGTAACAATTCTGACACGTATTTGATTTTGTATGTTCCCAGACACAGGTAGAACATGCAAACTCGAGATTAGATCTACGAGACAAGATGAGATTTTGACATCAATTTTGCAATCTACACTCAACAAAAATATAAACGCAACAGTTTTGTTTTTGCTCCCATTTGTCATGAGATGGACTCAAAGATCTAAAATTCATTCCAGATACACAATATTACCATTTCTCTCAAACATTGTTCACAAATCCGTCTAAATGTGTGATAGTGGCACTTTTGCTTTGCTGAGATAATCCATCCCACCTCACAGGTGTGCCACATCAAGATGCTCATCAGACACCATGATTAGTGCACAGGTGAACCTTAGACTGTCCACAATAAAAGGCCACTCTGAAATGTGCAGTTTTGTCTCACAGCAAAATGCTACAGATGGCGCAAACATTGAGGGAGCGTGCAATTGGCATGCTGACAGCAGAAATGTCAGCCAGATCTGTTGCTCGGGCATTGAATGTTCATTTCTCTACCATAAGCCGTCTCCAAAGGTGTTTCAGAGAATATGGCAGTACATCCAACCGGCCTCACAACCGCAGACCACGTGTAACCACACCAGCCCAGGACCTCCACATCCAGCAGGTTCACCTCCAAGATCGTCTGAGACCAGCTACTCAGACAGCTGCTGAAACAATTGGTTTGCATAACCAAAGAATTTCTGCACAAACTGTCAGAAACCGTCTCAGGGAAGCTCAACTGCATGCTCGTCGTCCTCATCGGGGTCTTAACCTGACTCCAGATCGTCGCCGTAACAGACTTGAGTGGGCAAATGCCCACATTCGATGGCATCTGGCACGTTGGAGAGGTGTTCTCTTCACGGATGAATCTCGGTTTACATTGTTCAGGGCAGATGGCAGACAGCGTGTGTGGCGTCGTGTGGGTGAGCGCTTTGCTGATGTCAATGTTGTGGATCAAGTGGCCCATGGTGGTGGTGGGGTTATGGTATGGGCAGGCATCTGTTATGGACGAAGAACACAGGTGCATTTTATTGATGGCATTTTGAATGCACAGAGATACCGTGATGAGATCCTGAGGCCCATTGTTGTGCCATACATCCATGAACATCACCTCATGTTGTAGTAGGATAATGCACAGCCTCATGTTGCAAGGATCTGTACACAATTCTTGGAAGCTGAAAATGTCCCAGTTCTTGCATGGCCAGCATACTCACCGGACATGTCACCCATTGAGCATGTTTGGGATGTGCTTGACCGGCGTATACGACAGCGCGTACCAGTTCCCACTAATATCCAGCAACTTCGCACAGCCATTGAAGAGGAGTGGACCAACATTCCACAGGCCACAATTGACAATCTGATAAACTCTATGCGAAGAAGATGTGTTGCACTGCATGAGGCAAATGGTGGTCACACCAGATACTGACTGGTTCTGAGTCCCCAGACCCCCAATAAAGCAACAACTGCACATTTCAGGGTGGCCTTTTATTGTGGACAGTCTAAGGTACACCTGTGCACTAATCATGGTGTCTGATGAGCATCTTGATGTGGCACACCTGTGAGGTGGGATGGATTATCTCAGCAAAGCAAAAGTGCTCACTATCACACATTTAGACATTTAGACATAGCATTTGTGAACAATGTTTGAGAGAAATGGCAATACTGTGTATCTGGAATGAATTTTAGATCTTTGAGTCCATCTCATGACAAATGGGAGCAAAAACAAAAGTGTTGCGTTTATATTTTTGTTGAGTGTAGTTCCTAATTCTTTTTTTTTTTCTGCTGTCAACGTCGCAGTGCTTTTAAAAAGGGCCATTTAAAAAACAACACTAGAATATGTTTTTATTTATTCATTTTTTTAATTTTTTTGTTCATCAATTATTTTGTAATGAATTGCACCAACAATTCATCTTTAACTAGGTTTGACAAATTCTAACTAAATTCTATATACAATAATTTAAAGTACAGGCGTATTTTGCCCCGCTGGCGGAGCTCTTGTTTTTTGTAGTTCAATGTAAAGCGCGTGTTTATTTGCTGCCCAGGGGTCTGCGTCGGGCCGCACACAAAGCCGGGTACATCCTGGAGAACGCTGCCGTGTACTCGCTCCGGTGACCGCTCCCGGTAAATACCACGGCCCCGGTGTGGAAGACGGAGGCCGTGACTTTTTCACAGTAGAAGACGAGGCTCCCGAACAGCTCCGGCTTGTAACTGCGGCGCCCGGGCAGCTCCCTGTAGAGGTGCTCCAGGCTGACGGGGAAGGTGCGGTAAATCGCGACGCAGTTGTGGACGGTGTAGTTGCAGAAGACGACGGGGAAGCCCATCCTCTGGACGATCCGGGCAACTCTGCGGGCGACCTTGTGCGCCTCCTCCAGGCTGCTGACTCCGGTGCATTGGAGGAATCCATCAGATCTGAGCATGGCCGTGGCTTTGGGAGACCTGATCCTCATCGTCAGGAACTGATGGTTTCTCTTGTACTCCGCGTTCCTCACCCTCTGTGCGATCCACCTCAGGTTCAGGCGACAGCTCAGTGAAGCTGAACACATCACGTTTAGGATTTGTGGCTGTGGAATCTCGAAGCTGGAAACTTCTGGTTCAGTATCTTTTGTATTCTTCTCTGGTTCCTCCTTCTCCTCCTCTCCTCCTCTCTCCTCCTTTTCACTATTCGAGGGCTGAGAAGCAAGAGGGCGTAAGTGACATTTCCCCAACTTTACAGGAGAGCCGAAACAAAAAATGGCCATAGTTTCCTCTTACTTTCTGTACTGATTTCACCTATTTAAAGCATATTTTTTAACCCAGATGGATGACACAAAACCTAATCAATAATCATTTATCTTCAAATTAAAAAATTTTTTTTTTCTACATTACTAAATTTAAGAAGTAGTCACATACGCCTTTTTGGCACCAATATTTTAATGTAATTTGGGTATAACATATGAGCGTATCTGATTATTTCATAAGCAGAAAAGAACATGAGCTTTTAAATGAGCCACAGTAATTTTTACACAAAAAGGCAGTGAACAATATTTATATGAGATTTCTTACCTATTTCAGTGCAATTAGTGTAATTAGACAATAAGCAATTATACAGATACTATACAATAAACAACTATGAATTGAAGAATTCAATTTAATTATCACATTTATTTCATTGAAACATTTCTGTTAAATTATTGTTTAAATCTAATGTTAGACAATAGGAATGAATGTTTTCATGTAGGAGGTGCAACAATATTCATGTATTAATGACACTAACTGCACTAATCATGTGAACAGTGAAAAAAATCTTTTTAAAAGCAAAATTTAAAAAAAACTTGCTATCATGTATTCATTTTTATACGCCCGTGATAAAACGGGACGTATTATGGTATGGCGCTGTCCGTCCGTCCGTCTGTCCGTCTGTCCGTCTGTCCGTCCGTCCGTCCGTCCGTCTGTCCGTCCGTCTGTGGACACTTCAAAGCTTTGAAGTCTTTGAAGCTTTGTCTTCATGAAAGATCTGAACTCTCTTCTCAAATGTTCTGCTGCTGAAAGCGAGAACAACCCACATTCTCTGCTTCTTTGAGCTTTGACACATTAAAGCTTTGTAGTGTCTTTAAGTTCTGTTGCTGCAATCTGATTGGTGGAATTCCGATTCTAGAATTCTATATACAATAATTCAAAGTATGGGCGTATTTTGCCCCGCTGGAGGAGCTCTTGTTGACTTATTGTGTCCTGTATGTTTTAGTGTCAAAAGGGCGTAAATGCACTTACGCCCTTCTGACTCTAACTGCTTCTGCATGTTCACAGTTAAGACCTTTGGTTTTTGTTTAATAACTAAAATTTATAAATATATTTTACTTCTATAATTTTGTCAGTTAGAAAGAGCTCATCAAGAGCTTTCAGGTGATATATATAACTCAATTTTGACCAAAATGTCACTTACGCCCTCTTGCTTCTCAGCCCTCGAATTCTCCTCTTTGACCAGCACCGGTTGGTCTGCGATGTAGTGGTCAAAGTACCACTCCAGAGCGTCTTCAGGAGCCATGTGTGGAGGAACCAGCATCTTTCAGCACTTTTGTACTTTTGTCTAGTGGTTTGGTTACGACGACAGGAGCTACTGTCTTTTTTTTTTTTTTTTTCAGGTATTTATGGTTTTATTCCAGGACTTCAAAGCTAGTCTAAGTCCTTCTTTGTGGCTTTGAATCAAAGTTAGTTGCCACGGTAACAGGACGGCACGGAACTCTAAAGGGATGACGTCATCAGTCCTGATTCAAATCACAGCTCCGGAGTCGCCACGGTAACAAAACCCACAACAACTCAGGAATCTGACTGGTGGTTTTCAGGTTCCAGAATGAGATGACGTCATCCTCCCAGACGGGACCAGAGACAGATTTCCCTGTTGATCACCTCGTACTTTGCCACGAGGTTTCGACTTAGTTTCGACTTTGACTAGACTTTGGAGTCTAGGCCAAGGACTAAACCAGGACTAAACCAGGACTAAACCAGGACTGAACCAGGACTAAACCAGGACTGAACAGGACTAAACCAGGATTAAAACAGGTGTAACCCAGAGCTAAACCAGGTCTAAATGACACAATAGTTTTGATTAGACTAAAGGACAACATCTTTATTTTGTGAAATCAGGCCAAAGAAGGACTAAATTAGGATTAATCAAAACAGATCTAACCAAAGTCGAAACTAAATCTAAAACAAGCCTGAACCAGGACTAAACCAGGGCTATAGCAAGATTAAACCAGGATTAAAACAGGACTAAACTAGAAATAAAACAGGTGTAACCCAGAGCTAAACCAGGTCTAAATTACACAATAGTTTTGAGTAGACTAACAAAAAACAAACGTCACTATTTTGTAAAATCAGTGTTTAAACTAACATAAGACTGCATTTTGAATGGAGTTTTCAGTTTGGATCCCATTGACACTTTGCACTGACACTTTTGCTGGGGGAGCTCTACATTTATCTCTATAGTGGAATGTTCAGCAGTCACCATGGTCCCGCCCATTAGCAAACATTGCCAAAAAGTTTTAAAATAATCTGAAATCTCAAGACAAAATACGAAAAGTCAGTCAGTTCTTTCAGATTGTGTTAAAATAGTCTATTATACAGAATGTGGATTTAATGACGTCCGGGGAATAGTCACTAAACGATCATGTGCAATATGTTACTTTCTTTGGGAATTTGTCTTTAAATGAATCATAATAAATTCCCTTTAATCAGCAGCTCTGGTCCTATCGGAAAATGAGACAATCACAGACCCTCCATCAGTTTTTTGCTGGTTTCGTGCTTCTGGATTTTCTGGTCCTGTCTGGAGTTGTTCTCAGCTCATGTGGTCATCAGGGACTTTGGAAATAGAACCAGTCCCTCCCATTACCGCATGTTTCCCAGCAGGCCCGTCCCTAACCATTTTGACACCCTAGGCAAGATTTCAGGTGGCGCCCCTTGGATTGCAAAAAAATAAAAAAAATACTGCCAGAGTACAGATACTCACAAGAAATCAAACAGTTCATAGTGACGATGTTTTAGACCAGGGGTGGGCAAACTTTTTGGCTCGAGGGCCACAAAGGGTTCTAAAATTTGATGGAAGGGCCGGACCAGGAGCAGATGGATGGAGTGTTCTGGTCTGACTACGTCAACCCAGCAAATAAGACGAAAATAACTTGCAGGATCCAACAATTTACATGTGACATATTCAAACATCTCAGTTCAACATGTGCACCATATATCGGGCCGATGATTTTCCACTTCAAAAATTAACATTTTTCGTTTCAGAAGTTTTGACTTCCGTTTGATTGTGACACATTTGATAATTCTGTTGACAGTGTTGGGAAGGTTACTTTAAACTGTATTCCCTACAGATTACAGATTACATACCCCAAAATGTAGTTTGTAACGTAATCCATTAAATTACTTAAATAAGTAACTGGATTACTTGATATTGTCATGTTTTTTTAAAACTACATGAATGTAGCAACCACCTCCTGCAAATTCTTGTTTGGTTTTAGACCTGGTTTTAGTCCTGGTTTAGACCTGGTTTTAGACCTTGTTTAGATCTGGTTTTAGTCCTGGTTTAGACCTGGTTTTAATCCTGGTTTAGACCTGGTTTTAGTCCTGATTTAATGCTTGTTTACACATGATGTAGACCTGCTTTAGACCTGGCTTAGTCCTGGTGTTAGTTCTGGTTTAGAGGTGCACAGGAGAATGCGAGGTCCACGCAGCGTATGCAACAAGACACAGTCCACGCACGGTGTCCACACCGAACGAGGAAATGTGGCACGCGCCGTGCGGGAGCAGGTGCAGTGTGCGCAGCACACTAGATATATACTTGGCCGCAGTGCTTTATGGGAAGGTTTTCCGACCATGAGTGAGGAAGTCGTGTTCAAGATATAGTTCTACCCCCGGGCACTGTACACCTGGCCCTTGTGGATAATTTGGTTTTATGTATCACTGTATCTAGAGTGCGCCATCTATTGGGAAACGCCAGAATTTCAGGGAAAATAAAACTAATACATTTTATTGCAGTTCATTCATGTTTGGCGGGCCGGATTAAAAAGGTTAACGGGCTGTATGTGGCCCCCGGGCCGTAGTTTGCCCACCCCTGTTTTAGACAGTGGAGGATTTTATTCCCCATCGCCGATTTTTGCGCTCGGCGCCCCCTAGTGGAGCAGCGCCCTTAGCATTTGCCTATGTTGCCTAATGGGGGGGCCGGCCCTGTTTCCCAGGGCTGTTACAGTAAACGAAGTGCAAAGAATAAGGCAAAAGATGAATCAGAAAAAAGATATGGTATCATCATTAACAAAATAGTTAAACCAGGATTAAATCAGGACTAAACCAGGATTAAACCAGGAGTAAACCAAGTCTACAACAGGTCAAATGCAGGTTTAACCCAGTGACACTGAACAATGGTCAAATGCAGAGGAGGCGTTTCTCTACGGGGTCTACCTTAAATTTAACCAATAAACTCGGTCTATACCAGGTCTAAACCAGGTCCAAACAAGGTCTAAACCAGGTCTAAACCAGGTCCAAACAAGGTCTAAACCAGGTCCAAGCAAGGTCTAAACCAAGACTAAACCAGATCTAAACCAGGTCTAAACCAAGACTGAACCAGGATTTACAAAGGCCCTAACCAGGTCTAAACCAGGTCTAAACCAGGTCCAAACAAGGTCTAAACCAGGTCTAAACCAGGTCCAAACAAGGTCTAAACCAGGTCTAAACCAGGTCCAAGCAAGGTCTAAACCAAGACTAAACCAGATCTAAACCAGGTCTAAACCAGGACTGAACCAGGATTTACAAAGGCCCTAACCAGGTCTAAACAAGGTCCAAACAAGGTCTAAACCAGAACCAAAGCAAGGTCCAAACAAGGTCTAAACCAGGACTAAAGCAGGTCTAAACCAGGTTCTAACCAGGTCTAAACCAGGCCCAAACAAGGTCTAAACCAAAAGACCTAACCAGGTTTAAACCAGGTCTAAACCAGGTCCAAGCAAGGATTAAACCAGGTCCAAACCAGGACTTAACCAGGATTTAACCAGGACATCCACGTGTAACCCGGGTCATTTTCAGGGTTCATCGTCTCTACCTGAGTGTATGCCGAAACCTTTCGGTACTTCAAACTGTTCTTGCGGGAGTTCCCATGCGACCTCCGCAGGTTTACTTCCTTTTAAAATGGTGCGCTCCACATACGGTGTTGTGTGTGGTGACGTCTAATCGGAGCTGCTACTAAGGCGCCTCTGCCCTTGTCCAAATACGACATTGTCATCATTGTGTATATGAAAACAAAGAGGGAACTGGCCATGATCCATTTCCATTCATTCATCCGTCTGTCCACTCCATGGTCTGATCCGATGGCAAGCTGCCCAAGTCTACGAACTTAAAGAACAATTACAACAACCCCCAACCTTCTACAGTACGGTTGGAGGCGCAGTAGTAACACAACATTGCAATAACCATAAATGACTTGGTAAAACCCACTCATTACATCACTGTACGGACAATATAAACTAGTCCTGGTCTGGTCCTGCTTTAGTCCTGGTCTGATCCTGCTTTAGTCCTGGTCTGATCCTGCTTCAGTCCTGGTCTGGTCCTGCTTTAGTCCTGGTCTGGTCCTGGTCTGGTCCTTCTTTAGTCCTGGTCTGATCCTGCTTCAGTCCTGGTCTGGTCCTGCTTTAGTCCTTGTCTGGTCCTGGTCTGGTCCTTCTTTAGTCCTGGTCTGGTCCTGCTTTAGTCCTGGTCTGTAATATATGTATAAATGTAATATTCTATTGTCTATAAAATAAAAAACAGCCATAATATATCCAATAAAATACAATGAATAACTGTGGACTAAATATAATCATCCTCATTCAAACTTGGTTCATGTTCGTGAACGGTGTCATGTCATGTGTTTTTTATTCGGTCAGTGTTTAACTTTTCAGACACATTTGACGGACCCTTCATTAGAAAAGCTACACAGTGCATCTTTAACCCATTGCTCTCAGTGTGGGCAAGTAAACAGTATTTATTAATGTAGAGCTTTAAAAGGCCTAATGTGTTTGTTATGTCAGGTACGGGGCAGGTTAGGGTTAGGGTTAGTTCTGCACCTTCGATTCACTAAGAGCAAAGGGGCCGCGCTGTGTCTGGAAGATGGTTTTGATTTCTGTCACAATCCAAGTATTCTTTTATCTTTGTAATGACATTTGGACAGAACTAATTATAATGTCACATTATTTGATTTTTCATTGGATCAAACAAAAAAAAAAAGAAAAATGCATGAAAATGTACTTTCCATCCATCCATCCATCTTCTTCCGCTTATCCGGGGCCGGGTCGTGGGGGCAGCAGTCTAAGCAGGGGCTCCCAAGCTTCCTTCTCCCCAGCCACTTCCTCCAGCTCCTCCGGACGGAACCCGAGGCGTTCCCAGGCCAGCCGAGAGACATAGTCCCTCCAGCGTGTCCTGGGTCTTCCCCGGGGCCTCCTACCAGTGGGACATGCCCGGAAAACCTCCCGAGGGAGGCGTCCAGGAGGCATCCGGACCAGATGCCCGAGCCACCTCAGCTGCCTCCTCTCGACGTGGAGGAGCAGCGACTCTACTCCGAGCTCCTCCCGTGTGACCGAGCTCCTCACCCTATCTCTAAGGGAGCGCCCGGCCACTCTGCGGAGGAAACTCATTTCAGCCGCTTGTATCCGCAATCTTGTCCTTTCGGTCATTACCCAGAGCTCATGACCATAGGTGAGGGTAGGAACGTAGATTGACCGGTAAATCGAGAGCTTCGCCTTTCAGCTCAGCTCCCTCTTCACCACAACGGTCCGATACAGCGACTGCATCACTGCCGACGCCGCACCGAGCCTGTCAATCTCACGCTCCATCCTCCCCTCACTCGTGAACAAGACCCCGAGATACTTGAACTCCTCCACTTGAGGCAGAGACTCCCCACCCACCCGGAGAGGGCAATCCACCTTTTTCCGGTCGAGAACCATGGCCTCGGATTTGGAACAGCTGATTCTCATCCCAGCCGCTTCACACTCGGCTGCAAACCGCCCCAGTGCACGCTGCAGGTCCTGGTTCGATGGAGCCAACAGGACAACATCATCTGCAAAAAGCAGCGATGAAATCCTGTGGCTCCCAAACCGGGCCCCCTCCGGCCCCTGGCTGCGCCTAGAAATTCTGTCCATAAATACAATGAACAGAACCGGTGACAAAGGGCAGCCCTGGCGGAGTCCAACATGCACCGGGAACAGGTCTGACTTACTGCCGGCAATGCGAACACAGCTCCTGCTCCGGTCATACAGGGACCGGACAGCCCTTAGCAAAGGGCCCCGGACCCCATACTCCCGGAGCACCCCCCACAGGGCACCACGAGGGACACGGTCGAATGCCTTCTCCAAGTCCACAAAACACATGTGGACTGTTTGGGCAAACTCCCATGAACCCTCGAGCACCCAATGGATGGTGTAGAGCTGGTCCAGTGTTCCACGACCAGGCCGAAAGCCACACTGCTCCTCTTGAATCCGAGGTTCGACTATCGGCCGAACTCTCCTCTCCAGTACCCTGGCATAGACTTTACCGGGGAGGCTGAGGAGTGTGATTCCCCTGTAGTTGGAACACACCCTCCGGTCCCCCTTTTTATACAGAGGGACCCCCACCCCGGTCTGCCAGTCCAAAGGTACTGTTCCCGACCGCTACGCGATGTTGTAGAGACGTCCCCACAACGCCCAGAGACTTAAGGTACTCAGGACGGATCTCATCCACCCCCGGAGCCTTGCCACCGAGGAGCTTTCCTGCCACCGAGGAGCTTTCCGACCACCTCAGTGACTTCGGCCAGGGTGATGGATGAGTCCGCCTCTGGGTCCCCAGCCTCGGCCTCCTCTTCGGAGGACGTGACGGTGGGATTGAGGAGATCCCCAATGTATTCCTTCCACCGACAACATCCCCAGTCGAGATCAGCAGCTCTCCCCCCGCACTGTAAACAGTGTTGGTGAAGGACCGCTTCACCCTCCTGAGGCTGTTTGCCAGAATTTCCTTGGGGCCGTCCGATAGTCCTCCTCCATGGCCTCCCCGAACTCCTCCCAGACCCGAGTTTTTGCCTCTGCAACCGCCCGAGCTGCAGCACGCTTGGCCCGACGGTACCCGTCAGCTGCCTCAGGACTCCTTCTTCAGCTTGACGGCATCCCGTACTTCCGGTGTCCACCACCGGGTTCGGGGATTGCTGCCGCGACAGGCACCGCAGACTTTACGGCCACAGCTACGAACGGCCGCGTCGACAATGGAGGCCGAGAACGAAGCCCACTCGGGCTCCATGTCCCCAGCTTTCCTCGGGATCTGGGAGAAGCTCTCCCGGAGGTGTGAGTTGAAGGCCGCACTGACAGAAGGTTCCGCCAGACGTTCCCAGCAGACCCTCACGATACGCTTGGGCCTGCCAGGTCTTTCCGGCTTCCTCCTCCACCAGCGGACCCAACTCACCACCAGGTGGTGATCAGTTGACAGCTCTGCCCCTCTCTTCACCCGAGTGTCCAAGACACACGGCCGGAGGTCAGATGACACGACAACAAAGTCGATCATCAACCTCTGGCCTAGGGAGTCTTGGTGCCACGTGCACCGATGGACCCCCTTGTGCTCGAACATGGTGTTCGTTATGGACAAACTGTGACTAGCACAGAAGTCCAATAACAGAACACCGCTCGGGTTCAGATCAGGGAGGCCGTTCCTCCCAATCACCCCTCTCCAAGTGTCACTGTCGTTGCCCACATGGGCGTTGAAGTTCCCCAGTAGAACAACGGAGTCCCCGGTCGGCGTACTATCCAGTACCCCTCCCAGAGACTCCAAGAAGGCCGGGTACTCTGCACTGCTGTTTGGGCCATAGGCCGACACCACAGTGAGAGACCTGTCCCCAACCAGAACGCGCAGGGACGCGACCCTCTCGTTCACCGGGGTAAACTCCAACACGCAGCGGCTGAGCTGTGGGGCTATGAGCAAGCCCACACCAGCTCGCCGCCGCTCCCCGCGGCCAACGCCAGAGAAATGGAGAGTCCAACCCCTCTCAAGGAGTTGGGTTCCAGAGCCCAAGCTGTGCGTGGAGGTGAGGCCGACTATATCTAGCCGGTAACGCTCGACCTCCCGCACAAGCTCAGGTTCCTTCCCCCCAGCGAGGTGACATTCCATGTCCCCAGAGCTAGTCTCCATGTCCGGAGATCTGGTCGCCAAGGCCCCCGCCTTCGACTGCCGCCCAGATCTCTCTGCACCCGGCCCCTATGGCTCCTCCCGCGGATGGTGGGTCCAGGGGAGGGCGGTCCCACGTCGCTCCTTCGGGCTGTGCCCGGCCGGGCCCCGTGGGGAAAGGCCCGGCCACCAGGCGCTCGCCCACGTGCACCCACCCCAGGCCTGGCTCCAGGGTGGGGCCCCGGTACCGCCTTTCCGGGCGACGTCACTGACCTCGTTTTTAATGTCAACATAGGGGTTTCTGAACCGCTCTTCGTCTGACCCGTCCCCCCGGACCTGTTTGCCTTGGGTGACCCTACCAGGGGCATAAAGCCCCCGACAACATAGCTCCTGGGATCATTCGGGTACTCAAACCCCTCCACCACGTTAAGGTGGCGGTTCGAGGAGGGGTGAAAATGTACTTAGTGATTTCCAAACAAAAATAGTAATTTGTGACAAAAGGAATTTGTTTTCAATATTTTGGATTTATTAATTTTTGTCTGTAGATTTTCCTGCTTTTCTTTTCTCCAACAAGAGTATTTCAACAGCACCTGAACCCGAACCCAAACCTGAACCTGAACCTGAACCGAAACCCAAATCCAAACCCTTCCCCACATTTGCTCCAAACAAACAACTTATGTGTCCTGCTCCTCCACATCAGATCAGAACATCCAGTGCAGAGGAGCAACTACTGGAGCAACTACTGTGTGGGACTACTGCCCCCTACAGACCTGTGTGGGACTACTGCCCCCTACAGACCGGTGTGGGACTACTGCCCCCTACAGACCGGTGTGGGACTACTGCCCCCTACAGACCTGTGTGGGACTCCTGCCCTTTAGAAAACACGACACAGTACACGACGGAAGGAGCTGAGCCTGGTCCTCTTCTGTGGCGTCACCAGGTGCCTGCAGATGGTCTCTGTCGTGTTCTCTATGAAGTCATCGTTACCGAGGGTGGCGTTTAATTTAACCCTTGTCTTTGTGGTGCCTGAGCTCAGATCTTTGTACACGGCATCCGCCACTTCCATGATGTTCTCTCCATCAGGCCTCACCCTCACTTTCCATTTTGGCATCTGTGACTTCAGCTGCGGAAACAGTTTGACGAACGTCAGGTGTATTTTGTTCATCTCTCTGGTCTGAAGCATGCGCTGGCTCACTTCATAAGCCAAGCCCCGGATATGCTCTGTCTTCCACTCACACTGTGGATGTCCAGGAGAGCCTTGGGAAGTTGTGTCAGGAGCAGTGGGCTCCTTTGTCTGGACCTGGGGCAGGGACACAGTGCTGATCACTCTGTGGATCTCATCAAGGCACTTTCGGACAGGATCCTTTATTGAGTACTGCTGCCCCTGCTGACTGAGCTAATCTTTCAGGCTGGTCATGAAGTCTGAGACCGTATGGTCTCAGACATCGGGCTCTCCAGGCAAATCTCCACTTTCCAAAAGAGCTCTTGGGGCTCAGGTGTTTTACAGTGACCTGAGATCCTTGTGCAGCCCCTTGGAGATGTCCTGGGACAGTCTCTCATAAAAAACTGTGCTCTGGGATGTCTGCAGGCAGCTTCACCAGCTTCTCCAGAGGAACACAGATGTCGTCCATAATTGCGTCCACTTTGCGCTTTTTGCGATATAACACGCACAACAAATTACTAACTGGTAATTATTTTCAAATCCTCGCCCCTTCATCATCAAAAGCATACGAAGGAGTTTGTATGATGCAAGGTTTAAGTTGACGGCATCGATCTTGCTCCAGGAAGGAAACTGCTGTAGAGCCCTGCACCCATGGGACCCACACAAAAGAGTGCAGCGCAGGACATATTCTGAAAGCTTATTGTGGGAGCGGGCAGGAGCGTAACTGAAAATTCTGTCCCGCACAGACCTCTACCGTGCTGCTGTACGTAAACTCGGCATCAAAGTGACTTGTGGTTTCACTGCACAGGAGAAATGAAGGTCAATTACCGGTTCTTTTCTGTTTTTGACCTCGTTTTAATCAGCACAGTTGCTGCCGTGTTAAAAGGCACTGTTCAGAAAGAATCTGTTCAGGTACATAAATGTACATTTACAGTACAAAATCGTTCTGTATATGCAGTAAATATCTCATTTTTCAACATAGATATCAGTGGCTTATAGCCCGGTTGCAGCTTGTATATACTTTTTTTTTCTTTTAAATAGAGTGAATGCGGTTTATATACCGGTGCTTCTATAGTCTAGAAAATACAGGATTTTTGGAGAATTGTCATGGGTCTTACGCAGAATCTTACAGCCATCTTTAAGGAGGTTTTGCATAGGACCCAGGAGAGATTGCTAAATTACTCAAACATGCATGGTTGACATCTAAAACCTGGACGTTTTGATGGGGGAACAATGCTATAACCTGGTAGAAATCTTTGCATAAGACTTCCTCTTTAAAGATTCAATGTGATTGTTACTCGGGAAGTGCTGGTATCTGATTTTTACTGTATATTTGAACAAAACACAGTACAGAAAGTACAGAAATATTGTATCAACAGCTCTTGAGGTCAAAATAAGTCCACTGTGTACTGCCTGCTTCTACTTAATAAAGAAACCTATTACTTTGACCATTTTTTATTCATTATTATTATTATTATTATTTATTTATTTATATCATTTTATTTTTATGTTAATTTTACCTTTGGAAAAAAAGTGCATTTATATTGTGACTTATCCGGAGAAAAAAAGCCCTGAATAAATAGCAAAAAAAATCAAAAAATGTATTAATATTTGAGAATCAGGAAGAGCGTCGTGTTAACAGACTTGTTACAACTCCACTGTGGTCTCTTGAGTTGTGAAAAGCGTTTAAACACTCATCGTGGTGAATAATTAGACTGTTCTGAATACTTGAGGTAAGTGATGAATAACTTTGGACCACTGCAGACGGTTTCAAATGGATTCATTTTGTTTTTCAATCAGATACGGCGCCTCTAATGTGTTTTAACAAGAGAGGCGCATTAAAAGTAGATTTTAAATGACTAAACACATCATCAGCTTTTCTCGTCGTCTGTCAGTGTTTAGACTGAGATGCTTCAGCTCACCAGGCCCACAGGAAGTGAGCGCTGTGTCCTGGGTTACACATCCACTGAGCTGGAAACAAAGTAGTACACAAATACATGCCGAGTCTAAAGTGGACGGCTATTAGCGCAAATATTTACAAACCCACTTAAATACCAAGGTTCATGTGTTTTACCATTGATACAATAGATGAGCTGATTTGTGCTTAAATAAGTCTCACAGGCCACGTTTACATGATGTTTTTTAATTCCAAATGAATTATTCTGAATGAAATAGTTCAGAATTAAAAGTTTGACTTCGAGTTTCATTCTTTTTTTATTTGAGCATCTAAGTATCATAGTGGTCAGCAGATCGCAAAGAACAACATCCATAACAACAACAGAGGAATCCACAGAAAATAAAGAGCAAATTAGACGCCCAAAAGACTCTTTAGGCATTAGCAAGAAGCTTCTAGAACCCTACTCCCTTTTTACGTGAAAATAATCATTCCGAATTGAGGTTTACATGAAAAACACGTTAAATTGCCTTTGTTTAATTCCGCTCAACGTCTGGGGGTGGGGAAGGGTTCTGACTGGACAGCGACACAAACGTATTTACGTCGACTGAAAGAAAACACACACTTCAGCTGCTCCCGGCTTTTCTGTCATCTCGGTTTGTCGTTACGCCACCGACACAAACACGATCCAAACCTTTTGTTCCGATGATAATGAAGCAGCAGCTGGAGAATTCTCTCCTCGCGCTTTACGTCTGTAAGATAAGGAGGAGAAGGGAAGAGTGTCGGAGAAGGAGGAGGAAGTCAAACTGAGTCTGAGGCTGCCACACCTCAGCCCACTCCCACATCCCGCTCACAAATCCAAAGAGACGTGGAGGAAAGTCGGAAGAGGCGACTGGAGGAGCCGGATCGTTCGGATTGTGTCAGAAGAACCAACAACCGGGATTATTTTGAAGAAGAAGAAACGTTTTCATACCAACCACCCTTCAAAACAGATTTATAAAAAGACAAAGTATTTATAATTTAAAAGGAACTGAGGTTTTTAAAATACCCAGATTCAGAACAGTGACAATGGAAAGGTGTGTTTCAATCAAAGGTTTCAGTTTATGGAACAGTCTTGACAGTGAAATCAAGAACTCTAAATCTATGAATGTATTTAAAAGTATCAAATACTGTCTGCTGAAAATGTCTGAGACCGCAGAGTAGTTGCTTCTGTTACGTTATATTCTGTTATGTAATGAAATAGAAAAATGGCTGTTATAGCTTTTATGATTTAATTAGAAATGTTAAATTGTGAACAGGGGGCAGACACAATAAGTTTATACTTCTTTCTGCTCCTTTTCATTCATAATATTTAATTTGAATGTTTGGCTGTTATATTTGTTTTTAAATGAATGAAATAAATAATTAAAATGAAAATGAAATTAAAAATTATCGTGGAATAAATGAATTTAACTTTAAAATTGGAATAAACCACCCACTTAGTTTAATTCCGAATAATCATTTTCACTAGGAAGTGTTTACAGGGTCAACAGTTTTTCACTTTTAGTCTCTCTCATCTTTTTTGTTGAAACTCAAACTCCTGAACAGGACCATAAACGCTCGGACTGATCACAGACTCCTGAAAATGTGACGTTTAAATCCATTTTGTATTTTTTCGTGAGTTTTTAGACGATCTGTTTCACCATGGCAACTGCTGAACATTCCACCTTAGACATTCATGTAGAGCACCCTCAAAGTATAAACAGGCCATTAGTCACAGTCACTTAAAACTGTAAAACATAATAAATAAAATTCAAATTCATTAAAATAAAGACAACCCAGTTATTCTTATATGTAGAATTCTCCAGTTTGTGGCGCTGTTTAATACTTAATATTATGCCTCAAAATTAGAATTAGCGATAGCACTGAGACACAAACATGTCTCTTTCTAAACAAAGAAGTTTCCTCTGCTCAAGTTTTCATTTTATTAGTGGACTTTTTATCATGTTGTCAGTGACTTCCACCCACAGCTCCCTGTTCACTGCCTAATCTTAAAATATTTATACATTTTAGCTCGGCTCAACAAAAACCACAGAGATAAAATTTGACAGGAAGTAGTGACGCTAACAGTGAGGGTGCCGGGGACTTTTCTAGAAATCCATGATGCTACGCGCCCAAATTGGCAAGAGTCCGTCACTTTGTGCTTCTCGCTCTCAGTGGTAATGTAGTAGTAGTAGTAGTAGTAATAGTAGTATTACTTTATTCAGCCATTTTGCAGCACGACAAAACAAAACATAGACTACAGCCCCATAGATCATGACCGAAAGGGTTTAGGCAGAAGTGAAAGTACTTGTGACTCCAAACCCTATTAAAATTGATAGAATTCCAAGAAAAAAATGAAACAGCGTATGTTTTTTCAGCACATTTACAATTTCACTTGCTACTTACTGTATATATAAGAGACAAATTAAAACAAAATGGAACGCAAAATTCATTCAGTCCAGAGCTCTATATCTTTCAAAACATAAGGGTTTATACTCTTTTTAAAGGCTTCTGCAGTGTTGACTTTTTAAAATCATCACTCAGATTGTTCCATATGTAGCATATCCCTCTGATTGAAGACTGACATTTAAATTGGCGATTTTTAGATTTAATGGCTGTAAATCCTCCAATCAGCCGTAAGAACTAAAAGGAATACAAGATACGATGCGTAAATACAAATACACCAAAAACTCCAGTGCAAGTATACTTTATTTACATTAATTTTGACACCACAAATCAACCAAGATAATACACAGACGCAGAGTTATCTAAACACATATTTACATATTTTAAATCAACAACATACAGTTGTGCTCATAAGTTTACAGACCCTGACAGAATTTATGATTTCTTGTCCATCTTTCAGAGAATATGAAAGATAACACAAAAACTTTTCTTTCACTCATGGTCAGTGTTTGGGTGAAGCCGTTTATTATCAAACAACTGTGTTTCCTCTTTTTAAATCATAATGACACAGAAACTACACAAATGACCCAGTGACAGTTGGAGTCTTTTGTGATAGTTGTGGATGTGTTCTTTTCTCTGATGGTAAAGCTGCTCATTCTTCTTGGCAAAAGGCTCCAGTTCCTGTAAATTCTTGGGCTCTTGTCTGAACTGCAGCTTGAATCTGCCCAGAGGCTCAGTGATACTGAGGTCAGAAGAGACGAACACTCCAGAACCTTCACTTTATTCTGCTGGAGCCACAGCTCCACTTGCCTTTGTGTTTTGGATCATTATCATGTTGAATATCCAAGTACGTCCCATGTGCAGCTTCTGGACCAAGAAATCATCAATTCTGCCAGGGAATGGAAACTTATGAGCACAAATGTACCTTATGCCTCTTCAAAGGGGGAGCTGAACAAAGGCATAAAAATATATGAAAACAAAAAATATTTGTGGATAACATCTTTCTCGATGTTAAGTTAATTAACCGTCTTGCACTAACCGAAAGTAGACCCTTCAAAATAAAAGCACTACACGTACAAGCGTAAGTTAACAACAGTAAATAGAATGTAGTAAAAAAAAATCAGGTGTTTTAACAAAGACAAATGATACTCTGGGTTATTTACACCATATACTAATCCAAGTACATTAGACTCAGCGTTTATTTGGAACCGCCGGTTATTTATCAAAATATATGCCTGCACCCGGCGGTTACCGGTATTTGGAATCTGGCTCTATTTCTCACTTACCATAGGCATTCTGTCACAGATTTGCCTATAAGCTTTATTCACTCAACGAAGACGCTTGGAAACATGTGATGACAACTTCTGATGGGCTCTGTTCACGGTAGTAAGTCTGACAAAATCTAGGAAAAATGAGAAAATATCCCAGTTTTCTTCATCTCCATATCATTGTAGCGTTCCGTTATGTTCGGAAAATCCACAATTCCAAACATCTTCCTGGTTTGTAAGCGTGGATATAGCCTATTGTTTACATGTTTTTCCCCAGTCCTGCTCCATTTCCCATTTTGATCCAGTCCATCTTTTGCGTCCTCTCTGTTTTTCCTACAACTGTCAAACATCCCAGGACTGTCTATAGAACCTCTGTTCATTCAGTTTTTTGCTAGATTGTTGATCAGTGAAGAAAAACACTTTGCACTCTATTTCTGCATCATAACTATTCTTTAAGCACTTGTGATTCGATATATTGTGATGGTCCACGATGTTCTTGAGACCTTTGACAATACCATATCACCAGATTTCGGTTATTGTTACAGCTCTAGATACTTTTTTTTTTGTTAAACATTCTTGTACACTATCAAACTCAAATGAAAAAGGTGGTACGTATATACAAAAGAACAATCAAAATTGTCACGTCCAAGAAGGAGTGGGGGGAAGAAAACTTATTTAACCCCACCCCCATTACTCATTGATACATATTAACATAAGTAAAGAAAATCACTTCCATTTTTCCGTGATAATTCTGATCTGTTATGAACTCTTTTTTTTTTCTTTTTTTACTTGGAGACAAATAACCATATAGAATACAGGACCTGAATACTAATTCCAGCAATGGTAAAAAAGTACATACAGTACCAGCGATGGTAAAAAAGTACATACAGTACCAGTGATGGTAAAAAAGTACATACAGTACCAGCGATGGTAAAAAAGTACATACAGTACCAGCGATGGTAAGAGAAAGCAAGTACCATAAGGTAAGGAAAAGCACATACAGTGATAAGAGATGTTCCAGCAGAACTAGTTTCGCAGAAGACAGTGATGAAATTACCTTAGACACTCCATATACTGTGACCAGACCATATTTTTGTATACTTAAAAATAAAAAATAATGATACTTAAAAAAAAAAAAACCATACACGTTACTGCCTCCGCCTCTGCCTCTGAACATAAAGACTCTCATCTGATTAACTTGTGCTGCTGAGATAAATCTGCTGCTGCCTGATTGGAGCTTAGCCACAAACGCTAATGCCAACGAAACTTTAACCTACGGCGGGACATCGGGACCTGGCCCCGGGCCCTCTGGAGCCTGGAGCCTGGATTAGGAGAGGGGAGAAGAAGAGAGGGAGAGAGAGAGATGAGAGAGGAGAGGAGTGACAGAGAGAAGGCTAGAGAGGGAGATAGATGGGGAGAGAAAGAGAGGGAAGAAAGAGGAGAGAGAAGCGAGGAGGAGAGAGAGGAGGAGCGACAGAGAGAGTGAAAGAGAGGGGAGCTGGTGAGAGAGAGGAGAGCAGAGAGGGGGAGAAAGGAGGAGAAAGATTGAGGAGGGAGAGGGGAGGAAAGGAAGAAAGAGGGAGAGAGGGTAGAAAAGGAGAGAGCGGGGGTGAGAGAAAAGGGTAGATAGACAGAGGAGCTGGTGAGAGAGAGAAAAGAGGGGGAGAGGGAAGGAGGAGAAAATGGGAGAGATTGAGGAGAGAGAGGAGGAGCGACAGAGAGAGGGAGAGAGGGGAGATGTAAGAGAGAGGAGAGGAACGAGGGGGAGAGAAGAGGGGAGAAAGTAGGAGAGAGAGGCATAGAGGGAGACAGGAGGAGAGAAAGAAGGGAAAAACTGAGCTAAAGGGGGTGAGAAGCTAAAGAAAAAGCGAGAGACGGAGGACAGAGAAGAAGAGAGGAAGAGAGGGGAATGGGGAGGTGAAAGGAGGAAAGAGAAGGAAAGAGGTGGAGAGAAGGCGGAGAGAGAGGGAGAGAGATTGAGGAGAGAGAGGGATAGATGGAGACAGGAGGAGATAAAGAGAGGGGGTGAGAAGGTGGAGATATGCTCCGACTACTGCTGCTACTACTGGGCTTCAGATGACGTCACGTCGACGTCACTAAAAGCAGACGGGGGTCCGGAAGTCAAAACAGACGCACAGAACCGCGTTTACCTCATGGATCTTGCTTACCTCCACTGACTCTCCGCTGAAATGCCTAAATTCTGTGCAGTTTATGGCTGCCGCAACCGCTCTAATCGGGAGAAAGACAAATGTTTTTTTCGTGTACCAAAAGTGGTGTCTCACAAAGGAGATGGTTTTAAAAAACTTACAGAGGAAAGACGACAAAAGTGGATTGGAAATCTCCGTCTAAGAGGTGCGGTAACAGACAATGCTCGAGTCTGCAGCGACCACTTTGTAACAGGTAAAGACTGTGTCATTTATAAGTTTTATAAGTGTAAGTTTTTTGGACAGTTATTTAGAAAGACAAGCATCGTAAGTGACACGTAAACTCTTGTGTTATAGGTCTGAACGCACGCAAAAAACTTTATGTGCTGCTAATATTAGTTTACTGCTGTAATTTGGTGTTTTATACCTTTTTTAATCATTATTTTAGGCTGTCCTAGTTCAGCGGCTGATTTTAATTCTGAAGACTGGGCCCCTACGGTGAACCTGGGGTATCAAAAGGGTAATTCAAGGCCTCAAACGGATACTTCACGTCAGCAGGAGGAAAGAGCCGAGGCTCAGGAGTTTAACGTGAGCTCTGCAGCAGAGGAGGAGGCAGCTGCAGCCAGCAGGGAGGAGGATTTCTGTGAAGTCTCACTGACTTCTGAAGAGGAATATTTCAAAGGTAAAGAAGCCACTGTTTGTTTCTTTGTCATTTTAGAATTTTCTAAAATGACTCAATAATCTATGATACTTGCATGTTTCATTATTATTATTTCTTTTGTCCTTGAAAATATTAGATGCCGAATGCCAGACGGACCTGTCCATGGTGGACCTAACACGGCTCATGCACACAGTAAACGTCTACACGTCTGAGATCTGCAGCCTCAGGAAAAAAGTGTCAGATGCTGAATTTAGCCCTGAAGCATTTCAGAATAATGAAAAAACAAAGTTCTACACGGGATTACCCAATTTTTTAGTTTTAATGCAAATTTTTCAACTCTGTGAACCGTATATCACAACATCCCGTCTGTCAAAATTTGAACAATTTCTTATGATTCTTATGCGTCTTAGATTAAATCTCCAGCTCCAAGATCTGGCTCACAGATTTAATGTATCAACAGCCACTGTGTCCCAAATTTGGGTTAAGCTCATTCATGTTCTTCATGCACGATTAGAATCCCAAATCGACTGGCCTGAGCGAGATGTTCTACAGTCAGCCCTGCCTGTGTCATTCAGAAAGGCCTTTGGACTTCAGGTGGCAGTGATTTTGGACTGTTTTGAAGTATTCATTGAAAAGCCTAAAACATCTTTGGCACAAGCACAAAGCTGGTCTAATTATAAGTGTCACAATACAATTAAATTTCTAATTGGCATCGCTCCTCAGGGTTATGTTACTTATGTTTCAAGTGCTTGGGGAGGTAAGACCAGCGACAAACAAATAACAGAGGAGTGCGGCATCTTGAACAAGCTGTTACCTGGAGACATTGTGCTTGCAGATCGGAGCTTCACTGTTAAAGACAGTGCAGGATTTTACTGTGCTTCATTAAACCCGTCTTCATTCACAAAGGGGAAAAAACAACTGTCTGCGTTTGAGGTCGAGCAAACAAGGAAACTTACAAGTGTTCGTATTCATGTAGAAAGGGTCATTGGCTTAGTTAGGAGAAAATATCAAATTTTGCAGAGTCGGGCATTGCCAGTTGAGCACATGGCAGTTAAATCAGCCGACTCACTGGCACTGGTTGAAAAAATCGCTGTAATCTGCTGTGCATTGTCCAATCTCTCAGAGTCTATTGTACCTCTGGACTAATGTGGGGTTCAGGAATTCATTGTTTCATTGCTGTTGCTGATTTATCAACATTTGTCATTAGATGATCTGTTTTAATCATAGACTGTATGTATAAATGGACATATCTACTGCGCTGGCCCCTACATTACAAATAGATTGATAAGATAAATACATTGGAATATTGTTGCCTCTCTCTGTAAATGTTGCTATGAGCTTCGTCATTTTGGTCTTAAAAGGTTTGTAACCCACTCTACATGGTCCTGGGATTTTTATTTTCAATTTTATAAAATTCTCTTCATAATATGGAGCTTGGCTGCAAATTCACCTCTGTAACACTGAGCATCACCAGCTTCATTTGAGTTGGAGCATAACGCTGCAATGTCACACTCCCTTTAGTTCACTTCTTTACAGTCTATGGTTTTAATATACTGTACGTATTTAGTATTGTTTAGTCTATTTGTACCTCAAGTCATGAATTATGCTTAATTGTAAATGTCATAAATGTAAATAATATTTTTGTCCAGTCATCATTACGTGATTATACATGTAATAGTACACCTAGAATAATATATAGATATATGTAGAATAGATATATAGACGTACACAAATTCAGGCTTCACTCATGTGTCTACTGCCCTCTTGTGGTTAGATCGAGTTCCTGCATGAAATGAGACGAGACAAGAAAAAGGATTTTGTTTTATGTAGTAACTCATACAAAAGATAATTTATTCATTTAAAAACAATGACAAATGCAGTAATTATGTACAGTCAATCCTTCAGTTATAAGTTTATTTACAAAACCAGACATTAAATCAACAAAAAAATCTTAAGTATATGACCCTTTTTGTCTTTTACTGACTTCTTCAAATCATGCACTTCTTTAAACTAAAAAGCAGTTTTGTAAAAAATACATTTCTGTTTAAAAATGTATTTATATATGTACATTACAAGTGTCATTAATGAGGCAGACTTGATTTATTTTTAAAGGTCCAATATTACACAAAATTGACTCTTGTGAGATTTAAGTCATGTTATAATGTTGTTTCCTCCTTAAAAACAAACCTGGAGTTGTGTTTTCCTTCATTCACACATGCTTGAGTAACGCTTTATTATTTGTCTCTCTACATCTCCAAAGCTTAAAATGCTCTGTTTCATCTTGTGATGTCATGAAGTGGTAGTTTTCAAGTTAACAGCTCCTTTTACCTTCAGTTCAGTGTAATACGGGCCCTTAAAAGTGAAGTGTCTCTGGTGAAAAGTGTTATGTTTGTTGTAGTGTTTGAAAGAGCTGAAGAAACGGCTCTTTCGATTCTCTCCAAAGAACCGTTTCAGTTCTAGAGTTGTTTCGCTCCTGTCGCTGCTCCTCTTTGAACCGGTAGTTCTTCCTCAGACTGTGGTCTCGGAGCTGGAGCCTTTCCCGCTGAAAAAGTCCCAAAAGTTTGAGTTTTTTTGTTCAGTTTTCAGCTCGTCTTTAGTTTGGTCTCTGGTCGGGTCCCTGGTCTGGTCTCTGGTCTGGTCCCTGGTCTGGTCTCTGGTCTGGTCCCTGGTCTGGTCCCTGGTCTGGTCTCTGGTCTGGTCTCTGGTCTGGTCTCTGGTCTGGTCCCTGGTCTGGTCCCTGGTCTGGTCTCTGGTCTGGTCCCTGGTCTGGTCTCTGGTCTGGTCCCTGGTCTGGTCTCTGGTCTGGTCCCTGGTCTGGTCTCTGGTCTGGTCTCTGGTCTGGTCTCTGGTCTGGTCTCTGGTCTGGTCCCTGGTCTGGTCTCTGGTCTGGTCCCTGGTCTGGTCCCTGGTCTGGTCTCTGGTCTGGTCCCTGGTCTGGTCTCTGGTCTGGTCCCTGGTCTGGTCTCTGGTCTGGTCCCTGGTCTGGTCCCTGGTCTGGTCTCTGGTCTGGTCTCTGGTCTCTTCTCTGGTCTCTTCTGATGGAGCCTGTCGCACCCACACGCTGCCCTCCCTGGACCCGCTCGCACTGGAGCCGCTGCCCAGCCTCGGGGCCTCTGCGCTGGTGGACAGGGGCCGGGCGGAGGGGGGGTCCGGTGGTCGGAGGGAGGGAGAGAATGGGGAGAAAGGGGAGAAGGGTGAGGTGGGAGAGGAGGGGGACGGCAGGGTCAGACTCGACAGGTTGTGGTGGGAGTGAAACTGTCTGATGTGGGAGAAGGACTTGACCAGGGGGACGTCACCTGGACACAGAGACACACGAGGTTTTACTGTAAAACTCCTGAAACCCGTGTACTTTACAACACCACAGTCTGTCCTGATACTTTGTGTAGGGTGACCGGACGTCCCTATTTATCCGGGACAGTCCCAGTTTTGAGCCCTGTGTCCCCTGTCCCAGCAGATTTATCCAAAACCACTGATTTGTCCCTGTTTTATATAGAGGTGTAAGAAAAAATAGATTCAGTGATATATCGTGATACTTCATTGCACAATTCTCAATTTAAAATGCATCTGAATCAATTTTTTCATACAATTTAGTTCTTGTGAAGGTATATTGATAAATTGCAATATATCGTCCCCTGTTTTAGTATCGGGATATATCGTAATATATTGAATCGTGACATGCGTATCATGATAAGTATCGTATCATCAGACTCAAGGCAATGCACACCCCTAGTTTTGTACAAGAAATGTTCCAGGTGTCCCTCTTTTTGACCAATCTGATCCCTGCCAACAGTAAAGAGGCATAAACTGTCATTTGTTTAGGTAAAATGCAGAAAAGCTGCTTAGAAATGACCGAAACACAAAGAAAATGTGACTATAGTGACTCACATTAGTCCTGAATGGACTCTGCAGAACAATTTTCCTTAATTACGCACTCGTTTCACAATTTTATTATTACCAACCACCAAAAAACAAAAAAAGAAAAAAGAAATGGAAATGTCCCAGTTTATTATTTTGAAATTCTGGTCACCCTAACTTTGTGGTGACATCGCTCTGGGGGTGTTGTACATGTATGTCTATGGTAAAATGTTCATCAGGTACCATGGTGACACAATGCTCCTTTAGGCCTGTCTTTGCGCCCCAATAGAGTTTATGGAACAAAAACGATCTCAAGTTTTAACAGTGGCGTAATTTATCATAATGTGTAATGTCTGCTTTTCTCCACTAGATGGTGCACTGAGCTCATTTTACATACACAGACCGTATATAGAGCGTATATTTACAGTATATGGGCTGTTGTCTGGAATCAAACACTCATTTTAACATTTCAGGATTCAAATATTTCTTTTTCATTGTCACAAGTATCTACAGAATCACATTTAGAGTGAAACAGCAGTGTGGCTTTAGTGCAGACAGAGCTCCTCAGAATGTGAACTTATACACTATTGTGAGGTACTTAGTGATACTTTGCAGCTGACGTCAACATTATTACCTGGGGGTGTGAAGCTAACTTAAAACACTGGTCTGTCTGAAGCTCAATTACGCAAGTTAGTCGTAATCTGTGTTTTATTTGAACACAATCTGACCAGAAAAAGCTGATTTTGTTGGAACTACTACGAATGAGCTGTTAGTCACTCTCACCTTTTTGCTGAAAACCAAACACCTAAACAGCACCATGAACACTCGTACTGATCACAGGTTCCTAAAATGTGTTGCTTTTATGGTGTTTTCAGACTATTTTAAAACTGTTTTGGACTGTGTTTGCCTTGCGTCACCATGGTAACTGCTGAACATTCCGTCAATAGAGATACACGTAGAACATCCCTGGCGTGATGTCACTGCGAAGTATCAACAACAGGACATGACAGGTGGAAATGACAGAGATACTGAAGGTGTAGAAGGGGCAGGTGCAGGGTCCAGGTCACAGTTATGACAGGTGTTATGGCAGGTGCTGGGACAGGGGTGAGGAGTGGACACAGACTGTATAAAGAGGGAATGTGACGTCACCAATAGCATTCGGCTCCAGTCCAATGAAGCTCATTGAGGCTGCAGTTATAGAGACGATTTTTTTTCTCTTGTTTTTCTCTTCTTTTGTTATGTCTTGTTATTTATGTTCATTTTGTTATTAATGTGCTAGGTGTACTTACCCTCAAAATGATCAAAATAAAAAAAAAGAATAGGAATTTAATGGATCTTTTTCAGAACATAAACTTTTAATGGTTTTCTATGTCAAAATGTCTGTGGAAATGTTTGGCGTATTACCTTGATAGTTGTGGATAAATTCATCATAGAAGAATGTTAATCCTTTGTCGACCTTGGGGGGCAGATTTATGAAAGTGGCGGAGAATACGCAAGATGTTTCCACAGATATTTTGCCAAAGAAAACCATTAACTGGAAGTTCTAAAGGACAGCCAAAATGACAAGGCTCACAGCAGCAGTTACAGAGAGAGGGGAGACAATTTTCCAAGTCAACTGGAGCCAGATTCGATGGAGCAGGAAACGCCTCATGCTCACTTCCTGTCACACGGCAGCTGCTATGTGCATTTCTATAGACAGTCTGTGTGAGTGGAGGGTTATGGGAGGGTGTAGGTGGATGAAGGGGTGACAGGGGGACGGTCTCTCCCTCGGTCCTTACCCCCGTGGTGCTCCTGTCTCCTCCGGCTCTGGGTCAGTCGGATGGCCTTCAGCAGGACCTCGCCGCTCAGGGTCCCCACAGAAGAGGCTCCGACGGGGGGACGCGGAGGAGAGGGCTGGTCCTGGGGGGAGACGCTGCCGCTGGAGGCCCCCGCTGAGTCCAGAGAGGGACGGGCGTCATGGAGACCGGAGGAGGAGGGAGGGGGGGAGAGGGGGACGGTGCTGTGGAGAGGGAGAGAGAGAGAGAGAGAGAGGAGGGGGGAGAGAGTTGTGGATGAGAGAGGGGGAGGGATAAAGAAAGCGAGGGAGAGGACGGAGAGAGAGAGGAGGGAGAAAGAGAGGGAGAGAGGAAGGGGATGAGGAAAAAGAGAGAGTTGAGGGGGAGAGATAAATAAAAGAGAGGAGGAGGAAGGAGAGAGAGTGATCGAGAGGAGGGAGAGAAGGAAAGAGGAAGGGGTGGAGGGAGAGAGTTGTGGATGAGAGAGGGGGAGAGAGAAAGAGGGATAGAGAGAGAGAGGGAAACAGAAAGGGGAAGAGGGAGAGAGAGTTGTGGATAAGAGAGGGGGAGAAAGAGGGGGAGAGAAAGGAGAGAGCGAGAGGAGGGGAAAAGAGAGGGAGGGAGGGGAAGGAGAGAGGAAGGGGAAGAAGGATAGAGAGTTGTGGATGAGAGAGGGGAGAGATAGAGGCAGAGAAAGAGGGAGAGGAAGGAGAGAGAGAGGAGGGGGAAGTAGAGAGGGAAAGGAGGAGGGAGAGAGAGAGTTGTGGGTGAGAAAGAAGACGGATAGAGAAAGAGAATGACGAGAGAGAGAGAGAAGTGGGGGGGAGGAGGAGAGGAGAGACAAACTTTATTTTTCAGATTTTAGTTTGATGTATTTCCCACTGCTGCTGTTACCTGGTGCACCTAATAAAGGATTTGGTAACCATGGCAACACAAAACAGAGTATTATTTAAAGATGCACTATGTACCTTTACGAGTGGATGGTCTGCCACTTGATCAAACGTATCCCAGGCGAAGCTACTAGTCAAAGGATGCCAAAGGATTTTTGTGCAATAAAACTGTGGAACATTTCAGACAAGACAATAACATCTCCTTGGAAACAACCTGGTGGCAGGCCCTCCACCAGAAAAGTTACATAGGGCAGCTTTAACGTTTCATTTGAATCTGTCTCCTGAAATCTACAATGTGCGGTTGGCGTGGTTACCTGGGCTTGTGTGCAGTTGCCGTAGTTACCTGAACTTGTGTGCGGTTGCCATAGTTACCTGAACTTGTGTGCGGTTGCCGTAGCTACCTGAACTTGTGTGCAGTTGCCGTAGTTACCTGAACTTGTGTGCGGTTGCAATAGTTACCTGAACTTGTGTGCGGTTGCCGTAGCTACCTGAACTTGTGTGCAGTTGCCGTAGTCATCTGAGCTAGTATGCGGTTGCCATGGTTACCTGAGCTTGTGTGTGGTTGCTGTGGTTACCTGAGCTTGTGTGTGGTTGCTGTGGTTACCTGAGTTTGCGTCGCAGGAGGTAGTCGATGATGTCGGGGTCGGTCTGGATCAGACTCATTAGCACCTCCTGCTGGAGCTCTGCTGAAACCTGCAGGACACAAATGAAACAGTGTGAACATGTCTCAGGTCTGTGGTAACACAAATGTGCTCCTGTGAATAACATAAAATACCATGAAGAGCCTCCTGTAGTTCTGGATCAGCACCAGGGTCACGTTGATGATGGCGCCGCTGTCCTCGATGCCCAGAGACAGAGGATTCTCTGAGGTCTTCTCCTTCTGCAGAAGGTTTGGACCAAAGATCACGGCCAGGTTAGGAGCCGTCATCTTATTCCCACAGATCTGCAGGAACAGCACGAGGACAAATACGAGTCAAACTCGGATTTATCAAAAACTATTCTTTTTTTGTTCTCGTTAATAAAGAGATCCCTTCTTTAAACAGAAATGGAGGACTGTCTGAAGATCTGTCTCCAATTTATAACTCCATTCTCCAACCTAAATCAAAACAAATTAAGAAAACAACAGGGGTGGTGTGAAAACACCCAGGATGGCCCTGAATGATTCTGCTAAAATGACTCTCAGGGCAATTAGGCCTCGCTAACAACAGAAACTGTCATTTTATAGTAGTTAGCTCCTCCCCTTGCAGACAGATATAAGGCAGAGTCCTACAGCATTCTGACCAGAACTGAAGAAGCAGCTCGGATGAACGTATTCGACCAAAATAAACTTTTATCCACTTTTGTCCAGTTGTCCAAATTGAATATCTCCTTTTGCCATGGATTCTACCTGGACGAATGAAGGATTTTACACAAAAACTATGCTGTAAATATTTAAGTGAAGGTAATAAGCAGCTGTTACCTGTTCTCCGTTGGGGCTGACGCCGTCGTGGGCGTGGCTCTGGACACGGTGCAGCAGAGACAGGAGCCTCCACAGAGTGTCGGAGTTACAGGGAGGGAGGAGGAAGAGGAGGAACTGCAGAACTTCAATCTGATCTGCTCCGTGCAAATCTGTGAGGACAAAAACACGTGATTGTGATTTAAAATGTCCGAATTATAACAATATAATGACGAAAAGAAGAGAAAGAGTGATAAAGAGAAAGTTTTGTTTGTACTGTTGGCATGGAGGAAGGCGGGGTACAGTTCCCGTGGTAACAGAGGGTCAGGCATGTCCCGTAAGAACTCTTTAAGCAGAGCCGCGACGTCATGGATACTCTGCTCCTCGTCCAGCCGCACGTCCAGACCCAGGTCAAAATCCTCACGTAACTGAAGAGAAAAATATGAGAAAAATCACAATAAATATGACAAACTATTGCAGATAAATCACACTTTGCTCTTTTTGACGACAGGGAGATCAAAACTGAAACTAATCGGACTTTGTTCACCTGCCAGCCCCGTTCTGATGCAGCCCGGCAGGTCCAGACTTTTATCTCAGGTACAGAGAGTTTTATCAGTCTGGTCCCCACCTGCTCTTTCCATTCTGCAGAAATCGACCATGTTTTTCAGTCCCGTTTTTTTTTTTCCTTAATTTTTTTCTGATACGGACTGACCACACGTGTCCCTGATAAGCTAAACCGTGAGATCATGAGATTCACCAGTGACCAGACTCACATCGTCATATTAAAGAATGTGTGTATTCTGAATCCCAGGTACGTGCCCTGTGATTATTTATTTTATTTTGTATATGTTTATTTATTTTTTCCTCGTTAGCAGCCAAATTTGTTTTGATACGGACGGACCATTTGTGTCCCTGATTGGCTAATCCACCTGTCAATCACGCCCATCTGAACCTCACCGGTGACCAGACTGTGTAAAGTATTGAAGTGTGGAGCCATTTTGGGTCCGGTTTTTAACTCCTCTTTTTGGGCAGGACTTTTCTAGCTCAGTGCATTAAAACTTTATCCTCTCAGTCCAGCACCTTCAGATTGAAAACGACTTGGGGATGTGAGTCAAAACATCTCCATTTCAAGACAGTGTCCAGATGAACTATGACCTCTGAGGCCTTTCTCACCATGGACCTATAATAAAAAGGCATTCCCCCTCTGTCCCAGCTCTAGACCGACTAGTGGCTCCCAGGAGCTTGGGCCCAGAAAGAATTCTCCCATAGAGCGCAATGCATTTTTTGGGAATTCATACTGCCCGTGTTGGGCTGACAGGGCATCCACAACTTTCACAAAGGTCGGATTTTGTATGGAATATTTTCTAATTTCACAACATAAACTTTTTAAAATGTTGAAGTCCTCAAAGCGCCTAAAAGTGATCTTTATAAGACTTCGCCTCGCCCCACTCTGAGCTCGCTCTAGCAGCTCTCGCTCTGATTGGTCCAAATGCTCCACGCCGTGCACATTACAGACATCACATGGGTGGGAGGAGCTCGCCCATATTGAGGAAGTAAATGCAGAAGAGAAAATTATTCATGCCCATGAGCCAATGAGCACAAGCTACTGAACACAATACGATGCCATCTTGGGCTCGCCGTCCAGATTTGATTCTATTTCTATATTTCTAACATGTTTTACACAAAGCCCATGATGAGAACAGCGCCCTCACCTGGCGGACGCGCTTCTTGGAGCTCCCCACTCGGAAAATGCCCACTGTCTGTAAACCTGCACAAACAAAGAAATCTATTGAATTCTACAAAGATATCCATTCAACTCCACATATCACTTCACCTTAACAGTTTCTGAAGAAATTTCCCATTCATTATTCCAATATTGTTTATTATTAATGTTCATATTTCGATTAGCAGACAAAATAGAATAAACAAATACACCAGGATCATGTAGAGCGCATTAAAATGAACATTTAAGGACCAAAATGACAAGACTCAAAGCAGTAGTTCCAGAAAGAGAGGCAACCGTTTTCCAGAAAAAGTGAATTGGACCTAGAGTTGATAGAACCGGAAACACGCCCATGCTCTCTTCCTGTTCAGAACCTTGGTGCTATCAGGTTAGCAAAGTCCATTTTTATAAACAGTCTATGGAACTGTCCCACCAAAACCAAGTCAAATCTAAAAAAAAAACATCATATTTAAACCGTGTGTCTGACCGTGGCTCTCGATGCAGTGGCAGCAGCTCTCCACCAGGCGGGGCACTTGTCTGTAGATGGGGTTCAGGCTGAGTTTGGAGGGAGTGCGCCCCCTGCTGGACTCCTGAGGCTTCTTCAGGTCCAGCTCCGCGGGGTGAGACAGCTGCAGCGCCTCCAGCAGGCGAGACTGGCTCTCTACAAGGTCTGAGATAGAGTCCACCGACAGACCGCCCTGACAACAGACAGGTGAGACGGACAGGTGAGAGACAGACAGGTGAGGCAGACAGGTGAGGCAGACAGGTAATATAAGAGACAGACAGGTGAGAGGGAGACAGGTGAGACAGACAGGTGAGATAATAAGCAGACAGGTGAGACAGACAGGTGAGATAAGAAGCAGACAGGTGAGACAGACAGGTGAGATAAGAGGCAGACAGGTGAGATAGACAGGTAAGAGAAAGACAGGTGAGAGAAAGAGAGACAGGTGAGACAGACAGGTGAGATAGACAGGTAAGAGAAAGACAGGTGAGAGAAAGAGAGACAGGTGAGACAGACAGGTGAGATAAGAAGCAGGCAGGTGAGGCAGACAGGTAAGACAGACAGGTAAGAAACAGACAGGTGAGAGAAAGACAGGTGAGACAGACAGGTAAGAAACAGACAGGTGAGAGAAAGACAGGTGAGACAGAGGGGTAAGAGACAGACAGATGAGGCAGACAGGTGAGAAAGACAGGTAAGAAACAAACAGGTGAGAGAAAGACAGGTGAGACAGACAGGTAAGAAACAGACAGGTGAGAAACAGGCAGGTGAGACACATCCCTATAACTGATGAATGCAAGCGGATGGACTATTAAAGGTGCATTGTGTAACTTTTCTAGTAGAGGGTCCGTCAAATGCTTTTCTCCATCCTATCGCTTTGTCTGGAATGTTTCACAGTATGGCATTAAACCTTTCTATCTTCATGAAGACCAAACCAGACCAGGTTACAGGTCAGATCTGTGGAGAGGCGACCCCGCTCACAGTCAGAATGTTTGTTTTTCTAGGTATTTTTGAGCTATAAAACCACCTGTAATTGAGTAAATGTAAAGTAGAGCTGTTTAATCACACTGTGGAAAATTCCAGGCAGAGCAATGCACTTTTAAATATCGTTGCTATGTTTGTTTCCATGTGGCTGGTGACGAGCTGTGAATTTCCTTCAAGATCAATAAAGCACAGAAGTTAAATCCATCAATGTCAACTCCCCTTTTTAGTTCAGTCCAAATGTAAACACACAACGGAAAGCCTCAGCAGATCATTCCCACATTTGGGCACGATCTGGTGGCATGAAATCTTAGCACAGTCCGGTCCCTTCGATATTAAACACACATTTTTCATTTTTATCTGCAGTTTACTTGTATTAAAGGTTCTAATCTGTTTTAATGTTGTTTCCTCATCACAAACAGACCTGGAGTTGTGTTTTGCTTCATTCACACATGTTTAACACACAAACTCTACATATTTAAGATGAGTTTTTCTCTCAAACTGAAAACACGCTCCACTACTCCATACACCTTCACTAGAATTCAGCCCTAGAATTGCCAATCTCTACTCAACAAAAGGTCAAATGTAGATGTTAATTTGAAAACAACCACAACATGACATCATGACATGCCATTTTGAGCTTTGAGATGTAGACAGACTAATAAAACTCAAGCATGTGTGAATGAAACAACACAACGCCAGGTAGGGTTGGGCGGTATCCAGATTTTGATGCCGTTAAACCGTCTCAGCATTGTACCAGTGTATACGGTATTACTGTGACCAATTAAGAAACTAATTCAGAAACAGAATAGCAGCATTATATTTGAAGATGAGGCACAAGTTCTGATCAAACCAAACTTTGCAGCGCGTTCGATCGCATCAGCTGTTGTGGATTTCTAAATCTGAGAAGGATAAAACTGGAGAAAAGTTGTCTTAAATCAAAGAGTCTGGATTTATTAAAGCAATTGTGCGCACAATTACAAAGAAGAATAGAAAACAAAACCCTGTCTGTCCCTCCGTCTCTCCCTAATCTTGCATGACAAAACAAAAACAGGCTTCTTATACTAGGACAAACCTCATAACCTCACCATGAGATAAAACATACGATAGTATTGATCTAAACAGTTCTCAAAAGGAGACCATTTTTCTGGGTTAATCTGGGGCATGTGTACCAATAATTCTAAATGATGAGAATGAAGAAAACAGCAACCTGTTGTTTTAACCCTGTGACTGAACATAATGTCCTGTCTTAAGAAGCCCAGACACAACAGATCACACCACTGCCCGTGACCATGAATACAGAGATACTTTAGCACTTTGTGAGTTACTAGTTATCTAAACCCAAACAATACATTCTTTAGCTTGACAGAGTAAGAAATTTCCATCAAATCAGAATCAGTGCATGGCTGTTTTTTTCACCGCTTACACTGTATGCAAATTAGTCATGTGGTTTTAAGTTTTGTTTCTGTAAGACGTAAACAAATGTGCGCAAAGCTGCTTTAAACATATTATTGCTCAATGTCTATAATGAGCAGAGTACCGGAAAAGTAAAGCGGTGGCGAGGACTAATCACAGCCCTTATTGTCTGCATTGTTTACCCTTCGCTGTCTGCGTTGTTTTGACGTGTAGTTAGAAAGTTTGGGAGGTGCACACTGGGTGATGCAGACGCTGTGTGTAGGAGGTGCACGTCGCCGCAAACATGTATTAACGCAGAACCATAAACTGGGCTTTACTGTCTCCTCTGTGAAAGTCCGACTTCACCCTCAAGCGGCAACTTTCTCCTCTTCAGTGCTGCGTCCCCTCTTGACTCTCGGCATTCAATAAAACATCTCCATCACAAAGTTTTTGGCTCAGCATCACACATGAAGCATCAGTCACACTTTTTTCTTCTTCCTCGCTGCGTGTGGATGGAAATCTCGAAGCGGAACGACGTTTGAAGAGGAGAGAGAGCGGAGGGGAGAAAGTCCCGCTGTGGTTTTAGGTCCTTATGCAGATTTTTTTTTTATGACGGTAATGAAACTGATACTGTTGCTACTCTTTGATACTGTGAGATACTGTATTACCGCCCAACCCTAACGCCAGGTATGTTTTTGTCGAGGTAACAACATAATAACATAGAGCAGAAAATACCTTAGTATGCAGGGAGAACAGAATTTCAAAATAAAAAACTGGGACATCCCCGTTTTTTTGGTGGTATAATAAAACTGTCGAATGGAAATTAATCGTAATTAAGGAAAACTGTTATGTGGAGACCATTCATGACTAACGTGAGCCAGTATAGTCACATTTTCTTTGTGTTTTGTTCATTTTTAAGCAGCTTTTCTGTATTTTACTGAAACAAATGACAGTTTATGCCTCTTTTTACTATTGGCAGGTGTCAAATTAGTCAAAAATAGAGACAACGGGGATATTTCTTGCATAAATCTGGGACAAATCACTGGTTTTGGATAAATCTGCTGGGACAGGGGACACAGGGTTCAAAACAAGACTGTCCCGGGTATAGTAAATAGCGACGTCTGGTCACCCTATTAATATGGGGCCTTTAAAGCTCCACTGTGTAACTTTTCTGGTTGAGGATTTGTCGCATGCTTGTCTTTATAGCGATATAGTAGCTCTGCCCAGGATGTTCAGCGGTACGGCATTAAATCTGTCTGCATGATCCATGGGTTTATGGGACACTGGTCTGGGAGAGGGGGAGGAGAGGAAGAGGAGGACGTGGAGAAGGGGAAAACAGGGGAGAGGAGTGGAGGAGAAGGAGGAGGAGGGGGTGTCTCTAATGTAAACAGTTTCTCAGCTCAACCGTGACTCACAGAAATATTTGGCACGAAAGCAGTGGGAACGATGTGGCCTTTTATTCTCCATCCTCTCATCAACTACCCCCATAAATCCCATAATTTAAAGGTGCACTGTGTAACTTTTCTGGTGGAGGGTCCGTCGCCTTCTTCTCTCCGTGGAGATGTTGCCTGGATTGTCCCACAGTATGGCATTACACATATTTCTCTCTATGGAGACAGCAGGTGGCACCACAGGGCCAAGTTTCTGTATATGTTTTTAGGTCATTAAAACCCCATGTTATTGAGCAAGTGCAAGATGGATCCCTTTAATGCCATAACCGGGACATTTCAGACAAAACAATAACATCACCATGGAGACGAGCAGGTGGTGAACCCTCCACTGGTGCAACTTTAAAGAAAACCTATTGCGCTTGTGTCTGGTATGTTAGAATCTGTGACAAATGTGGGTCAATATGTTTTATTTTGGACACTTCACAAAATTAATCTAAAAACGACGAAACGTCTTAAAAAGCTGCGGTGCCCAGTGGGAGCTGACGTCACTGTCAGCGTCATTACAATGAACCGTTGCGTTACATTCGCAAGTAGATTTCATTTCAAAAGAAAAGTTCCAGTTTCACCTTCCCCCTATACCCGCCCAATGCTCTTTACTTACTGTGTTTATTATTTTAAGAAATACAAAATCAGGAAGTTAGTGGATCTGTTTACTGTATTTTTCTGACTATAAGTCGCACTTTTTTTTTTTTCGGGTATGGGACTTATACTCAGGTGCGACTTAGATATGACATTTTTCACACTTGGTCCATAGACCAAATATATGAATCGTATATATGAGTCAAAAATGAAAACCCTAATTGTTATCTGTTTTTTGGTTTTAGAGACAAATAATAAAGAAAGAGTTGTTTTTTCATTTTCTTATTTTTGGTTCTATATTGAAAATTGAATGAACGAATGATACACGGATTCTTCTCTATTGGGTTGTTTTTATTACTATAACTTCTATAACTTGCCTCTCAGGATGAAATGTCGGTTCTTGGTCTCTGATTTTATAAAATAAATTTCCCCCGACTTATACTCCGAAAAATATGTAGTAGTAAGTTGTTTTAGATCAATGTTGCCATGTTGTTACGTGTGTTATAACCTAATACTAAATACTTCTATCTTCTAGGCTGAAACTGTGTCAGCTGATCATACGTCTGAAGAGTTCAAACCTAAACTACGGCTTTGGTGCGTCACGTGACTGTTTCTCCAGCGTCTGATTGGCTCCTGGGTCATGTACCGCTGCAGATACATAAATGACACGTCTCTCGGTGGCATTAGCGGCTTAAGGTAACTGTAGGTCGGTGCTGGGGAAGTACAGGCTGCAACTGCTAATTACAAATGTTAAAGCTAACGGCAGCACGTCGCCAGAGATTTGACGGGTTCTGGAGCAAGTCACTAATATTCTGGATTAGTGCTCAGAAATGGCAAAAATCGGAGTATGGAAAAAATGTTTAAAAAATATTTATAAAAATTACTTTGCAGTGGCATCATGCTGCTCTAAATGTATTTGCTGCATTCTATTGTGAAAACCAACCTCCACCTCGAGAAAGGGCAATGGAGCGGACAGTCAAATCTGGGTTTCGAAACACAAACTCGGGCTACTTCGGTGCAGAGTCGGTTGGATTTACATTGCAACGGAAATGTTGGCGTACACAGTAAACAGGGAGAAGTGTCTTTTCATCATTTTGATATGTTAAAGTGTCTTCTAAAAACTTTGTAGGGACATTTAGACTTTCTTTCACAACATTTGACAGTCGACAAGTTTTTTCTGAACGTGTCATAATCAAACTGCCAGAATTGAATCGCCGACAGCTAACGTTAACTAACAGACTATTTATTAGCAGAAGACAGCGGCGTTGCATTAAACTTTCTCGGGCGTCCATACTGTATTTTCCCCGACTGTTACAATGGAACGTATTTACAACGGATGTCGAGAGAACTGACTGGGATTTATCCACTACCGACGTTCAATAGGCTCTATTCACGCTTTACGTCACAAACCAGGAGGACGTTTGGAAAATGTAATTACAACTTCCGGTGGGTGGTACTTCCGGTCTGTTTGCGGTAGTAAGTCTGACAAAATCTAGAAAAAATGAGAAAATGGCCTAGTTTTCTTCATCTAAATGTCAATGTAGTGTTCCGCTACGTTCGGTGAAGGGAGGGTTATTGTGCTGGAGGTTGATGACCTGACCAGGGCATGACGGCCGTAGTTTTGTGTGGAGTCGTGATTCGGAGGGACGTAGTCAAGGCACGGGGCCATTGTTGTCGAGGTCAAGCTTAATTATAAACTTTAAACTATAAAACGCTGCGGGAAACACTGAACAATTACAACCATCCATATCACAGTCGGGAGGCGAGCCCAGTGTCGGTAACTACGCCGGAAGTTGTAAATGCACCTCTTCCTGGTTTGTGACGTAACATGAATAAAGTCCATAGAACGCACCATTTCTCTTCAGTGGAATGTTCAGCAGTTACCACGGTGACACAATGCACACATTAATAAACACGGTCACAAAATGTTAAGATTAAGAAGAGCGTGAAACCAAAGAGGCAAGCAGGAACGAGGCTGCTGAAGATACACTGGTTTGCCATGAGGTGGGGTCTTATAATAATAATAATACATTTTATTTATTAGGCGCCTTTCTGGACACCCAAAGTCGCCTTACAACAACATAAACAAATTAAGTATGAATAAAACATGCAATTAAAAGCCTACAGTTAAAGTGGGGCAGTATTTAATTGATTGATTGTGTTTAGTATTGTATTTAGTGTTGTATTTTATTAGTATTTAGTATTTAGTCATGCATTAGACAGTATTTGAATTGATTGATTGTATTTAATTGACTTAGAATTAGTTATCAGCTATTCTCCCTGGAGTCTGTGTAGCATGTTTTGGGTTGATGGGGGAAACTCCACACAGAATTGAGCAAACCTATCTTAAAACCTCATAGGACCCGAACTCTTGCATGGCTTTATTGATTTCTCTTTGTTATTTGAGGTGATTTGGAGCTGATGAGTGCAAAAACGAAAGAATTCAATGTTTATTTTATGTCATTTTTGAGAAACATGATGTCCACATATGATATATAAAACTGATTTGCATTTGCAGGTCCGAGGAGGATACTTTAGGGACCAAAAACTGAAAAAAAAAAACCCTCCAGAATCATGTAGTGTGGATTAAAGTGAATGTTTTAAGGTCAAAATGCAACTACAGCCCCAACAGTGACATTTCTAAGTCTTTTATAGAGACGTGCTTTCCATTCATTTGCACTGGGATGAATAGATTCCACAGTATGGCATTAAACGGATCCATTTAATCAATTACACTAGTTTTATTTGTTCAAAACTACCTTAAAAACACACATTCTTACTGTGAGCGGGGTTGCCTCTTCACAGATCTGACATTAATGCCATGCTGCCGAACATCACAAATCAATAACTTTAGGGCTTTAGGTTTAAGCAACAGAAAAGTGAAACTCTCCTCCCCAAAAGTCCGTGGATCAGAGCGGAGACAGGCCGGGAGGCGTGACGGCAGGCGAGGCGCGTTTACGACCGATAAAATCAAATAAAAATCATAAAAATGTGAAAAAGCGTTTGAGGTATCCGTAAAACTCGGGGAGGGTCTCGGATATCGGAGCTTATCTTGAGTTCTGACCAAAACAGTGAAATTTAAGGAGCAGATTTACGGTTATGTCGCCCTCAGAAAAACAAGTATGAGGAGAGGTCAAAAGTTAAACCACGAGAGGAAAAACACAAACTTGTGGTTTTAAAGCAACATTCCCTCCCAGATACAGACGACATAATGATGGATTATTATTATTTCGTTGTAATGTATAAATTTAAGTCTTTTAACAGACACGTTTAAAAAATGCGGTCTAGAAATGTAATAACTTAAATTAATAAAAAATATACAAATAAATGTCATTTCTTGGACAGTGCTTTTTTACATCATCACTATATCCACTCGACAGTAAACTTCTATTGTAGCCACAGCTGCCCTGGGACAGACTGACAGAAGTGAGGCTGCCAATCTGCACCAACAGCCCCTCCGACCAACACCAACACACATCATATTCATACTAGGCAATGTGGGTGAAGTGCCTTGCCTAAGGACACAACAACAGTTTGGACTATAGAGCTCTAAACTTTGGGTTAATACAGGTGGGAAAAGCAGCTCCCACTAAACATTAGCCGTCTCATAGACATGCAGATCAGGTCTTTATTGCGTCTGTAAGTCCAGGATCAGTTCCATGACCCCACTTGGACGTCAATCTGCAGTTAAATATTTGAACCATGGACTAAGGGACTTTTTTGGACGTCATGGGAACGTCTAACACTGGCACAGGAAAATTACATTATTCATGAATATAATACTTTTTTAAATTTATGACAAATATCAACAATGTTGTTATCAAAATGGGCCTCTGAGTTCAACCACAAAAAGGGTCTAAAAGGGCAGCACTGGCGGGCAGCAGTAGCTGCGTTGGGAGAACGTTTGTTTACTTATCAGAAGGTTGCCGGTTTGAATCCCACTTTCCACATAAACCATCAGTGGTTGAGTGATCAGATCCACAAACTAACATGAACATTCACACAGACAGTGGCACCATCACTATAGGAAATACAAACATCAATACTGGATGTCTGGATGGAAAAAAGATGTCATCTGTCATCACCGTCTGCTCCTTCAGTGGACCGAGACTGGACGTACAAAATGGTTTCTTTGTGCCGTGGGTAAGACTTAGATTACTGTGAGCTACTGTGCTAATGGTCAGAATGAAAGCTCAAAAGTATAAGCTAAAAGTATATAAAAAAGTAAAGTATAAGATAAGTACAACATCACAGTTCACCAGCAGATGGCACCAGGTCAGTCATGATAAATACTATATCAACTTATGTTGATATAGTAAATTTGCAAGTAAATTTGTTTTGCAAATTTGAGAAGCTTTTGTTTCATAAACTCATTCATGCATCCATCATGCTTGGCTAAAAATCACAATAAATATTAAATACATAAAAAACACAACTTTCCAAGACAGGGCACTAATATCGATAAACAGAGATCCGCTGTAAGTGTCTGAGTACAGGGAGTCCAGGCTGTTCTGAGGATGGACGATCACCTACACCTAACTCGCCCATTTAACCAAGTGATTCAGGGAGGTTTTGGAAGAGAACGTAGCATTCAAAATATGAAAATGGAGCAATAGTTTTAGGGAGTCCATATTTATAGTCAGTACTTTTTCTGTGTACTAGAACTTTTTGCTACTTTTCAGTATTATAATACGATTTGAACTGTAGAGTGTTGAATAAATAACTTGTTTTATTCACAATGTTGATGCAAACTAACTACAAAAGTGATTCATTTTACTGTGAAGTCATTACAGGTCATGTTCTGTGGTAAAGCCTGCTGTCAGTGACATACATTAGTTTCACTAATATTATTAATTCCTGAGTATATCTTTTCACCATCTGTATATCGTAAATCAAGATGTGTTATTGTGACTCACCACAAAAACTCTAGTCAAGTTAAGATGACTCAAATTAATAAAGTTTTATCAGGGTTTACATAAATCTCACTTGACAAGAAAAAATATCTACCAATGGAACAAGACTTTTTTGGAGTTAAAATATGAAAATACATCTTGCTGCACAGAAAAACAACAACTCTTTGCAGTTAGAATACGAAACAAAATCGAATATTGCTTGAATTGAGAAAAAACACTTATTCCATTGGTAGATGGAATAAGTTTCATTTGTCAAGTCGAATCTACACAAAAAAGTCAAATGTTCTTAATTTAAGTCATTTCAACTTACCAAGAGATTGATTTTTGCAGCGTAAACAGCATAAAGCAGCATAAACACGCTCTTAAAAGAACCCAGATGCCCTACCCTGCGCTGCACTCTCCCGCTGTTGTCCAGAAACGTGGGCGACTGCGGTTTGTCGCCGAAGGGAGCGCCAGGTGCCACGGAGTTGGCAGGGGGAGACGCGGGCGCCATGCAGAAGGGGGGGCTCATCAGGGGCCTGCTGCGCGAGAACAGGAGACTCTTCTGGGCCCTGAAGCGCAGCACGCTGGCCTCTAGATCCAGACAGTCCCTGCGGCTCTCCTTCAGCTCGTCCTGTCGCCGTTTGTGAGCGCGGTCGTTGGCGATGACCTGAGACAGAGGCAGGCCGAACACTTTGGGAGCCGTCTCTGAGGAGGAAACGCAAGGAAAATATTCTTCTTCTGACTTTTAGAACTCAGAAGCACAAAATACAAAGATGACAGCCTCATGAACGTACTCAGAGTTGTATTTATAGACCTTTATGCATCAGAAATCTTGTATTGTCCTGCTTTTCCTATTGTTTTAAAGAAGTATTGGCCAAAATTTAAGATATAAACACTTAAATGTAGCAGAAAATGACTTAAAAGTAGTGAAATTATCTTACTGCGTGGATCATTTTAATGTTATCTTAAACTAAACTTCCTCTAGACTAGAATGAAGCAGTCTCAGAACCAGTAAATTGGTCTGAAAACAAGATGAAGTTTTAAATCTTGTTCATTTTAAAATCTTGGCCAGATCAGAGAAATTTGCAGTGTGTCGTTCATGGATGAGACTGATCAATAAGAGGAGGGGGTGGGGAAAGAGTTGTGTTCTCCAGAAAATAAAAAAATAAAAAAATCATAAAATTGATTTGACCAAAATAGCAAACAGGAAAGAGAATTAGATTTTTATCCAAATATCACCAGCCCTAATACACTGCAGACCCCTCTCCCTCTTTTTCTCCCTTTATCTCTGTCTTTACCTCTCTTGCTCCTCTTTCTCTCTCCATCTTTACATCTCTCTCTCCTCTTTTTTCCCTTTCTCTCTTCCTTTTATCCTCCTCTCTCTCCCTGTCTCTTTCTCTCTCCCTCCTTACCTCTCTCTCCCTCCTCGCATTCTCTCTCATGGACCTCTCTCTCTCCTCTTTTCTCCCTTTCTCTCTCCCTTTTTACCCCCCCTCCTTCTCTTTCTCTCTCCCTCCTTACCTCTCTCTCTCCTCGCTTTCTCTCTCCCTCTTTACCTCTCGCTTCATCTTTACCAGTCCTGTTACATTCAACAACAACAAACATGTTACTATAGCAACATCGATAGAGGGAAACAAGGTCAACAGGATTCAACTCTATGACCTACAGAGCAAAAAAGCATAAGATATAAACATGTAAATCTATCAGAAATGACTTAAAAGGAGTGAAAATATCTTGCATCTACAGATAATTGTACTTGACACATTATCTTAAAATAAACTTCCTCTGGACGAGAATGAATCCATCTCAGAACCAGTAAATCGATGATAAATCTGAAAACAAGATGAATATCCGGATATGACGTTTAAAATCTTGTCCAGATCAGAGATGTACAAACTCTGAACCGACAGCACTTCAATCTTTTACATCATTTAATCAAATCAGATTAAAGCTGCTCGGTGTAACCATGGAGATATTCCACAGTGCCATGAAACTTATTTATCTCCATGGAGACAAGGACTAACCAAAGTTACAAGTCTGTGGAGATGGCGGTTGTTTTTATCCATACAAATAACTGAAATTGGATCAGTTCATTCAGAATCAGAATCAGAAAGGTTTTTATTGCCATATGAGTGAACAGGTTCACAACATTAGGGAATTGCTGCAGTACTTGGAGCAGGATGTAGACAAACACTAACATGCAACAAATAAAATAGAATAAAATAAAGTAGAAAGAATAAGATATAATATTACAACAAAATTTACAAATTTACAGGAATATAATAATATAGAGTATAAGAGTATAACAGTGCAGGTAATGAACAGTGCAAAACAGGCACGTGCAAAAACACAGGGTCATGTGACAGAAGCAGAGCAGGGGGTGGGACCAGTCCTAGTGTTATTATTTATGAGTCCAACAGCAGAGGGGAAGAAACTGTTTTTGTGGCAAGAGGTTCTGGTCCGAATGGACCGTAGCCTCCTGCCTGAGGGGATTAGGTCAAAAAGTCCGTGTCCAGGGCGAGAAGGGTCAGCTGCAATTCGACATGCACGTGTCCGAGTCCTGGAAGTGTACAGGTCCTGAAGAGATGGAAGGCTGCAACTAATCACCTTCTCAGCAGAGCACAACATGCTGCAGTCTCTGTTTGTCCCTGGTGGAGGCTCCAGCACCACACGGTGATGGAGGAGGTGAGGATGGACTCGATGATGGCAGTGTAGAACTGCACCATTGTCCGTGCTGGCAGGTTGAATTTCTTCAGCTGCCTCAGGAAGTACATCCTCTGCTGGGCCTTCTTTATGATGGAGGTGATGGTGGGCTCCCATTTGAGGTCCTGGGTGATGGTGATCCCCAGGAAGCGGAATGAGTCCACAGTGGTGATGGGGGTGTCGGTCAGGATGATGGAGGGGAGTGGGGCTGTGTGCTTCCTAAAGTCCACAATCATCTCCACTGTCTTCTGGGCATTAAGCACCAGGTTGTTCTGGCTGCACCAGGACACCAGACGATCCAGTTAAACCAACAAGATCACAATTTACTCGGTGTAGTTTTGGGTATTTTAGCACATTGTGTGTGTGAGTGTGTTTGTGTGTGTGTGTGAGTGTGTTTGTGTGTGTGTGTGTGTCTGTGTGTTTGTGTGTGTGTGTGTGTGTGAGAGTGTGTTTGTGTGTGTGTGTGTGTGTGTTTGTGTGTGTGTGTGAGTGTGTGTGTGTGTGTGTGTGTGTGTGTGTGTGTGTGTGTGTGTGTGTGAGTGTGTGTGTGTGAGAGTGTGTGTGTGTGTTTGTGTGTGTGTGTGAGTGAGTGTGTGTGTGAGTGTGTGTGTGTGTGTGAGAGTGTGTGTGTGTGTGTGTGTGAGTGTGTGTGTGTGTGTGTGTGAGTGTGTTTGTGTGTGTGTGTGTGTCTGTGTGTTTGTGTGTGTGTGTGTGTGTGAGTGTATGTGTGTGAGAGAGAGTGTGTGTGTGTGTGTGTGTGTGAGAGAGAGAGTGTGTGTGTCTGGGTTGTTTGGTTGTGTGGGGTTGGGTGGGTTGAAGGAAAAATAATTGTTTTTAATCACTGTGATGCACTTTGTATTACATTTTTGTATGAAAAGTGCTTTATAAATAGAGTTTGATTGAGTTGATTGAACAAATGACAGTTCTCCCACCAGAAAAGTTACACAGTGCATCTTTAAGTCAAAATCTAAGCAGGTTTTTAGATGCAGCTCTTTTTGAACCATCACACGGACAGTTCAGGTTCAGGTTCTGAGAATCTCTCATCTGATTAATGTGTCTAAACTTACATTACACACACACACACACATAAACATGCACACACACAAACACACACACATAAACATGCACACACACAAACACACACACACACATAAACATGCACACACACACACACAAACATGCACACACACATAAACATGCACACACACACAAACACACACGCACACACACATAAACATGCACACACACACACAAACACACACACACAAACACACACACACAAACACACACACACAAATAAACATGCACACACACACACAAACACACACACACAAATAAACATGCACACACACACAAATAAACATGCACACACACACAAATAAACATGCACACACACACACAAACACACACACACAAACACACACACACAAATAAACATGCACACACACACACAAACACACACACACAAACACACACAAATAAACATGCACACACAAATAAACATGCACACACATAAACATGCACACACACACACACACACATGCACACACACACATGCACACACACGCACACACATGCACACACACACATCCCTCGGTGCACTCTCCACACACACACTTCCACACTCACACTCCTGAAGTGCAGGGCAAAGGTCACAGACGGACACGGTGCCACGTCCAGACTTAGAGCTCAGAATAACTCCGGATCATCAGGATTATTCAAGACGAACTAAACCCACTCCCTGAAATCTGCCTCCGTTTGGTTTTATATCACGCAAATAGAACATTCTCCATGGAGATATAGACATGTTTATGCCATACTGTGGAATAGTATGGACAAAGTAACATTTCCATAGTAACACGAAAGAACTGGGCCTCCATCATGCCAAATAAGAATCACGTTTGTGGAGATGCAAGCCTGTTTATAGAAAGAACTCATGTTTTTCCAGGTTTTTCAGTGCGACAAACACATCCATACATTCTCATCCTTACAATTTTCATTCTCATCTTGCTTATTTTGATATGTCATTTATTTAGCTCTATGTAAATATTTGTAAAGTTCCGTGGTCATTGTACATAAGAAACCGTATAATTTTTTAAAACTATATCATGAAAAGGGGTGGATTAATATGTTTTTCTTCTTCCAACTCCCTTTCGAGAAATGGGTTTTTCTGTTGTTTACAATGTGTATGCAGTATGTGTGTGATTATTGTTTCTCTCTTGGCACAAACTCTAAATAAAAACCAATCAATCAAGAGCCAATAGAATAAACAGTACATCTGACAGGCCTCTCCGAACTTCATTCAGTCGTCACTCAACTCCTCGCTCACACAGCACATTCATACAGACACAGGTGGGTGCAGTGTCGTGCCTAAGGATGCGTCAGAGCTGGATTTGAACCTTAGACCTTCTGGTTAGTGGGCGACCTCGTTACTCACTGACCCACTGTTGTGTTTGTGCTTCTTTTACACATCCACAGTCTGCTGCTCATGGGACGACTCTGTTTATTTTCCTTGGAGCCTGTGAGAGCTCTTTACAGACCTACACATGCTCTGGGCTATGGTCTCCGTTCTCTGGTCTCTGGTCCATGGGCTTCGTTCACTGGTCTCTGGTCTTCATTCTCAGGTCTCCGGTCTTCGTTCTCTGGTTTCTGGTCTTTGTTCTCTGTTCTTCGTTCTTTGGGCTTCGTTCTCTGGTCTTCGTTCTTTAGACTTCGTTCTGTGGTCTCTGGCCTTCGTTCTCTGGTCTTTGTTCTTTAGACTTCGTTCTCTGGTCTCTGGCCTTCGTTCTCTGGTCTTTGTTCTTTGGTCTCTGGTCTTCATTCTTTGGTCTCTGGTCTTCGTTCTCTGGTCTTCGTTCTTTAGACTTCGTTCTCTGGTCTCTGGCCTTTGTTCTCTGGTCTTCGTTCTTTGGTCTCTGGCCTTTGTTCTCTGGTCTTCGTTCTTTAGACTTCGTTCTCTGGTCTCTGGTCTTCGTTCTCTGGTCTCCGTTCTCTGGTCTCCGTTCTCTGGTCTTCATTCTCAGGTTTTTGTTCTCAGGTCTCCATTCTCTGGTCTCCGTTCTCTGGTCTCCGTTCTCTGGTCTCCGTTCTTTGGTCTCTGGTCTCCGTTCTTTGGTCTCTGGTCTTCATTCTTTGGTCTCTGGTCTTCATTCTCAGGTTTTTGTTCTCAGGTCTCCATTCTCTGGTCTCCGTTCTCTGGTCTCCGTTCTCGGGTCTCTGGTCCCCAGTCTGGTCTTCGTTCTCTGGTCTCCGTTCTTTGGTCTCTGGTCTTCATTCTTTGGTCTCTGGTCTTCATTCTCAGGTTTTTGTTCTCAGGTCTCCATTCTCTGGTCTCCGTTCTCTGGTCTCCGTTCTCTGGTCTCCGTTCTCGGGTCTCCGGTCCCCAGTCTGGTCTCCGTTCTCTGGTCTCCGTTCTCTAGTCTCAGGCCTCTGGTCCTGTTCATATTGACATTTGAGACTCTCTGAACTAAAATCACTTTATTTGTCCCTGCACATTTAAGCAGCAAAATATGATAATAACAGAAAAGCTCAAACTCAAAGTCTCAAAGGGCAGAATCATCAGATCCAGACTCAGGGCAGTTTGGGGAGCCCTAACAGCCCTCAGAACAAAAGTGTCTCTCCTCTGTGTCCTGCAGCATCACAGCAGCCTTCAGGGGGCGCCAGGTGAACTCTGGGCACACAAAGGAAAGCCTCTTCTAAGCCTCTCTCTCTCACTTTGCTTTGTTGTTTCCGTTGGTGATGAGACGTGACCTTCCCGACGCGAGTGTTGAAAGCCTGTTGCATTGTTGTACTTTTTTATATTTTTAACTTGTCCTGTGCAGTGTCCTTGGGTGCTTAAAAATAAAATGTATTATTATAAAAAGTAGCATTTAAGAGCTAGCCAGTTAGCATAGCTGTCTCCAAGCAGCGTGGCCATGGATACGGGAAACAAACTGCTCAAATCACACAATCCAATAGTCTTTTTTCTGTCCTTCTAACTGCACAGGTTGTCCTTCAAAATCCACAAATATTAACTTCAAAATGTAACGTAACAATTTTTGAAAGTTTAAGAACTTCCAAAAGAGCAGCCAACCACAACCATGGCAACCAGAGGAAAATAGTTTACTTCACTTTATGTAGTTTATATTTCATAGAGTTTTACGAGCGTGTGGACGAACTCAGAGTGAACCCAGATGTGGGACTTAAACAAACCCGAGTCACAAAAAAGCATCAGACAATCTCCAGAAGTACATATGTGTGTGTGTGTGTGTGTAAGTAGATAATACTTATATGTTTAGCTTGGTGTTTCCTTTGTATATATATATTCAAAGGACTGTTTTGTGGAGGTTAAAGCCCCACTGTGGAACATTTCATCAAATTAGAAATGGGTTAAAGCCCCACTGTGGAACATTTCATCACATTAGAAGTTTAGAACATGGTTTAATCGCCACCGTGGAACATTTCATCAGAAAGAACTGGGTTAAAGCTCCGCTATGTAAAATTTCATCACATTAGATCAGAGTTAAAGCCCCACTGTGGAACATTTCATCAGATTACAACTGGGTTCAGCACATTAGACGTTTAGAACAGGGTTAAAGCTCCACTACGGAACAGTTCAGCACATTAGAAGTTAAGAACAGGGTTAAAGCTTCACTGTGGAACATTTCAGGACATTACAACAGGGTTAAAGCCCCACTGCGGAGCATTTCATCAGATAAGAATGGGTTAAAGATCCATTACGGAACATTCCATCACATTAGAAGTTTAGAACAGGGTTTAAGCTCCATTACGGAACATTCCATCACATTAGTACTGAGTTAAAGCCCCACAGTGGAACATTTCATCAGATAAGAACTGGGTTAAAGCTCCACTATGGAACATTTCATCACAATAGAAGTTTAGAACAGGGTTAAAGCTCCACTATGGAACATTTCATCACAATAGAAGTTTAGAACAGGGTTTAAGCTCCACTGTGGAACATTTCATCAGATCTGCGGTAAAGCTGAACTACTTAACATTGCATCAGATAAGAACTGGGTTAAAGCTCCAATACGTAACATTTCAGCACATTAGAACAGGGTTAAAGCTCCACTACGTAACATTTCATCAGATTAGAATTGGGTAAAGCCCCACTGCGTAGTATTTCTGAATATTAGAACAGGATTAAAGCCCCACTATGGAACATTTCATCAGATTAGAACTGGGTTTACAGTTGAAATGATGTAGTCCACTTTTAGACCTGGTTTAGCCCTGGATTAGTCCGGTTATAGACCTGGTTTAGATCTGGATTAGTCGGGTTATAGACCTGGTTTAGATCTGGATTAGTCCTGTTATAGACCTGGTTTAGATCTGGATTAGTCCGGTTATAGACCTGGTTTGGATCTGGATTAGTCCAGTTATAGACCTGGTTTAGATCTGGATTAGTCCGGTTATAAACCTGGTTTAGATCTGGATTAGTCCGGTTATAGACCTGGTTTAGATCTGGATTAGTGCGGTTATAGACCTGGTTTAGATCTGGATTAGTCCGGTTATAGACCTGGTTTAGATCTGGATTAGTCCGGTTATAGACCTGGTTTAGATCTGGATTAGTCCGGTTATAGACCTGGTTTAGATCTGGATTAGTCCGGTTATAGACCTGGTTTAGATCTGGATTAGTCCGGTTATAGACCTGGTTTAGATCTGGATTAGTCCGGTTATAGACCTGGTTTAGATATGGATTAGTCCGGTTATAGACCTGGTTTAGATCTGGATTAGTCCGGTTATAGACCTGGTTTAGATCTGGTGGTACTCGGAAAACCAAATATTTTCTTTCGTTTTTGAGCCTTTAACCTTGTTCTAAACTTTTAATGTGATGTAATGTTGCTCAGTGAGGCTTTAAAGGTGCACTGGTGGGGGTTACGTCACCTGCTGGTCTCCATGGAGATGCTATTGCTTTCCCTGGAATATTCCATGGTATCACTTTAACCACATCCATCTAAGATTTACTCATCACAGATATTTCCATTGCTCAAAAATACAATAATTCCTTATAGGAGCAACTCTTCACAGGGAGGTTAAGATATACTGTGGAACATTCTAGACAAAGCAATAACATTTCCATGGAGACGAGCAGTAGAAATGTTACGCGGTGCACTTTAAAGCCCCACTCACATCACATTGGAAGTTTAGAACAGGGTTAAAAGCTCAAAATTGTCGTCGCTCTCAAACGCTCAAGTACCACTAAAGAAAATATTTGGCTTTCCGAGTACCGCCGGATCTAAACCAGGTCTATAACAGGACTATCCCAGGTCTAATCTAGGGCTAAACCAGGTCTCAAAGTGGACTACATCGTTTCACAAGATGATCCAAATTAAGGTGGATCAAATTAACTCCTAAATCACCCACAAAGTTTTTACACGGGTTTAAAGTGCAGGCCTTTAAAAACAGGCCACACACATTAACCCCATGATTCTGTCACGGTGGGAGTTCTGCTGTTTCCCACATCAAACATGAACAATCCACTAATCCCCTCTCAGACACAGGGAGAACATGCAAACTCCACAAAACTCCTCAGTCTAAACAGCACAATCTGAACTGGTCATAGTTTATGCATTTTTCTTAATAAAATTTTATTCGTTCGCTTTTTTCTTCAGTTCCACTGTCTCCTGTATTATATAACTTGCGAGTTTTTATGGAGATGTCACTGATCTGCCTGGAATGTTCCACAGTATGACTTTAAACAGCTCAACTTTACATTTATTCAATTACAGGTGGTTTTATAGCTCAAAAATACCTAAAAAAAACAACATTCTGACTGAGCGGGGTCGCCTCTGCACAGATCTGACCTGTAACCTGGTCTGGTTTGGTCTCCATGAAGATTGAAAGGTTTAATGTCATAACTGTGAAACATTCCAGACAAAGCAATAACATCTCCGTAGTGAAAAGTATTTGACGGACCCTCCACTGGAAAAGTTCCACAACGCACCTTGGTCCGTGTACGATTCGTTCTTTTGAATTTGAGGGAAACACAATAAAATGGGAAAACAGTGTATTTCATTATTCCGTTTTCGTGTCAAGCAAAAAAACTGATTTTGTCCTCTATTTCCAATATTTAATTTAAAGTTTATTTCAAAGTCTCAGTGCCTATTTCAGTTTTGATATTTTATTCTCTCTGGTTTATTTCCCCCGGAAGTTCTGCTGTTAGAAGGAATTACCTGAAAAGTCGTTAACCAATGCGATCAGTCACAAAAAAATATGGCATTAATGTTGATTAATCAGATTAATCACTTTATTTTGAACGCTCCTCGATGGAGCATTCAAATGGTGACCTGAAAGGGCAGGTTATTAGGTCAGTGATCAGGTCTGTCCATACGCGACTTTAGATAAAACGAAGGGAGTTTGCAGATATTGCAGCGATGAACTCTCTTTCCACAGAAGCACAAGTTTAAAATACCATCTTAAAGCAAAACACGGGTTTGATTCAGCGGCAGCAACAACGCTACTTGTTCACCTCTTATCAACAAAACTACCGGCGATAGATACAATTTTTTGATAATAAATTACAGTTTTGTCAAAATATTTAGGTCTTTTTCTGAAGAATAATTAACTGCGATTAATCGTGATTAATCAAAATTCTAAAGTGTGATTAATTTCCGTCAGTCTGCCCCAGGGCAGCTGTGGCTACAATAGTAGTTTACCACCACCGGGTGAATGAATAATGCTCTGTAAAGCGTCTTTGAGTGTCCTGAAAAGCGCTATATAAAACTGATGCATTATTATAATCTGATTTTTAAAAATGTATCATTTGACAGCACTACTTCTTTTACCGTGACTCGTTTACTTTGGTGTTTTAGAAAGTAATTGTTGAACTCCATGATGAGAAACAGGAAGCAGCGAGGTGATAAACTCAAGCATAACCGGGGCAAATAAACCGGAGAAAATATCAACATTAAAATCGACACCAAGACTGTATTTTGACTGGTGTTATTTGAGCAAACTTTAAATTAAATAATCTATTTTTTGTTTGACACTAAAACGGAATAATGAAAAAACAAATTGTTTTCCCATTTTATTGTTTTTCGTTCTTAATTGAAATTCAAAAGAAAAATTGTACACGGACCCACCTTTAGGTCATGTTATAATGTTGTTTCCTCCTCAGAAACAGACCTGGAGTTGTGTTTTATTTCATTCACACTTTTCAGTAACCCTTTATTATTACTCTATCTACATCTCCAAACCTCAACATGCTCTGATCCACCTTGTGATGTCATAAAGTGGTCATTTTCAAGTGAACAGCACCACTTTTACTCCTTTTTGTTCAGTAGAGATCAGTGATCCCAGGGCTGAAATGCTCCAAATGATTCTAGTGAAAGTGTATGAAGTTTAAAAACACAATGGAGCACTTCCTGTATCGCTGTCTGTGAGAAGAAGACACAACTCCAGATGTTTGTGATGAGGAAACAACTTCATAACAGATCAAAATTAGTTGAATTTGGGCCCTTTAAGCACTTTGGTCTTTTTATTGTTGTTGTAAAGTGACTGAGGTGATAGACCAGTTTAATGCCACAATAAGGAACATTCCAGACAAAGACATCTGGAATCAGTGGGGATAAAATAAAACCATCTAAACGCAAATAAAACATGGGGGCAAGTCCGGCAGACCCCCTGTAGAAAAGTTACATAATGAAACTTTAAGACCCTCAAATCCAAACACTGTAGGTCACGATGGATCAAAGAACAGGGGATTTTCAGGGGCCACCCACCAGGAGCCTGAGGGGCCCCCACAGAGAGACTGGGACCAGGCTCCGTCCTCTCCCTCTTGACTTTCTCTTTTCTCTCTCTTTTCTGCTCTTTTCTCCTTACCCCATTCTTCCCCTCTGCCCTCTCTCCTACTTTCTCTCCTCCCCTTACTCTCTATCCCCTCCTTCCTCCTCTCCTTTTCTCTCCCCCTCTATCTCCTTTTCTCCCCTCTTTCTCGCCTCCTCTCCCCCTCTCTTCTCCTCTTTCCTCGTCTTCTCTCTCTTTCTCTCCACCTTCTCACCCCCTCTAGCTTCCTCTCTTTCTCTCCTCCTGTCTCCATCTGTCCCTCTCTCCTCAATCTCTCTCCCTCTTTCTCCGCCTTCTCTCCACCTCTTTCCTTCTCTTTCCTCCTTTCTCCTCCCCAATCCCCTCTCTTCTTCTCTGTCCTCCATCTCTCTCTTTTTCTCCAGCTTCTGACCCCCTTTAGCTCAGTTTTTCCCTTCTTTCTCTCCTCCTGTCTCCCTCTATCCCTCTCTCTCCTCCTTCCTCCCCTCTTCTCTCCCCCTCGTTCCTCTCCTCTCTCTTACCATCTCCCCTCTCTCTGTCGCTCCTCCTCTCTCTCCTCAATCTCTCCCATTTTCACCTCCTTCTCTCTCCCCCTCTTTTCTCTCTTTCACCAGCTCCTCTCTCTCCCCATTCTGTCTCTCCTCCTCTCTCCCCTCTCTGTCGCTCCTCCTCTCTATCTACCCTTTTCTCTCGCCCCCACTCTCTCCTTTTCTACCCTCTCTCCCTCTTTCTTCCTTTCCTCCCCTCTCCCTCCTCAATCTTTCTCCTCCTTTCTCCCCCTCTCTGCTCTCCTCTCTCTCACCAGCTCCCCTCTCTTTCACTCTCTCTGTCGCTCCTCCTCTCTCTCCTCCTCGCTTCTCTCTCCTCTTTCTCCCCTCTCTTTCTCTCCCCATCTATCTCCCTCTCTCCCCTTCTCTCTGTCACTCCTCTCCTCTCTCATCTCTCTCTCTCCCTCTCTTCTTCTCCCCTCTCCTAATCCAGGCTCCAGGCTCCAGAGGGCCCGGGGCCAGGTCCCGATGTCCCGCCGTAGGTTATAGTTTCGTTGGCATTAGCGTTTGTGGCTAAGCTCCAATCAGGCAGCAGCAGATTTATCTCAGCAGCACAAGTTAATCAGATGAGAGTCTTTATGTTCAGAGGCAGAGGCGGAGGCAGTGTATGTTTTTTTTTTTTTTTAAGTATCATTATTTTTTATTTTTAAGTATACAAAAATATGGTCTGGTCACAGTATATGGAGTGTCTAAGGTAATCTCTTCACTGTCTTCTGCAAAACTAGTTCTGCTGGAACATCTCTTATCACTGTATGTGCTTTTCCTTACCTTATGGTACTTGCTTTCTCTTACCATCGCTGGTACTGTATGTACTTTTTTACCATCGCTGGAATTAGTATTCAGGTCCTGTATTCTATATGGTTATTTGTCTCCAAGTAAAAAAAGAAAAAAAAAGAGTTCATAACAGATCAGAATTATCACGGAAAAATGGAAGTGATTTTCTTTACTTATGTTAATATGTATCAATGAGTAATGGGGGTGGGGTTAAATAAGTTTTCTTCCCCCCACTCCTTCTTGGACGTGACAGTTTTGATTGTTCTTTTGTATATTTGTACCACCTTTTTCATTTGACTTTGATAGTGTACAAGAATGTTTAACAAAAAAAAAGCATCTAGAGCTGTAACAATAACCGAAATCTGGTGATATGGTATCGTCAAAGGTCTCAAGAACATCGTGGATCATCACAATATATCGAATCACAAGTGCTTAAAGAATAGTTATGATGCAGAAATAGAGTACAAAGTGTTTTTCTTCACTGATCAACAATCTAGCAAAAAACTGAATGAACAGAGGTTCTATAGACAGTCCTGGGATGTTTGACAGTTGTAGGAAAAACAGGGAGGACGCAAAAGATGGACTGGATCAAAATGGGAAATGGAGCAGGACTGGGGAAAAACATGTAAACAATAGGCTATAGCCACGCTTACAAACCAGGAAGATGTTTGGAAACATGCGATGACGACTTCCGGTGTATTTCCGGACAATGGGCTCAACCGACCGACTGTGATCAAACCCACTGAAGTAAAATGAAGACTGCAAACGTATGTGCTGTTTGGAATCATCTTGAATTTGGTGCCCTCGTCTCTTCTAATCGCATGTAACCAGTGCGCTCGGATGTGTGCATCAGTGGAAATGATGAAAACTGAGGTACGGTTGGAATTGTGGATTTTCCGAACATAACGGAACGCTACAATGACATGGAGATGAAGAAAACTGGGATATTTTCTCATTTTTCCTAGATTTTGTCAGACTTACTACCGTGAACAGAGCCCATCAGAAGTTGTCATCGCATGTTTCCAAGCGTCTTCCTTGAGTGAATAAAGCTTATAGGCAAATCTGTGACAGAATGCCTATGGTAAGTGAGAAATAGAGCCAGATTCCAAATAACCGCCGGGTGCAGGCGTATATTTTGATAAATAACCGGCGGTTCCAAATAAACGCTGAGTCTAATGTACTTGGATTAGTATATGGTGTAAATAACCCAGAGTATCATTTGTCTTTGTTAAAACACCTGATTTTTTTTTTTTACTACATTCTATTTACTGTTGTTAACTTGCGCTTGTACGTGTAGTGCTTTTATTTTGAAGGGTCTACTTTCGGTTAGTGCAAGACGGTTAATTAGCTTAACATCGAGAAAGATGTTATACGCAAATTTTTTTGTTTTCATATATTTTTATGCCTTTGTTCAGCTCCCCCTTTGAAGAGGCATAAGGTACAGTTGTGCTCATAAGTTTCCATCCCCTGGCAGAATTGATGATTTCTTGGTCCAGAAGCTGCACATGGGACGTACTTGGATATTCCAACATGATAATGATCCAAAACACAAAGACAAGTGGAGCTGTGGCTCCAGCAGAATAAAGTGAAGGTTCTGGAGTGTTCGTCTCTTCTGACCTCAGTATCACTGAGCCTCTGGGCAGATTCAAGCTGCAGTTCAGACAAGAGCCCAACAATTTACAGGAACTGGAGCCTTTTGCCAAGAAGCATGAGCAGCTTTACCATCAGAGAAAATAACACATCCACAACTATCACAAAAGACTCCAACTGTCACTGGGTCATTTGTGTAGTTTCTGTGTCCCCGGCACCCTCACTGTTAGCGTCACTACTTCCTGTCAAATTTTATCTCTGTGGTTTTTGTTGAGCCGAGCTAAAATGTATAAATATTTTAAGATTAGGCAGTGAACAGGGAGCTGTGGGTGGAAGTCACTGACAACATGATAAAAAGTCCACTAATAAAATGAAAACTTGAGCAGAGGAAACTTCTTTGTTTAGAAAGAGACATGTTTGTGTCTCAGTGCTATCGCTAATTCTAATTTTGAGGCATAATATTAAGTATTAAACAGCGCCACAAACTGGAGAATTCTACATATAAGAATAACTGGGTTGTCTTTATTTTAATGAATTTGAATTTTATTTATTATGTTTTACAGTTTTAAGTGACTGTGACTAATGGCCTGTTTATACTTTGAGGGTGCTCTACATGAATGTCTAAGGTGGAATGTTCAGCAGTTGCCATGGTGAAACAGATCGTCTAAAAACTCACGAAAAAATAGAAAATGGATTTAAACGTCACATTTTCAGGAGTCTGTGATCAGTCCGAGCGTTTATGGTCCTGTTCAGGAGTTTGAGTTTCAACAAAAAAGATGAGAGAGACGAAAAGTGAAAAACTGTTGACCCTGTAAACACTTCCTAGTGAAAATGATTATTCGGAATTAAACTAAGTGGGTGGTTTATTCCCATTTTAAAGTCAAATTCATTTATTCAACGATAATTTTTCATTTCATTTTCATTTTAATTATTTATTTCATTCATTTAAAAACAATTATAACAGCCAAACATTCAAATTAAATATTATGAATGAAAAGGAGCAGAAAGAAGTATAAACTTATTGTGTCTGCCCCCTGTTCACAATTTAACATTTCTAATTAAATCATAAAAGCTATAACAGCCATTTTTCTATTTCATTACATAACAGAATATAACGTAACAGAAGCAACTACTCTGCGGTCTCAGACATTTTCAGCAGACAGTATTTGATACTTTTAAATACATTCATAGATTTAGAGTTCTTGATTTCACTGTCAAGACTGTTCCATAAACTGAAACCTTTGATTGAAACACACCTTTCCATTGTCACTGTTCTGAATCTGGGTATTTTAAAAACCTCAGTTCCTTTTAAATTATAAATACTTTGTCTTTTTATAAATCTGTTTTGAAGGTTGGTTGGTATGAAAACGTTTCTTCTTCTTCAAAATAATCCCGGTGGTTGGTGCTCGTTGGGTCGTCCTTCTGACACGATCCGAACGATCCGGCTCCTCCAGTCGCCTCTTCCGACTTTCCTCCACGTCTCTTTGGATTTGTGAGCGGGATGTGGGAGTGGGCTGAGGTGTGGCAGCCTCCTCCTTCTCCGACACTCTTCCCTTCTCCTCCTCATCTTACAGACGTAAAGCGCGAGGAGAGAATTCTCCAGCTGCTGCTTCATTATCATCGGAACAAAAAGTTTGGATCGTGTTTGTGTCGGTGGCGTAACGACAAACCGAGATGACAGAAAAGCCGGGAGCAGCTGAAGTGTGTGTTTTCTTTCAGTCGACGTAAATACGTTTGTGTCGCTGTCCAGTCAGAACCCTTCCCCACCCCCAGACGTTGAGCGGAATTAAACAAAGGCAATTTAACGTGTTTTTCATGTAAACCTCAATTCGGAATGATTATTTTCACGTAAAAAGGGAGTAGGGTTCTAGAAGCTTCTTGCTAATGCCTAAAGAGTCTTTTGGGCGTCTAATTTGCTCTTTATTTTCTGTGGATTCCTCTGTTGTTGTTATGGATGTTGTTCTTTGCGATCTGCTGACCACTATGATACTTAGATGCTCAAATAAAAAAGAAAGAAACTCGAAGTCAAACTTTTAATTCTGAACTATTTCATTCAGAATAATTCATTTGGAATTAAAAAACATCATGTAAACGTGGCCTGTGAGACTTATTTAAGCACAAATCAGCTCATCTATTGTATCAATGGTAAAACACATGAACCTTGGTATTTAAGTGGGTTTGTAAATATTTGCGCTAATAGCCGTCCACTTTAGACTCGGCATGTATTTGTGTACTACTTTGTTTCCAGCTCAGTGGATGTGTAACCCAGGACACAGCGCTCACTTCCTGTGGGCCTGGTGAGCTGAAGCGTCTCAGTCTAAACACTGACAGATGACGAGAAGAGCTGATGATGTGTTTAGTCATTTAAAATCTACTCTTAATGCACCTCTCTTGTTAAAACACATTAGAGGCGCCGTATCTGATTGAAAAACAAAATGAATCCATTTGAAACCGTCTGCAGTGGTCCAAAGTTATTCATCACTTACCTCAAGTATTCAGAACAGTCTAATTATTCACCACGATGAGTGTTTAAACGCTTTTCACAACTCAAGAGACCACAGTGGAGTTGTAACAAGTCTGTTAACACGACGCTCTTCCTGATTCTCAAATATTAATACATTTTTTTATTTTTTTGCTATTTATTCAGGGCTTTTTTTCTCCGCATAAGTCACAATATAAATGCACTTTTTTCCAAAGGTAAAATTAACATAAAAATAAAATGATATAAATAAATAAATAAATAAATAATAATAATGAATAAAAAATGGTCAAAGTAATAGGTTTCTTTATTAAGTAGAAGCAGGCAGTACACAGTGGACTTACAGTATTTTGACCTCAAGAGCTGTTGATATTATAGAAATATATGATCAATATTTCTGTACTTTCTGTACTGTGTTTTGTTCAAATATACAGTAAAAATCAGATACCAGCACTTCCTGAGTAACAATCACATCGAATCTTTAAAGAGGAAGTCTTATGCAAAGCTTTCTACCAGGTTATAGCATTGTTCCCCCATCAAAACGTCCTGGAAGAGGTTTTAGATGTCAACCATGCATGTTTGAGTAATTTAGCGATCTCTCCTGGGTCCTATGCAAAACCTCCTTAAAGATGGCTGTAAGATTCTGCGTAAGACCCATGACAATTCTCCAAAAATCCCGTATTTTCTAGACTATAGAGGCACCGGTATATAAACCGCATTCACTCTATTTAAAAAAAAAAAAAAAAAAAAGTATATACAAGCCGCAACCGGGCTATAAGCCGCTGATATCTATGTTGAAAAATGAGATATTTACTGCATATACAGAACGATTTTGTACTGTAAATGTACATTTATGTACCTGAACAGATTCTTTCTGAACAGTGCCTTTTAACACGGCAGCAACTGTGCTGATTAAAACGAGGTCAAAAACAGAAAAGAACCGGTAATTGATTACCTTCATTTCTCCTGTGCAGTGAAACCACAAGTCACTTTGATGCCGAGTTTACGTGCAGCAGCACGGTAGAGGTCTGTGCGGGACAGAATTTTCAGTTACGCTCCTGCCCGCTCCCACAATAAGCTTTCAGAATATGTCCTGCGCTGCACTCTTTTGTGTGGGTCCCGCGGGTGCAGGGCTCTACAGCGATTTCCTTCCTGGAGCAAGATCGATGCCGTCAACTTAAAACTTGCATCATACAAACTCCTTCGTGTGCTTTTCATGATGAAGGGGCGAGGATTTGAAAATAATTACCAGTTACTAATTTGTTGTGCGTGTTATATCTGCTAAATAAAAAGTAGCGTATTCTTCTTTGTATAAATTTTCCATCTATCTTGTTTCTGAAATTCTGGTTAGAGCGCCCCTAGTGGTGGAAGAAAAATCCACAGAATAGCCACTCCTTGGCTGGAAAAATGTAGCGGCTTATAGTCCGGAAAATAGGGTATACAAAAACATGACCAAACTGTACACTACAACTTCACAAACCTGATACGATATGTACTAGTTTCATCATGACGCTGACTGTGCTGTGATAGCGCTCTGAAGGGGGAGTGACTTAGCACGGGGAGCAAAGGGAGAAGTGACTCAGTGTGAAAAACTAAAATGTTTTCAGCGAATAAGGCATTTTCAAAACAATAAAAGGTAACATGGTTCTCTAAAGATGATATGTGTGAGCAGTTAACACCAGTGATGGATGAAGGACTCAATTTTCTCAGTAAAAATATTACATGAAAAAATCTAAGTAAAAGTATTAAAGTACCTGTTTAAAAATGTGCTCTAAGAGTAAAAATTAAAAGTATTTTGCAGACATTTTAAGATTAAGTATAGCTGATTTTAAGTGATTCAGTTGATTTCTTGATTTTATTCTCGCTGTTTTTGTGTTTTGGCTCAAAGTTGGGATATTCAGCTCAAATTAATTGTGCTAAAAATAAGTCTCAGCCATTTCAGGAAGTCTCAAAACATTAAAAAAGTACTTTTAACTATTCAGTCCAGATCGAAAATGTAGTGGAGTAGGACATACAGACACCTGCTTTCAAATGTAGTGAAGTAAAAGTAAAAAAATATCTACTGTAAAATGCACTTAAGGAAAGTCCAGATACCTAAAAATTGTGCTTGAGTATTTTACTTTTACTGGTTAATGGTTAATACCCCATTAGTAACTTAACTGTTACAGCTCCCATTTGTTAAAGTGCAGTTTTATTTCAGAAAAGAGAAATATTCTGAGAGTGACTGGAGTTCATGTGGTTTTGTCCCAAAGGAAGCAGTGGCATAACTGACAGGAAGCAACGAAAAACACTGAATACAAACTGTCCTTGGAGCTTGTATTGTTTTAAATATGACGCTATTTTCTGATCTGTGTTTTAATGTTGTTTCTTCATCAAAAACAGACCTGGAGTTGTGTTTTGTTTCGTTCACACATGTTTAACACACAAACCCTGCATATTTAGACTGAATTCTTCTTTGAAACTGAACACTGGTAATACAGGAAATGCTCCACTGTGTTTTTAAACTCTATACACCTTCACTAGAATCATTTGGATTATTTCAGACCTGGAATTACCAATCTCTAGTGAACAAAAGGTAAAAGGAGCTACTAACTTACAGTAGACATGTCGGTTTTCCGACACTTTTTAGTATCGCTGTTCCAACACGTCATCCAAGTGTGTCTCGTGCTGTTTTAGATTTGTTTTAGATTTGATATTTTCCCGAAGGCTGGCCTATGCTCTTTGTAAAGTGCATGACTGCTCTCAGTTAGGACATTTTTCCACTGTCTGATATCCTCTGTGGCCGAAGTATTGTCTGATCAAGTACGTTCCACCAGCCCAAGCATCTTATGATATATGGGAGCGTAAAGTATAATAGACTATCACATTCATATTTTATTTATTAGATTATTTGACAGGGACAATACACATTAATGAACATTTCTGTAAATGTGTCAGTGTTTGCTATAAGCTCATTTTTAACTGTTGTCCCTGGGCAGGTGTAAAGTGCCAACATTGATATATCTCAAAATAAAAGTGAACATTCATACGCTACATTATTAGTCAAACAAAACACTGTTAAAAAAACAAAAAAAAATTATGTGAATAAAATGCAGTTGATTATGTACAGTTATATATACAGTTATTTACATTATGAAGCAATCCTTTCTTGCTAAGAAGGTGTTGTTCAGATGAAGAACACCCATCATGCACTGGGACCATCAGATCATATTTGCTGGTCCCATATACATAACATATTATATATTACACATATTACATATTATTCATGTTGGAAAAGCAGAATGTTTGAAAAGTAGTAAAGTGAAAAATAATGTTTATGCCACTACTCTGACAATTAATCAATATCTACAGTAAATAGCAGCATGTCGGAATGTAACCGGCTTCATGACATCACAAGGTGGAACAGAGCATTTTGAGATTTGGTGATGTAAACAGACTAATAATAGAGTTACTCAAACATGTGAATGAAACAAAACACAACTCCAGGTCTGTTTTTGAGGAGATAACAACATTATAAGAGTCATTTTTCACCCTTGTTTACATTATGGTTGCTAGGCAACAGTTCTCGCATTACCTCTGCTGCACATCCAACCAGGAAGCAAAATTATAAACACCAAAATTGTCAACTGAGGAAAACTGGGAATTAAAATCTTAAATATATAACTACATTTCAGTACTAAATTCACTGTACTTTGACCTGTCACATACAATACTTTGGCAGTTCCATTTTTTTTTTCTTTTTTGTCATATATTTGTTAATCGTGTGGCATAGACTCACCGCGCTCTTTCTTCTCCTTTGAAAAAGAGTCAAACTTTCTTCGGATCGACTTCCTCCTCTTCCTCGTTTCTGGAAAAGATAAAGATTTTGTGGTGAGTAAAATACAATGGGCGATTTGAACACAAGAGCGCAATATCTGAGTCCAATTACAGGACAGACTGTTGGGGAGAATTTTCAGACCACTTTAGTCCTGGTTTAGTCCTGGTTTAGATCTGCTTTATTCCTGCTTTATTCCTAATTTCATCCTGGGTTAGACCTGCTTCAGTTCTGAGTTAGTTCTGTTTTAGTCCTGTTTTAGACCTGGTTAAGTCCTGGTTCAGGTTTGATATAGATCTGGGTTCAACTTTGGTTAGACCAGTTTTAGTACTGGATTAGTCCTAATTTAGTCCTGGACCGGGTTTAGTCTTAATTTAGTCTTCTTTTAAACCTGTTTTAGTGTGAGGTTAGTCCTGATTTGGTTTAGACCTGGGTTAGCTCTGGGTTACAACCATTTTAGTTCTGGTTTAGTCCTGTTTTAGTCTGGGTTTAGACCTATTTTAATCTTGGTTTAATATTGGTGTAGTCCTGGTTTTGTCCTGTTTTAGTCCTGATTTGGTCCGGCTTCAGACTTGTTTAAGATCTGGTTTCGACTTCGGTTAGATCTGTTTTGGATTAGTCCTAATTTGCCTAATTTCCTTGGCCTTGGTTTAGTCCAGGTTTAGACCTGTTTTAGTCTTTCTCAGTTTAGTCCTGGTTCAGGCTTGGTTTAGATCTGGTTAAATCTTCTCTGGATTTGTCCTAATTTGCCTAATTTCTTTGGCCTTGGTTAAATCCTGGCTTTAGTTCTACTTTAGCCCTCTTTCTAGCCTGTTTTAGTCCAAGGTTAGCCATGAGTTAGACTTGGCTTAGACCTGGTTTAGACCTGGCTTAGTCCTGTTTTAGTCCTGGTGTAGTTCTGGTTTAGTCCTGGGTTAGACTTGGTTTAAACTTGTTTTAGTCCTGCTTTAAACTTGGTTTAGTCCATGTTTAGTCCTGTTTAAGTCCTGGGTTAGTCCGGTTTTAGTGCTGGTTTGGTCCAGGTTCAGGCCTGGGTTAGCTCTGTTTTAGTACTTGTTTAGCCTGGGTTTTGTCCTGTTTTAGTCCTATTTTAGTTTCCATTTAGTCCTGGTTTAGGCCGGTTTTTTAGGCCTGTTTTAGACCTGTTTTAGTCCTGGTTTAGCCCTGATTCAGCCTTAGACCTGGGTCAGACCCGTCCCAGCCTCTTCCTGTCCTTCTGAGAATAGCCTCTTTGTCATTGTTTATTTGAACCATTTGAGTCAGACTTAAATGGGACTCATAAAACCCCAGGCCTGATGTGTTTAGAACAAAAACAGATTCACAATGGGACAAATGCCGCTCAAACCTACAACAATCCACCTGTTTATTTCATTTTCAGCTATTTTTAAGCTACCACCCCAGCTGTGAAACCATCAGTCATTCCAAATGATCACAGCAGCTCCGAAAATATTGGAACGAAAAAAAACAAAAAAAACAATGAAGAAATGTAGCTATAAAAACTATTTTCTTGAAGTCAAAATAAGTCCATTCTGTACTGCAAACTGTTTACTTACGGTAGGACAGTTATGACTTTTATGTGTTAGTTTCAAAGTTGTTTGGTGAAGCTCTAGTGTCTCACGCTAACGCTGACATTTGATTCTAAGTGTTGCCACGGTGACGAGACAACACTCGTCATATAATGTTTGCGCCTACTAACTGTGCTTTCATTTTTTTAGGATATAACAGATTTGTTTGTGTGTAAATGTTCTTTATCTCTGAATTTTTTAAAACAGATCAATACTGGCCTGGTTCCCGCGCCCTCTGACGCACCTCAAGCCAAAACCAAACATGATCGTCCAATTTCCAAAAGATTTGCTTATTTCAGTGAGTCATTGGGCACAGCTCATTTCCAAACATAACCACTCTCACCCACAGACTGTATACATAAACGGACATCGTAAACTCGCCAGCTGCTGCGCTCCAAATAGGAAGTGAGCATGGAGCGGCTTCCGGCTCCGTTGACTCATTCCGGTTCACTTAGAATTGAAAAATTGTCACCGTTCTCTCTGTCACTGCCGCTTTGAGCCTTGTGATTTGGGTTTTAAACTGTTCGTATTAACCCGCTTTAGATGAAACTGGTATTTGGCTATTTTGTCTGTAAATAAATCCTTCATTCTCACTTACGTCACAAACTGGAAGACGTTTGGAAAGATGTGGATGACGACTTCCTTTGGGCTCTGTTGGCGATAGCAACTCTGGGGGAAAATTTGAAAATAGCCCAGTTTTCTTCATCTAGATGTCATTGTATTCTTTCTTTTTTTTCTTTTATAACTTGCCTATTACCATAAAATACCAAATAAGAGTCAGGGTGTTTATTTGTTTCACTCACTTAACAGACCAGACCTTTATTTGAGACCAGGAAGCAATTTGGGGCAGGAAAAACTGGGAAAATTTGGTACTCAAATTCTTTTACCCAGTATTACTATAATTTAGGCGACTTTCTATACTGACGTAGGTAAGTTCATTTTAAATGTTACAACAAAATATCGACGGAGTTTCAAACATTTGAAAGTGTTTGTGTAGAGACGACGCAAGCATCAGTCCTGCTCCTGTTGTTGCAGCGCGACTTCTGTCTTCAGCACCAACATTAGACTCAGTGTTTATTTGGAACCGGTGAGTATTTATCAAAATATACACCTGTACCCGGCGTTTAAAGAGGACCCAGCTCTTATTTGGTACTTTACGGTAATCTGTGTACTGTATTTTTTGGACTACAAGGTGCACTTAAAATCCTTTAATTTTCTCAGAAATCAACAGTGCTCCTTACAATCCGGTGCGCCTAGTATATTAATCCTGGTTGTGATTACTGACCTCAAACCGCTTTTATGTGGTCCACGGCACTCAAAAATCTGTCAAAATGTTTTAGTCCAACTTTGGTAAGCTACGAAGCTGCAACACTGGATGGATTGTCAGAGCATTACTGTAGTCAGGAGATGGTACGTCAGGAGGTGATACGTACTGTGCTTTAACATTATACTGTACTATGGTGTGCATAAGGAGCCCAAAATGGCCCCTGTTCAGAGACAAGCTGACTTAAACGCCCAAGTGAAGCGAACACTAAACTAGTGCTGCCATCATTCCGGGAGGATCAACCAAAGAACTCCAACCTCTAGATATCGGTGTCAACAGGTCGTTCATAGTTAAATTGCGAGATGCGTGGAAGTGTTGGACGACAGAAGGTGAACACACATTCACCAAGACAGGAAGGCAACACCGGGCGAGTTACGGCACGATCTGCCAATGGATCGTGGATGCCCGGGCTAAGGTATCAGTCTCACTTAATGTGCCTTATAATCCGGTGCGCCTTATAGTATAAAAAATACAGTATTATAATTAGTCTAATTAAAAAATAAAATATGTCACTGTAGCGTTCCGTTATGTTCGTCAGATCAACAGTTAGAACCAGATGTCCGTAAGTGATATCCTGAATCCACGGTTTTATCACATGTCCAGCGTTGGTAACTCCACCTGAAGTTGTAAACCACATGGTTCCAACTTCTTCTGGTAAGTGTGAATAGAGCCTCCAGATTCGCCCCTATAACTGTTAACCTCGATGAGCTTCATTTGACTGGAGCCGTACGCTGGGTGACGTCACGCTCTCTTAGTCTTAATCTTCTTTATAACCATCTGAAAATGCTGCTGAACAGACTCACATCTTCGTAAAGTTTTAGAGAAGTGTGTGTTTCTGTATCCAAGACAAACAGTTGCTTCCTTCTTACGTGAGTGAAGTTTTAGTAGTAGTATTCTTAGTAGTAGTGTGGACGTGTACGAAGCTCTGAAGTCCCCACAGAGCAGACAGAGCAGTGGCTTTACAGAGCTCCAGGGGTCAGACGTCAAAGGTCAGATTCTCACAGAAAACGGAAATTAAAGGTTTATTTACAGAACGGCCCAAAGCGAATTAGACTTTACAACGAGCTAATGTGGAAATGGACCCTATACTGTGGGAGGGGCAGAGTTAAGGGATGGTTTAGACCTGGTTAGGGCTTTTGGTTTAGACCTTATTTGGGCCTAGTTTAGACCTGGTTAGGGCTTTTGTAAGTCCTGGCTTAGTCCTGGTTTAGACCTTGTTTGGAACAGGTTTAGACCTGGTGTAGACCTGGTTTAGACCTGGTTTAGGCCTGTTTTAGCCCTGGTTTAGACCTTGTTTGAACCTGGTTTAGACCTGGTTTAGGCCTGTTTTAGCCCTGGTTTAGACCTTGTTTGAACCTGGTTTAGACCTGCTTTAGTCTTGGTTTAGACCTGGTTTAGAACTGGTTAGGGCCTTTGTAAATCCTGGTTAAGTCCTGGTTTGGACCTGGTTTAATCCTTGCTTGGACCTGGTTTAGACCTGGTTTAGACCTGGTTTAAACCTGGTTAGGCCTTTTGGTTTAGACCTTGTTTGGACCTGGTTTAGACCTGGTTAGAACCTGGTTTAGACCTGCTTAATCCTGGTTTAGACCTTGTTTGGACCTTGCTTTGGTCCTGGTTTAGACCTTGTTTGGACCTGGTTTAGACCTGTTTTGACAGGTCTAGTGTTGGTTTAACGCTACTTTAGACCTGCTTTAGTCTTGGTTTAGACCTTGTTTGGACCTAGTTTAGACCTGGTTAGGGCTGTTGTAAGTCCTGGTTTAGACTTGGTTTAGAGCTTGTTTGGACCTGGTTTAGTCCTGGTTTAGACCTTGTTTGGACCTGTTTTAGACCTGGTTTAGACCTGGTTAGGGCCTTTGTAAATCCTGGTTCAGTCCTGGTTTAGACCTGGTTTAGATCTGGTTTAGTCTTGGTTTAGACCTTGCTTGGACCTGGTTTAGACCTTGTTTGGACCTGGTTTAGACCTGGTATAGACCGAGTTTATTGGTTAAATTTAAGGTAGACCCCATAGAGAAACGCATCCTCTGCATTTGACCCATTGTTCAGTGTCACTGGGTTAAACCTGCATTTGACCTGTTGTAGACTTGGTTTAGTCCTGGTTTAATCCTGGTTTAGTCCTGATTTAATCCTGGTTTAACTATTTTGTTAATGATGATACTATATCTTTTTCCTGATTCATCTTTTGCCTTATTCTTTGCACTTCGTTTACTGTAACAGCCCTGGGAAACATGCGGTAATGGGAGGGACTGGTTCTATTTCCAAAGTCCCTGATGACCACATGAGCTGAGAACAACTCCAGACAGGACCAGAAAATCCAGAAGCACGAAACCAGCAAACAACTGATGGAGGGTCTGTGATTGTCTCACTTTCCAATAGGACCAGAGGTGCTGATTAAAGGGAATTTTTTATGATTCATTTAAAGACAAATTCCCAAAGAAAGTAACATATTGCACATGATCGTTTAGTGACTATTCCCTGGACGTCATTAAATCCACATTCTGTATAATAGACTATTTTAACACAATCTGAAAGAACTGACTGACTTTTCGTATTTTGTCTTGAGATTTCAGATTATTTTAAAACTTTTTGGCAATGTTTGCTAATGGGCGGGACCATGGTGACTGCTGAACATTCCACTATAGAGATAAATGTAGAGCTCCCCCAGCAAAAGTGTCAGTGCAAAGTGTCAATGGGATCCAAACTGAAAACTCCATTCAAAATGCAGTCTTATGTTAGTTTAAACACTGATTTTACAAAATAGTGACGTTTGTTTTTTATTAGTCTAATCAAAACTATTGTGTAATTTAGACCTGGTTTAGCTCTGGGTTACACCTGTTTTATTTCTAGTTTAGTCCTGTTTTAATCCTGGTTTAATCTTGCTATAGCCCTGGTTTAGTCCTGGTTCAGGCTTGTTTTAGATTTAGTTTCGACTTTGGTTAGATCTGTTTTGATTAATCCTAATTTAGTCCTTCTTTGACCCTCCTGTGGGCTCACCACCTGCAGAGGGGTTCATAGGGGGGGTCAGGTGCTATGAGTATTGGGCAGCACGCTGCCCCCGCGACCCAGCCGGATTAAGCGGGAGAAGATGGATGGATGGATGGATAGTCCTTCTTTGGCCTGATTTCACAAAATAAAGATGTTGTCCTTTAGTCTAATCAAAACTATTGTGTCATTTAGACCTGGTTTAGCTCTGGGTTACACCTGTTTTAATCCTGGTTTAGTCCTGTTCAGTCCTGGTTTAGTCTTGGTTCAGTCCTGGTTTAGTCCTGGTTTAGTCCTTGGCCTAGACTTTGGCAAAGTCGAAACTAAGTCGAAACCTCGTGGCAAAGTACGAGGTGATCAACAGGGAAATCTGTCTCTGGTCCCGTCTGGGAGGATGACGTCATCTCATTCTGGAACCTGAAAACCACCAATCAGATTCCTGAGTTGCCGTGGGTTTTGTTACCGTGGCGACTCCGGAGCTTTGATTTGAATCAGGACTGATGACGTCATCCCTTTAGAAGGACTTAGCTTTAAAGATTTGAAGTCCTGGAATAAAACCATAAATGCCTGAAAAAAAAAAAAAACAAGAGCTCCGCCAGCGGGGCAAAATACGCCCGTACTTTGAATTATTGTATATAGAATTAAGTTAGAATTTGTCAAACCTAGTTAAAGATGAATTGTTGGTGCAGTTTGGAAGTTTGACATTCCTAGGTGAGACGGTTGTCGAGTTAGAGCGCGGACAAGAAATTGACAGACGGACAGACGGACAGACAGACGGACGGATAATCAATAGGGAAATCTGGCTCTTGCAGTAGGAGTATGAGTATGACATCATCACATTCTAGAATCGGAATTCCACTAATCAGATTGCAGCAACAGAACTTAAAGACACTACATAGCTTTAATTTGTTAAAGCTCAAAGAAGCAGAGAATGTGGGTTGTTCTCGCTTTCAGCAGCAGAACATTTGAGAAGAGAGTTAAGATCTACGGCACGAAGACAAAGCTTCAAAGACTTCAAAGCCTTGAAGTGTCCACAGACAGACAGACAGACGGACGGACGGACGGACGGACGGACGGACAGCGCCATACCATAATATGTCCCGTCTTACAACGGGCGTATAAAAAAGACAGTAGCTCCTGTCATCGTATCCAAACCGCTAGACAAAAGTACAAAAGTGCTGAAAGATGCTGGTTCCTCCACACATGGCTCCTGAAGACCTTCTGGAGTGGTACTTTGACCACTACATCGCAGACCAACCGGTGCTGGTCAAAGAGGAGAATAGTGAAGAGGAGAAGAGAGGAGGAGAGGGGGAGAAGGAGGAACCAGAGAAGAATACAAAAGATACTGAACCAGAAGATTCCAGCTTCGAGATTCCACAGCCACAAATCCTAAACGTGATGTGTTCAGCTTCACTGAGCTGTCGCCTGAACCTGAGGTGGATCGCACAGAGGGTGAGGAACGCGGAGTACAAGAGAAACCATCAGTTCCTGACGATGAGGATCAGGTCTCCCAAAGCCACGGCCATGCTCAGATCTGATGGATTCCTCCAATGCACCGGAGTCAGCAGCCTGGAGGAGGCACACAAGGCCGCCCGCAGAGTCGCCCGGATCGTCCAGAGGATGGGCTTCCCCGTCGTCTTCTGCAACTACACCGTCCACAACTGCCTCGCGATTTACCGCACCTTCCCCGTCAGCCTGGAGCACCTCTACAAGGAGCTGCCCGGGCACTGCAGTTACGAGCCGGAACTGTTCGGGGGCCTCTTCTTCTACTGTGAAAAAGTCACGGCCTCCGTCTTCCACACCGGGGCCGTGGTATTTACCGGGAGCGGTCACCGGAGTGACTACATGGCAGCGTTCTCCAGGATGTACCCGGCTTTGTGTGCGGCCCGACGCAGACCCCTCAAAAAAGAATGTTGAAGAATTCCGGTGAAAATTACGAAGTACTTGACTGTCCGTCCTCATACAGCCCAGGGGACCCGGTCGAGAGACAGGAGAAGTAGCAAAGTAGCATTATCACAGATGCACTGTACAGGAAGGGCCAGAGCAGGCTCTACCTCCTGAGGAGACTCAGGTCCTTTGGAGTGAAGGGGCCCCTCCTGAGGACCTTCTACGACTCTGTGGTGGCATCAGCCATCCTGTACGGTGTGGTCTGCTGGAGCAGCAGCATCACAGAGAGGGACAAGAGAAGACTGGACAAAGTCATCAGGAAGTCCAGCTCTGTCCTGGGCTGTGCCTTGGATTCGGTGCAGGAGGTGGGGGACAGAAGGGTAGCAGTAATAGAGTACAGTTAAGTTAAAAATAGACAAACACTATAAGGATCTATAAAGATAAGGATTATAAAACTATGTATCATATAAATTGCTATCTTAAGACAATATATACAATAAATTGCAATCTAAAAACTATATATACAATAAATTACTATCTTACATTATTGCACAGGGTCCCAGTATTGCACAGGTAGCAGAGTTACTGGGGACATGGAATGTCACCTCGCTGGGGGGGAAGGAGCCTGAGCTTGTGCGGGAGGTCGAGCGTTACCGGCTAGATATAGTCGGCCTCACCTCCACGCACAGCTTGGGCTCTGGAACCCAACTCCTTGAGAGGGGCTGGACTCTCCATTTCTCTGGCATTGGCCGTGGGGAGCGGCGGCGAGCTGGTGTGGGCTCATAGCCCCACAGCTCAGCCGCTGCGTGTTGGAGTTTACCCCGGTGAACGCGAGTCCCTGCGCCTTCGTGTCGGGGACAGGTCTCTCGCTGTGGTGTCGGCCTATGGGCCGAACCCGATGGTGGACACCGGAAGTAAGGGATGCCATCAAGCTAAAGAAGGAGTCCTACTGGGCCTTACTGGCCCGGTGGACTCCTGAGGCAGCTGACGGGTACCGTTGGGCCAAGCGTGCTGCAGCTCGGGCGGTTGCAGAGGCAAAAACTCGGGTCTGGGAGGAGTTCGGGGAGGCCATGGAGGAGGACTATCGGACGGCCCCAAGGAAATTCTGGCAAACCGGCCGGCGCCTCAGGAGGGGGAAGCGGTCCTTCACCAACACTGTGAGAAGTGAAGAAGAGAAGAGAAGTGAATCTCCTGGCCAGATTCACTTCTATGCTGGACCTGGAGTCTCACCCTCTTCAGGGCCCTGTCTGCTCTGGAGAGCAGCTTCAGTGACAGACTGATCCACCCTCGCTGTGTGAAGGAGAGGTTCCGCAGGTCTTTCCTTCCTGCTGCTGTCAGACTTTACAATGAACACTGCTAACTGTGCTACCTGTGCAATACTGGGACCCTGTGCAATAATGTAAGATAGTAATTTATTGTATATATAGTTTTTAGATTGCAATTTATTGTATATATTGTCTTAAGATAGCAATTTATATGATACATAGTTTTATAATCCTTATCTTTATAGATCCTTATAGTGTTTGTCTATTTTTAACTTAACTGTACTCTATTGCTGCTACTGTTTCTTGCTGTTCTCTTTACTGTGCGTTGCAACACTGAAATTTCCCCATTGTGGGGCAAATAAAGGATATCTTATCTTATCTTATCTTATCTTAACATGGCTCAAACTGACAGCAGAACGGTCCCCAGCGGAAAGGTGTACAGGCAACTCTTCAACGCGCAGGTACAGCTGTCAAGGTCTCTGATGGCCACGTGGAAAGATCAGAGTGCGCAGAGTAACACACAGTGCAGTACAACCAGCAGTGAAAAAGAACTTGTTGACACTGATGACAGCGAGGATGTGAGCGGACTCCCTGACACTCTGGTAACCAGTGGTTACAGTTCAGATGTCATTGAGTATATGTTAAAGAAGAAAATGACAAAGCACCAAGACGCACTGCATGAGCTGGACACAGAGCTGATGGTCATATCTAAGCTGTTTGAGGCACATGGAAGGGCAAATAGTGAGGAACTACTGAGTTCTCTGCGAGAGGTTGACCTGAGACTAGACAAACTTACTCACCAAATGGAACAGGCTGAAGAACTGAATTCACACAGTTTACAGGATATAAGATCTCTGTGGGAAGAGGTGGAGGAGGAGGTGACACTGAAAAAGAGCAGGATCATGGAGTTTTACTGTAAAATGTGCCAGTCTGAAACAAAGAGGACTCTTCAGATTAAAGCTGTGCTGAAGAAGCACTGTGGTCTGTTGGAAAAGACCATCTTTTTGCCCCTGTATGACATCCAAAGGCTGCTTCACTCCAAGGCAACTATGCTAAACCAGTCTTTGTTGGTTAACCGGCGTCATTTATGCCAACTGCGCTTGCACCTGCTGGTGGCAAATCTACAGGGGGCGTCAGTGCTCCACCAGCGCTGGGAAGACTGTGTGGAGCAGTGAAGAGGGCAACAGAATTCAGCAGATTATACAGCACTTCAGTGAATTATGCAGCAAGGACGTGGATGAAAGGCTGTTCTTTGAGCAGCCAGAGATACATAAAATCCACCAAAGTTTGAGAGAAGTGAATGACAGAGCTCCTTTAGAAAGTCCCTGATCCAAATCGCCAAAAAGTGCAAAGTGGACGCAATTATGGATGACATCTGTGTTCCTCTGGAGAAGCTGGTGAAGCTGCCTGCAGACATCCCAGAGCACAGTTTTTTATGAGAGACTGTCCCAGGACATCTCCAAGGGGCTGCACAAGGATGTGAGCCAGGACCTCTCTCAGGTCATTGTAAAACACCTGAGCCCCAAAAGCTCTTTTGGAAAGTGGAGATTTGCCTGAAGAGCCCGATGTATGGTCTCAGACTTCATGACCAGCCTGAAAGATAGGCTCAGTCAGCAGGGGCAGCAGTACTCAATAAAGGATCCTGTCCGAAAGTGCCTTGATGAGATCCACAGAGTGATCAGCACTGTGTCCCTGCCCCAGGTCCAGACAAAGGAGCCCACTGCTCCTGACACAACTTCCCAAGGCTCTCCTGGACATCCACAGTGTGAGTGGAAGACAGAGCATATCCGGGGCTTGGCTTATGAAGTGAGCCAGCGCATGCTTCAGACCAGAGAGATGAACAAAATACACCTGACGTTCGTCAAACTGTTTCCGCAGCTGAAGTCACAGATGCCAAAATGGAAAGTGAGGGTGAGGCCTGATGGAGAGAACATCATGGAAGTGGCGGATGCCGTGTACAAAGATCTGAGCTCAGGCACCACAAAGACAAGGGTTAAATTAAACGCCACCCTCGGTAACGATGACTTCATAGAGACAGAGACCATCTGCAGGCACCTGGTGACGCCACAGAAGAGGACCAGGCTCAGCTCCTTCCATCGTGTACTGCGTCGTGTTTTCTAAAGGGTAGAAGTCCCACACAGATCTGTAGGGGGCAGTAGTCCCACACCGGTCTGTAGGGGGCAGTAGTCCCACACCGGTCTGTAGGGGGCAGTAGTCCCACACAGGTCTGTAGGGGGCAGTAGTCCCACACAGTAGTTGCTCCAGTAGTTGCTCCTCTGCACTGGATGTTCTGATCTGATGTGGAGGAGCAGGACACATAAGTTGTTTGTTTGGAGCAAACGTGGGGAAGGGTTTGGATTTGGGTTTCGGTTCAGGTTCAGGTTCAGGTTTGGGTTCGGGTTCAGGTGCTGTTGAAATACTCTTGTTGGAGAAAAGAAAAGCAGGAAAATCTACAGACAAAAATTAATAAATCCAAAATATTGAAAACAAATTCCTTTTGTCACAAATTACTATTTTTGTTTGGAAATCACTAAGTACATTTTCACCCCTCCTCGAACCACCACCTTAACGTGGTGGAGGGGTTTGAGTACCCGAATGATCCCAGGAGCTATGTTGTCGGGGGCTTTATGCCCCTGGTAGGGTCACCCAAGGCAAACAGGTTCGGGGGGACGGGTCAGACGAAGAGCGGTTCAGAAACCCCTATGTTGACATTAAAAACGAGGTCAGTGACATCGCCCGGAAAGGCGGTACCGGGGCCCCACCCTGGAGCCAGGCCTGGGGTGGGTGCACGTGGGTGAGCGCCTGGTGGCCGGGCCTTTCCCCACGGGGCCCGGCCGGGCACAGCCCGAAGGAGCGACGTGGGACCGCCCTCCCCTGGACCCACCATCCGCGGGAGGAGCCATAGGGGCCGGGTGCAGAGAGATCTGGGCGGCAGTCGAAGGCGGGGGCCTCGGCGACCAGATCTCCGGACATGGAGACTAGCTCTGGGGACATGGAATGTCACCTCGCTGGGGGGGAAGGAGCCTGAGCTTGTGCGGGAGGTCGAGCGTTACCGGCTAGATATAGTCGGCCTCACCTCCACGCACAGCTTGGGCTCTGGAACCCAACTCCTTGAGAGGGGCTGGACTCTCCATTTCTCTGGCGTTGGCTGCGGGGAGCGGCGGCGAGCTGGTGTGGGCTCATAGCCCCACAGCTCAGCCGCTGCGTGTTGGAGTTTACCCCGGTGAACGAGAGGGTCGCGTCCCTGCGCCTTCGTGTCGGGGACAGGTCTCTCGCTGTGGTGTCGGCCTATGGGCTGAACCCGGTGGTGGACACCGGAAGTAAGGGATGCCATCAAGCTGAAGAAGGAGTCCTACTGGGCCTTACTGGCCCGGTGGACTCCTGAGGCAGCTGACGGGTACCGTTGGGCCAAGCGTGCTGCAGCTCGGGCGGTTGCAGAGGCAAAAACTCGTGTCTGGGAGGAGTTCGGGAGGAGGACTATCGGACGGCCCCAAGGAAATTCTGGCAAACCGGCCGGCGCCTCAGGAGGGGGAAGCGGTCCTTCACCAACACTGTTTACAGTGCGGGGGGAGAGCTGCTGACCTCGACTGGGGATGTTGTCGGGCGGTGGAAGGAATACTTTGGGGATCTCCTCAATCCCACCGTCACGTCCTCCGAAGAGGAGGCCGAGGCTGGGGACTCAGAGGCGGACTCATCCATCACCCTGGCTGAAGTCACTGAGGTGGTCGGAAAGCTCCTCGGTGGCAAGGCTCCGGGGGTGGATGAGATCCGTCCTGAGTACCTTAAGTCTCTGGGTGTTGTGGGGACGTCTCTACAACATCGCGTGGCGGTTGGGAACAGTACCTTTGGACTGGCAGACCGGGGTGGTGGTCCCTCTGTATAAAAAGGGGGACCGGAGGGTGTGTTCCAACTACAGGGGAATCACACTCCTCAGCCTCCCCGGTAAAATCTATGCCAGGGTACTGGAGAGGAGAGTTCGGCCGATAGTCGAACCTCGGATTCAAGAGGAGCAGTGTGGTTTTCGGCCTGGTCGTGGAACACTGGACCAGCTCTACACCCTCCATCGGGTGCTCGAGGGTGCATGGGAGTTTGCCCAACCAGTCCACATGTGTTTTGTGGACTTGGGGAAGGCATTCGACCGTGTCCCTCGTGGTGCCCTGTGGGGGGTGCTACGGGAGTATGGGGTCTTTGCTAAGGGCTGTCCGGTCCCTGTATGACCGGAGCAGGAGCTGTGTTCGCATTGCCGGCAGTAAGTCAGACCTGTTCCCGGTGCATGTTGGACTCCGCCAGGGCTGCCCTTTGTCACCGGTTCTGTTCATTGTATTTATGGACAGAATTTCTAGGCGCAGCCAGGGGCCGGAGGGGGTCCGGTTTGGGAGCCACAGGATTTCATTGCTGCTTTTTGCGGATGATGTTGTCCTGTTGGCTCCATCGAACCAGGACCTGCAGCGTGCACTGGGGCGGTTTGCAGCCGAGTGTGAAGCGGCTGGGATGAGAGTCAGCTGTTCCAAATCTGAGGCCATAGTTCTCGACCGGAAAAAGGTGGATTGCCCTCTCCGGGTGGGTGGGGAGTCTCTGCCTCAAATGGAGGAGTTCAAGTATCTCGGGGTCTTGTTCACGAGTGAGGGGAGGATGGAGCGTGAGATTGACAGGCTTGGTGCGGCGTCGGCAGTGATGCAGTCGCTGTATCGGACCGTTGTGGTGAAGAGGGAGCTGAGCCGAAAGGCGAAGCTCTCGATTTACCGGTCAATCTACGTTCCTACCCTCACCTATGGTCATGAGCTCTGGGTAATGACCGAAAAGACAAGATCGCGGATACAAGCGGCCGAAATGAGTTTCCTCCGCAGAGTGGCCGGGCGCTCCCTTAGAGATAGGGTGAGGAGCTCGGTCACACAGGAGGAGCTCGGAGTAGAGTCGCTGCTCCTCCACGTCGAAAGGAGCCAGCTGAGGTGGCTCGGGCATCTGGTCCGGATACCTCCTGGACGCCTCCCTCGGGAGGTGTTCCGGGGAAGACCCAGGATACGCTGGAGGGACTATGTCTCTCGGCTGGCCTGGGAACGCCTCGGGGTCCGTTCGGAGGAGCTGGAGGAAGTGGCTGGGGAGAAGGAAGCTTGGGAGCCCCTGCTTAGACTGCTGCCCCCACGACCCGGCCCCGGATAAGCGGAAGAAGATGGATGGATGGATGGAAAGTACATTTTCATGCATTTTTCTTTTTTTTTGTTTGATCCAATGAAAAATCAAATAATGATCTGATTCCTGTGACATTATAATTAGTTCTGTCCAAATGTCATTACAAAGATAAAAGAATACTTGGATTGTGACAGAAATCAAAACCATCTTCCTGACACAGCGCGGCCCCTTTGCTCTTAGTGAATCGAAGGTGCAGAACTAACCCTAACCCTAACCTGCCCCGTACCTGACATAACAAACACATTAGGCCTTTTAAAGCTCTACATTAATAAATACTGTTTACTTGCCCACACTGAGAGCAATGGGTTAAAGATGCACTGTGTAGCTTTTCTAATGAAGGGTCCGTCAAATGTGTCTGAAAAGTTAAACACTGACCGAATAAAAAAGACATGACATGACACCGTTCACGAACATGAACCAAGTTTGAATGATGATGATTATATTTAGTCCACAGTTATTCATTGTATTTTATTGGATATATTATGGCTGTTTTTTTATTTTATAGACAATAGAATATTACATTTATACATATATTACAGACCAGGACTAAAGAAGGACCAGACCAGGACCAGACAAGGACTAAAGCAGGACCAGTCCAGGACTAGCTTATATTGTCTGTACAGTGATGTAATGAGTGGGTTTTACCAAGTCATTTATGGTTATTGCAATGTTGTGTTACTACTGCGCCTCCAACCGTACTGTAGAAGGTTGGGGGTTGTTGTAATTGTTCTTTAAGTTCGTAGACTTGGGCAGCTTGCCATCGGATCAGACCATGGAGTGGACAGATGGATGAATGGATGGAAATGGATCATGGCCAGTTCCCTCTTTGTTTTCATACACACAATGATGACAATGTCGTATTTGGACAAGGGCAGAGGCGCCTTATTAGCAGCTCCGATTAGACGTCACCACACACAACACCATATGTGGAGCGCACCATTTTAAAAGGAAGTAAACCTGCGGAGGTCGGATGGGAACTCCTGCAAGAACAGTTCGAAGTACCGAAAGGTTTCGGCATACACGATGAACCCTGAAAATGACCCGGGTTACACGTGGATGTCACAACATGTTTAAGAGTACACAAATCAAATGAATAGCTCAGTACAGGACAAGAGAGACGTTTGTGTCTCACTTCTAAAGCTACGGTTAATTTTGAGGCATAATAAATATTAAAACACCACCACAACTGAAGTAAACACCTGGGTAGTCTTAATTTTATTTTATTTATGCTGAAGGAAATTAATTTGCAGTAGATGCAGTCGATCCTTTGCAGTGACATCATGCTTGGGGTGTCTTACATGTATCTCTATAGTGGAATGTTCAGCAGTTTCCGTGGAGACACAATGCACATATTAGCAAACAGTGTAAAAAAGTTGTAACGCTAAGATTGTCCGAAAACGCAAGAACAAAAAATACAAAATGGATGAACACATTTCCAGTCATATCAGTAGTAGTAGTAGTAATTGTAGTAGTAGTAGTAGTAGTAGTAGTAGTAGTAGTAGTAGTAGTAGTAGTAGTATTTCTTGTGTACCTTTGGGGATGCAGATCTTAAAGTCCAGCTCTCTCTCCTCCAGATGCCACAGCGCCACCTCCTGGAGTCGCGCTCTCTCCAGCTCCGACAGGCTCTGCACTGGGACAGGGGACAGGTGCACCGAGTGACCCAGCATCGTGCTCCAAATGTGGGCTCCCTGAGGACGAGAGAGGGGTCAGAGATACAACCAGAGAGGAGAAAAAGAGAAGGAGAGAGGAGGAGAGGAGTGACCCAGCGTCATGCTCCGGAGAGGAGGAGAGAGGAGAAAGAAAAGAGGGCCAGAGAAAAAGAGGAACGAGGAGGTCAGGAGTGTCCCAGCCTGGTGCGTCAATGGTGGGTTCCCTGAGGAGAAAAGAGAGAGCCAGAGGAACAACCGGAGAGGAGAGGAGGAGAAAAGAGGAGAGAAGAGAGAGAGGAGGAAAGGAGTGACCCAGCATCGTGCTCCAAATGTGGGCTCCCTGAGGAGGAAAGAGGGGAGTCAGAGAACCAGAGGAACAATCAGAGAGGGGAGAAGAGGAGAGAGAGACGAGAGGGTCAAAGAATGAGAGGAGAGGAGGAGAGAGGAGACAGAAGGAGAGAGGAGGAGTGAGCCAGAAAGCAAAAAAGAGGAGAAAGAAAAGAGGGTCAGAGAAACAGGGGAAGGAAGACGTCAGGAGTGTCTCAGACTGGTGCGTCAACTGTGGCCAGAGATAAAACCAGAGAAGAGAGAGGAGGAGAAAAGAGGAGAGAAGGAGAGAGAGAGGAGGAGAGGAGTGACCCGGCATCGTGCTCCAAATGTGGGCATTTTGAGGAGGAGAGAGGGAGTCAGAGAACCAGAGAGGAGGATAGGAAAGAGGAGAGGAAAGAGATGAGGAGAGGAGTGTCCCAGTATCGTGCTCCGAATGTGGGAACCCTGAGGAGGAGACGAGAGAGAATAAAGGAGATGATGAGAGAGAGATGAGGAGAGGAAAAGAGAAGAAAGAAGAGAGGGTCAGAGAGGAGGAGGTCAGGAGTGTCCCAGCCTGGTGCGTCAATGGTGGGTTCCCTGAGGAGAGAAGAGAGAGCCAGAGGAACAACCAGAGAGGAGAGAAGAGGAGAGAGATGAAAGGGTCAAAGAACGAGAGGAGAGGAGGAGAGAGGAGTGACCCAGCATCGAGCTCCAAATGTGAGGACCCTGGGGAGAGAGCCAGAGAGAAGAGAGAGTAGAAGAAAGGAGAGAAGAAGAAAGAGAGAAGAGGGGTGACCCAGCCTCGTGCTCCAAATGTCAGCATCTTGAGGAGGAACGAGGGAGTGAGAGAACCAGAAAGGAGGGGAGAAAGAGAGGAGGAGAGAAGGAGAGACGTGGCCCAGCATTGTGCTCCGTCTGTGGGCATCCTGAGGGGTAGAGGGTGAGAGAACCAAAGGAAAGGAGAAAGGAAAAGACAGGAGATGAGAGAAGAAAAGGAGAGTGGAGGAGAGGAGAAGGAGCAGAAGGAGCAGACGGAGGGACCCAGCCTGGTGCTCCAGCTCTGGACACTCTGAGGAACCACGAGAACCTCAAACCTTAAAGCTGATCTAAAAACTAAAGATTGCAGAAAAATGTACAACTTTTCTTCCAATATTTCGTGGAAGATAAACAGGCCTTTTCGTTTTTCGCTATATTTGATCAGCGAACACCTCCGTTTGCCCGTGGTGAGTGTGCAGTGACCCGTGTGGCCCGGAGGCGGCGCTGTGGAGTCCTGACGTGGAGAACGAGAGTCCGACATATTTCAGACGATTATTTTGCTTCATTAAACCACAAACAGGAGCCTCATGTCACGCTCAGAAAAACTCACCAGGAGTTCAGGGCAAAAGGTCAAAGCGAATGTTTAGTGAACATTACCCACGAGTATTCAGAACTAAACCAGGACTAAAGCGGGACTAAACTAGGACTAAAGCGGGACTAAAGCGGGACTAAAGCGGGACTAAACTAGGACTAAAGCAGAACTAAAGCGGGACTAAAGCGGGACTAAACTAGGACTAAACCTGGACTAAAGCGGGAATAAACTAGGACTAAACCAGGACTAAAGCAGGACTAAAGCGGGACTAAAATGGGACTAAACTAGGACTAAAGCAGAACTAAAGCGGGACTAAAGCGGGACTAAAAT
>CM060672.1:25822408-25854908 GCA_030686955.1 Odontamblyopus rebecca
ACTCTAACTGCTTCTGCATGTTCACAGTTAAGACCTTTGGTTTTTGTTTAATAACTAAAATTTATAAATATATTTTACTTCTATAATTTTGTCAGTTAGAAAGAGCTCATCAAGAGCTTTCAGGTGATATATATATAACTCAATTTTGACCAAAATGTCACTTATGCCCTCTTGCTTCTCAGCCCTCGTGTGCGTGTGTGTGTGGACGGTGGGATTTAGAACAAAGTTAGAATCTTCTGAACTTTGACGGTAAAACGTATTCGATGTGTTTGGTTTTGCGTCTGAGCTCCGCCGCGCTCACTTCAGTGAATGGCTGTTGCACCAGATTCACATTTGGCAGATTGGGCATGTAACGGGATTGTGACTGACCCTTGTCTTTTTGATTTTTGATTTTTGATTTTTGGATTTGGACTCTAATTTGACGTGTAATGTTTAATTCCATTGTCCAAATATCATCTTCAGACATTTCAACCTGAGAATTGCTTGAGGTCACAAAATGTTTCTTTGTTTTTGCACATTCTACATTGCCATTTTTATACGCCCGTCGTAAGACGGGACGTATTATGGTATGGCGCTGTCCGTCCGTCTGTCCGTCTGTCCGTCTGTCTGTGGACAATTTCTTGTCCGCGCTCTAACTCGACAACCGTCTCACCTAGGAATGTCAAACTTCATGGCTGGACACCCCATGGGTCAAGGATGTTTCCTATTGATTTCAAGGTCACAGGGTCAAAGGTCAAGGTCAAAGCCCAACCCTTTGCGAAAACCTTGTCAGTATTGGAATCTTCCAAACTGCACCAACAATTCATCTTTAACTAGGTTTGACAAATTCTAACTTAATTCTATATACAATAATTCAAAGTACAGGCGTATTTTGCCCCGCTGGCGGAGCTCTTGTTTATTTTTGTAGAAGGGATGTGCATATGCTTGTGTTTGTTTTTGAAGGACTGTAATTTGTTTTTTTTTGTAATCTATTCCAAAACAAGGACTCAGCAGAAGCATCATATTTTCGGACAGCATCATTAAAGTCCGACTGTTGTTGGGCATGAGGGAGCACAATGCGATCGTCAGCTGCTGCTTGGCGGATCTGTTGCTCCACAGATTCCTTAGGTATAACATTTTCTGCAGACTGACTGAGAGCTTCTTTCTCTTTAGCCTCCTGCAGCCTCCTACGCTCTGCCAACATATTTCTATGTTGGAACATCTTTGCATAAGCCAACATGTGCTGTCTAGTCTCGAGTCTCCTCTCCATGGCCTTCTTCTTGTCTTCCGCCTGTTGAGCCATTTCTTTCTCAGCCAGCTCCGCCCTCTTACACTCCTCTTTGAGCTTAAGCAGTTCTTTGTTGTAAATAACATCCTGCAGGTGGAGCTGTAGCTGTTGTTTTCTGACTTGGAGCGGGACCGTGTTATCTTTGTCCAGAGCAGAACTTCTGAAAGCCATGAATTTTCTCTGGGCTCTCACAGACTTCATTCGGGAGTCTTCACTGATCATCTTTTTCTCTGCAGGAGGTGTGGGTTGAAAAGACATTGCAGCGCGCGCGCCTTCCCCTCGATCAACCTCAGAGAATTGGCGCCGACCCTTGTCTAATTTCATTCGGGAGTCTTCACTGATCATCTTTTTCTCTGCAGGAGGTGTGGGTTGAAAACACAGTGCAGCGCGCACGCCTTCCCCTCGATCAAACTCAGAGCATTTGCGCCGACCCTTGTCTAATTTCATTCGGGAGTTTTCACTGATCATCTTTTTCTCTGCAGGAGGTGTGGGTTGAAAAGACAGTGCAGCGCGCGCGCCTTCCCCTCGATCAACCTCAGAGAATTTGCGCCGACCCTTGTCTAATTTCATTCGGGAGTCTTCACTGATCATCTTTTTCTCTGCAGGAGGTGTGGGTTGAAAAGACAGTGCAGCGCGCGCACCTTCCCCTCGATCAAACTCAGAGCATTTGCGCCGACCCTTGTCTAATTTGGCCCAGGTCTCCCCATAGTTTGTAGTACCGAATCTGTATGGCTCGTACCGAGTAGCCATTTTCATGTGAAAACATGTGTGGAAAGACAGTGCAGCGTACGCGCCTTCCTCTCGATCAAACTCAGAGCATTTGCGCCGACCCTTGTCTAATTTGGCCCAGGTCTCCCCATAGTTTGTAGTACCGAATCTGTATGGCTTGTACAGAGTAGACATTTTTAGTGCTGCCACTAACGACTAATTTTTATACGCCCGTTGTGTAAGACGGGACGTATTATGGTATGGCGCTGTCCGTCCGTCTGTCTGTCTGTCCGTCTGTCCGTCTGTGGACACTTCAAAGATTTGAAGTCTTTGAAGCTTTGTCTTCATGAAAGATCTGAACTCTCTTCTCAAATGTTCTGCTGCTGAAAGCGAGAACAACCCACATTCTCTGCTTCTTTGAGCTTTGACACATTAATGCTTTGTAGTGTCTTTAAGTTCTGTTGCTGCAATCTGATTGGTGGAATTCCGATTCTAGAATTCTATATACAATAATTCAAAGTACGGGCATATTTTGCCCCGCTGGCGGAGCTCTTGTCTAACGATTAATCTCTCGACTAATTTTTCGATTAGTCGACTAATCTAAACGACTAATTAATTGTGTGTTAGATTTTCCCGGGAGGTTACCTTGTGTGTGCTGTGCGTGCGAGTTGCAAAGGTTATTATATGCCCGTGATAAAACGGGACGTATTATGGTATGGCGCTGTCCGTCCGTCTGTCTGTCCGTCTGTCCGTCCATCCGTCTGTGGACACTTCAAAGCTTTGAAGTCTTTGAAGCTTTGTCTTCATGAAGAGGCAAAATATCAATGTGCTTTTCTGTTGTTTACAATGTATAGGATTATTGTTTCCCTCTTGCCGTAGATCTGAACTCTCTTCTCAAATGTTCTGCTGCTGAAAGCGAGAACAACCCACATTCTCTGCTTCTTTGAGCTTTGACACATTAAAGCTTTGTAGTGTCTTTAAGTTCTGTTGCTGCAATCTGATTGGTGGAATTCCGATTCTAGAATGTGATGATGTCATACTCATACTCCTACTGCAAGAGCCAGATTTCCCTATTGATTATTACGGGCGTATTTTGCCCCGCTGGCGGAGCTCTTGTTGCTGTTATGTCTGTTGTGTGTGCTCATTCGACAATGTTGAACAACGATATGCACACACAATTTAACGAGTATGCACGAGCAGCATATTGCAACGGTATTCTCAGTACCTCATGCATCGTGGTCGTGCTCCCGCGCCTTGGGTGTAGCCGCTGTTAACCGCGCCGGTGTCCGCCTCGGGCGCAGCCGCTGCCCGCCGCGCCGGTGTCCACCTCGGGCGCAGCCGCTGCCCGCGGCACCGGTGTCCGCCTCGGGTGTAGCCGCTGTTAGCCGCGCCGGTGTCCGCCTCGAGTGTAGTACGACTAGTGGTGTGGAGGGGAAATACCTGATCTCAGGCAAGCAAAAGGTCTCTGGACGAGCCGTTTGAGACCAAAAATAAATAAAGGCGAATATTCGACCAAAAAAATTGTATTCGACTAATTTTCACATTCGATTACGTCGACAACGTCGAATAATCGCGGCAGCACTAGACATTTTCCTGTGAAAAGATCTGTGGAAAAGCTAAAATGCTTTAATTTTGAGCGTTTGTGTCACTCTAACCTCTGCCTATCGTATCGATTGAATCCAAATGGTCGAGTAAATACACCCAGACCCACTGGGCACCCCACAGATCTTTGACTTTGAGGCGCCTTTGTGATGTCATACTTCAAATCATAGAACTTTCTGACGTCATAGCAACGGAAGCTTTAAGTGTACCATAGTGTTACCATGGCAACACAGAATGAATTATGCCAAAAATTCAAAAGAGTCGAAGTTGAACATAAATAGGATTTAGACCAGGGGTCTCAAACTCAATTTACCTGGGTGCCGCTGGAGGCACAGTCTGGGTGAGGGTGGGCCGCATAAGGAATTCCACACAAAAAAAGTTTAAAAAATTAAAAAAAAGTCCTCAGATGTCATTAACAGTTTTAATGATTTCTTCTGAACACGAAGTGTCCTGAACATGAATGGAACATTGAGTGAAAATCATGAACGGTTCTTCTGAACATGGCTTCTCTTGCCTACTCCTTGCTGCCAGAGACTCACTAACCATGTAGCTTCGACTGCTGCAATATTATCTTTGGTTGCTTTCTTGAAGAAATCTTGTTGCCTCAGTAGACATGTTTTAAGACTGGCAACCCACTTGCCTCTCTCATCCCCCTGGTATTTTGCACATTCATCAGCATGTTTAGTTGAATAATGGCGTATTCTTTGTGCACTGCAACTTTCTCTGTGCAAATAAGACATGTGGGGATGCCCCTGTGCTCAACAAAGAAATACTGCGTCTCCCACTTTTCTTGGAATTGTCTGTGCTCGTCACCAACCTTTCTCTTCACTGCAGGCTTTGATGAAGACATGACTGGGGTATGACAAAATCTAATTGATTCCGCTTAGTGGTGCTCTTGTTTCACGTTTCAAACACATGTTTAGCTAGCTAATTGCGCACAGAGAACATCTTAACGCATAACGCTTTGTGACGGAGCGCGCCTTAACCGGGAGAGCGCTCCGTGCGCTCTGCTGCGCTCTCGAGCCAGAGCGAGAGGCGCCGGTCGGGGAATGTCAGGGCAGCTACAGGTGCTCCGTCACACGCTTCTATCTGTAACAGCAGCGTAGACGATAAACAGCCCGGTAACAGTCACCGTTCTTTTTGCGCTCGATCATGACATTTGTGGTAGAGAGTGCGATAGAAGGCAAGCGCAAAGGCGACTGCTGTCTGACTGTTCATTACACGCCGTGCTGTCTAATGTGGCCATACCGGCTCGTCAAAGTCTGATCCCGTCAGATCTCAGAAGCTAAGCAGGGCCGGGCCTGGTTAGTACTTGGATGGGAGACCACAAGGAATTCCAGGTGCCACAGGGGGGCGCCAGTGGCAAAAGCTGTCGTTGTGTCCTTAGGCAAGACACATCACCCACATTGCCTAGTATGAAAGTGGTGTGTGCATGAATGGTGGTGTTGGTCGGAGGGGCCGATGGCGCAGATTGGCAGCCTCGCTTCTGTCAGTCTGCCCCAGGGCAGCTGTGGCTACAATAGTAGTTTACCACCACTGAGTCTGGAGTGAATGAATAATGCTCTGTAAAGCGTCTTTGAGTGTCCTGAAAAGCGCTATATAAAACTGATGCATTATCTATCCATCCACCCTCTTCAACTTTATCCAGCTCACCTCTGCCCCCTGACCCCTATGAACCGCTCTGCGGGTGGTGAGCCCACAGGAGGGTGCTGAGCCGACGTTGTCCTTTTGGGCTGAGCCCGGTCGCGCACCGGGCAACGCCATGGTCCTTGATTTCAGTTCATAGGGGTGCTGCATGTTTTGGGTTGATGGGGGAAACTGGAGAAACCCATCCAGACACAGGGAGAGCCCATTGAAATGTAACCAGAACCTTCTTGCTGTGAGAATGCATGTTATTGACTCAAAGAACATGTCCCGACACAGAAGCCAATTTATGATTTTTCAAGTGGGTGCTCAGTGCACATACGCGCACACACACACACAGACACACACACACACACACACACACACACACACAATAATAATAATAATAATAATAATAATAATAATAATAATAATAATAATAATAATACATTTTATTTCTTAGGCGCCTTTCAAGGCTCTCAAGGTCACCGTACATCAAGGAACATAAAAACGGTACAATACAAATAAAACAGTGTAAAAAGATTAAAAATACATTTAAAAATCAAATCCAGATGAAAAGACAGTGCAGTTATGGTCAGAGTGGTCAGAGTGAGAGTGAGAAGGCCTTTCTAAACAGATGAGTTTTGAGTTTAGATTTGAAGTGTGAGAGTGAGTGTGTGTTGCGGAGGTCATGGGGGAGGGAGTTCCAGAGCTGGGGAGCAGAGCGGCTGAAGGCTCTGCTCTCCATAATGACGAGATGGGCAGGAGGGACAGTGAGGTGCAGGGAGGAGGAGGAGCGGAGGGAGCGGGCAGGTGTGGAGATGTGGATGAGGTCAGACAGGTATGGAGGGGCAAGGTTGTGGATAGCTTTGTATGTGAGGAGTATGATTTTGTAGTGTACGCGGTGTGTGATGGGGAGCCAGTGGAGCTGTTGCAGGACAGGTGTGATGTGGTGATGGGAGGGTGTGTGTGTGATAGTGTGGGCGGCTGAGTTTTTTACCAGTTGGAGTTTATGGAGTGATTTTTGTGGGAGTCCAAACAGGAGAGAGTTGCAGTAGTCTATACGGGAAGTGACCAGGCTATGGATGAGGATGGCGGTGGTGTGTGGGGTGAGTGAGGGACAGAGGCGGTGGATGTTTCTGAGGTGGAAGTAGGCGGACCGGGTGATGTTATTGATATGGGAGGTGAAGGAAAGTGTGCTGTCGAGGATGACACCCAGACTCTTTACCTGAGGGGAGGGGGAGATAGAGGAGCCATCGATGGATATGGAAAAAGGATTTATTTTGCTTAGGGTGAATTTGGTGCCGATGAGAAGGAGTTCTGTTTTATTGCCATTAAGTTTGAGGATGTTTGAGGTGAACCAGGTTTGTATTTCTGTGAGACAGTCAGTCAGGGAGGAGGGTGGAAGTGTGGAGTTGGGTTTACTGGAGATGTAGAGCTGGGTGTCATCCGCGTAACAGTGAAAGTGAATGTGGTGTTTTCTAAAGATGGAACCAAGGGTGAGAAGATAGATTAAAAAGAGCAGAGGACCGAGGACAGAACCCTGAGGAACACCTGACGTGACAGGGAAAGGGTGTGAGGTGAATGACTTGAGCTGAATAAACTGGGAGCGGTCTGAGAGGTAGGAGTGGAACCAGGAGAGGGGAGGACCAGAGGTGCCAATGGAGGAAAGTCTGTCGAGGAGGATGGAGTGTGAAATGGTGTCAAATGCTGCATTGAGGTCTAACAGGAGGAGGATGGAGAGTGAGCCAGAGTCAGCAGAGAGGAGGAGGTCGTTAGTGATTTTCAGAAGGGCAGTTTCAGTGCTATGGAGGGGACGGAAGCCAGCTTGAAATTGTTCGTAGATGTTATTGGAGGAAAGATGGGTGTGGAGTTGGGCAGCAACAGTTTTCTCAAGGAGTTTGGAAATGAAGGGTAGGTTTGAAATGGGGTGGAAGTTATTGAGGTCAGAGGGATCAGAACCGGGTTTTTTGAGTATCGGAGTGACGGCAGCAGTTTTGAGAGCGGAGGGAACAGTACCGGAGGTGAGAGAGGAGTGAATGATATCAGTTATGGGGGGGGGACAGTGCAGGGATGGAGGTTTTGATGAGGACAGTAGGAAGAGGATCTAGTTGACAGGTGGAGGATTTGGAGTTCTGAATGAAAGTGGAGATTTGGGTGACAGAGGGCAGTGTGAAAGAAGAAAGCAGGTGCGTCGGGGATACGGAAGATGAAACGGGTGGGCTTGAAACGGAGGGGTTAAGTTGCTGGTGGATCAGTTGAATTTTGGTGGTAAAGAAAGCAGCCAAGTTATTGCAGAAATCGGAGGAATAGAAGTGACGTGGAAGTGAGTCCGGGGGTTTTGTGATCTGTGAGAGGAGTGAGAATAGTGTTTTTGAGTTCCCTTCATGTGAACTGATTAAATTAGAGTAGTATGTGGATCTTGCCATGGATATGGACTGTTTGTAATGGAGGATGTGTGAGGTGAACATGTTTTTGTGTATGATGAGTCCAGTTTTCCTGTACAGTCTCTCCAGTCTGCGGCCTTGTGTTTTGAGGTGTCTGAGGGCGGGGGTGTACCAGGGTGCAGAGCGAGAGAATGAGACGGAGCAGGTTTTGAATGGGGCTATGGTGTTGAGTATGTGGTTTTTACAACTCATCTGTTGTAGAAAGGCCTTCACCACTGGGGAGGTTATTGATGAGTGATGAGAAATGGTCCGGGTTAATGTCCTTGATGTTACGGAACTGTATAGTGCAGGGTGGGTTGGATTTTTTGAAACACAGGTTGAAGTTGAATGAAATTAGCAGGTGGTCAGAGAAGGGGATGTAGTGGGTTTGCAGGTCCAGTGGGGTTATTCCAGTGCAGCATATTAAGTCAAGGGAGTGCTTTTGTTATGTGTGGGGAAATTGACGTATTGTTTAAAACCAGAACTGTCCAGACAGGAGGTGAATTCTTTGGTGAGTGGGTTGTTGTAATTGTCCATGTGGATATTGAAATCTCCCAGGAGTATGACGTGTGGTGACAGTGTGATGAGGTGAGATAAAAAATGCTGCGATGTCCGTGATAAAATCCTTGTGCTGTTTTGCTGGTCGGTAAACTGTGGCTATGATGGTGGGGATAGGTCCAGAGAGTTGACAGACAGTTATCTCGAACGTTTGGCAGGTAGGCACACTCACAGGCACCACCACCCTCCAGTCATCACGGTGGATGAGCGCGACCCCGCCCCCTCTGCCAGACACACGCGATTCAGCCTGATAAACAAACCCTCGTGGACTGGCCTGGTAAACAAACCCTCGTGGACTGGCCTCGTTGAGAGCGGTGTAGTCGTTTGGCTGCTGCCAGGTCTCCGTCAGCGCCAAACAGTCCATCCGGAGGTCCGTGAGGAGGTCCTGGATAAGCTGGCCCTTGCCCGTGAGGGAGCGGACATTCAGAAGCCCGACTTTGACCGGTGTGCTATTGAGCCGGGGAGCCGCGCTAGCCACGTTAGCCGACCTCGGGACAGGAGTTAGCGCTGAGGAGTCCGCGCGTCGTCCCGTGTGTCTCCGCGGGTGACGGGCCAGGGACCAGAAGGACTTGATGGCGCTGGAACTGCCATATTCAAAGTTTCTTCGTGCGCCCCGGTGTGTGACTCTGCGCCGGGGCACATATAGGATGTCCGGGTGTTGGAGTAGAGCAGGCGCTGGTGGATTGTATGGACTTCTGTAGAGGAAAAACTCCGTGGGTGCATATTGGAACAGTGCTTGTGAAGAATGGTGGATTACAGACAGGATGAACCAGGTTAAGACAAGCCGCACACAGGAGATCAACATAGCCGGGTGGACTTTAAATGTGGAGGGAGGCAACAGGTAGCAGGTAAGCTAAACGTCGCTAACACACGTCAACACTACAGCTCGATCAGGTAGTGTGATGGTTAGATGGATGAAATTGTCCACACGTAGACCTCAAATGCAAAGTAAATAAACAATGCAGTTATCAGAAAAATCATAGTTCATACGAGCAGCGGCTGCACAGACACACACACACACACTCCCACACACACTCCCACACACACTCCCACACACACACTCACACACACACTCACACACACACACACACACACTCACACACACGCACACACACACTCACACACACACAGTTCATCTGGAAGAGTTTATCTCTAATGATGAATTGTGTGGAGCTTCCATTCTGCACCTTTAAATTACTCAGACAAAGAGAGACAGAGACGGATGGAGGAGAGGAGAGAGAGATGGAAGGAGAGGAGAGAGAGACAGACAGAGGAGAGAGAGACAGAGGAGGGGAGAGAGAGATGGAGGAGAGAGAGACAGACAGAGGAGAGGAGAAACACAAGGAGGAGAGGAGAGAGAGCGAGACTGGGAATTTCAACAATTAGTCAGAGTGTGCAGATGGAAAACAGATATTTCGATCTGGAGCAGTGCATCTGTTTTTGTGAGCTTAATGTGTCTGCATATGGTCCCTTCAAATAAATCCTAACATAAACAAAGACAACTCAGCGTGACACATATTCAAATCACAATATCCATCCAAAATTACTTAGGAAATGAAAGCAACCAGTAGCTGTGGTACCCAACGGGAGCTGACATCGCCGTAAACATCACCACAACAAAGAGTCTGCACCTCCGATGGATAAACGCACATCAGTCTAGTGAGTAGCAGATTTTTATTTTCATTTGTACCGACATAACTATGCAACACTGCCAAATACGCTCTATTCACGTTTACGTCTGAAGGCGATAGTAACTTTGCAAAATCTGGGGAAAACTGAGAAAATAGCCCAGTTTTCTTCATCTAGATGTCATTGAATTCTTTCTTTTTTCTTTTTATAAATTGCCATTGTGTATTATAATTTGTCTAAAAATTAAAAAACAAAACATAATTGTAGAGTTCTGTTATGTTCAGCAGATCAACAGTTACAACCAGCGGCGAAGACGTGATTAGAGTCTCGTCCCCCATGGAAAACTCTGATGACGCTGCTGTTGAATCAAATCTTCCGGTAAGGTAAAAATGAAGTATTCAAACATGCACGAATCAAGAACTCTAACGTGGATGACATGAAAAATGGACTGAGGTTAAATGTGTCCATCAAGATCATTCAAGTGACTTTAACCTCAAGAGTAAACACAACCTTTAGTTTTGGTGTCAAGTGGAAAAGATAGATCTTATTTGTGGCATTCTAAAGGTTTACTCAAGTTACCCTTCGTCTCTTTTGGATTTCAGACGCAAACTGCATTTTTAGAATACCTTCTTTGTTCAGTCATCCCTGTTTCCAACTGTCAAACGCACTCGAGTTTTGCCTATTTTAGAGTGTCGCTTTTTATTTTCCTTTAAAGGGCCCACATTTTGCTATTTCCTCATGTTTATTTTTATAATCTGATATGTGTCTCTCCGGGAAGAAGAATGACAATGCTGCTAACATTTCAAAATCAAGAGAAAAGGGTTTAAATTTTGTGCACAGACCCAACGTCGTCATTCTAAACTCTAGACGCTCTCATCTGTGTGAGGTCTGAGCCGGGACCAGGAAGTAGACCGCACCAAAACCCACACAAAACAATGGGATAGAACAACACTGAGGACAATGGAGAAGATACAACACATACCAACAACTGAAGAAGGAGCAGAAGTAGGAGTAGTAGTAGGAGTAATACTAATGGCAGTTATAGTAGTAGTAGTAGTAGTAGTAGTAGTAGTAGCAGCAGTAGTAGTAGTAGCAGCAGTAGTAGTAGTAGCAGCAGCAGCAGTAGTAGTAGTAGTAGTAGTAGTAGTAGTAGCAGCAGCAGCAGTAGTAGTAGTAGCAGTAGTAGTAGTAGTAGCAGTAGTAGTAGTAGTAGCAGCAGCAGCAGTAGTAGCAGTAGTAGCAGTAGTAGTAGTAGCTGTAGTAGTAGTAGTAGTAGTAGTAGTAGTAGTAGTAGCAGCAGTAGTAGTAGTAGCAGCAGCGGTAGTAGTAGTAGTACTAGTAGTAGTAGTAATAGTCATAGTAGATCATTGTACAATCACAGCAGGTCAGTAAAATCACATTAATTCCTCCAGACAAACCGAAAGCATGAATAACAAACAGTCGGCGCTAAAGAAATGCAGTATATTTTGCACAGGGGGTCAGTGTTTACTATAGAATCAGGTTTAGTCTGGGCTAAATCCAGGTTTAGTCCAAGGTAAATCCAGGTTTAGTCCAGGTTTAGTCTCAGTAAACACACCGACCGCCCGAAGGCTTAAAGTTGAGGACAAGAAGTTCCATTTCACCAAGTTCGTACAAAGCAATTACATCAGAGTTTGGCCATTTTAACGCAAAACGTATATCTCTAAATTTGAGATTTTTTGCACACTTTAAGACCCGATATTCCACAAAATTGACTCTTGTGAGCTTTAATTCATGTTTTAATGTTAAAAACATACCTGGAGTTGTCTGTTTTTAAGGCTGATTTTCGCTTTAAAATCTCTACTAAACATAAAATAATAATAAAATGCTGTTGCTGCTGACATCACAAGGTGGAACAGAGCATTTTGAGCTTTGGCGATGTAAACAGACGAATAATAAAAGGTTAAATCTGTTCTGTTTTTTGTTCAGGAAATTTAGAACGAAAAATTAAACCAAACCAAAGTGTCCAAAATGCAAATGAAGCGACCGTCTCATTTACATAAAGAGCATCATTAGGAAACAGAACACAGAGTTTCCATTAAACTAAACCCGGGACACTGACTGAGCTTATGCACACTCACGGCTCCAGGGTTACGCCCCATAAACAGGTGGTTACTCGTTGGAAAAGTCACTGGGGGGAGATTTGGCACCGATCACGACAGCTGCACTAAATCATATCTGTATCCTCATTAAAGCTGCTTTATGTAACTTTTCTGCTGGTTTTATCTGATATTTTCACGTGTCGAGATATTAAACATGGCTATCACCATGGAGACTTATGAGCAATCACTGAATAACTGCAAGAGAGAAAAGTTTAACTAGGGCTGGGTATCATTAAGAAGTTGCCGATATGATGCATACCTTGATACACAGGCCACAGTACAATATATATTTAGATATACTGCACTTTCAATTCAATATATTTCAAATCAATTCGAAACGGTTCAATAAAAACTAAAGCTTAAATCGTGGCTGCGATGCTAAAAGTCTTTTGTTAAAACACTTTTTGTGCAAAATCACATAATTACACTATCACACTAATGTTTTGTTAAGGCAGATTAATCACACAATTTAATTTGAACGCACACGCTCCTTTATGGAAAGCTCGGATGGTGCCCTGAAAGGCGGTGCAGGTTATTAGGTCAGTGATCAGGTCTGTGCAGATGTGAAGATGACAGATGAGACTGTGACTGGTGCTCAGCGGCAAATTTCTCTTAAAAAAAAAACGCCCGACGAGACTTTAGATAAAACTAAGGTAGTTTGTAGATATTGCAGCGATGAACTCTCTTTCCACAGAAGCACAAGTTTAAAACACCATCTTAAAGCAAAACACGGGTTTGATTCAGCAGCAACGACGCTATTGTACCAACAACAAACCGAACACGACAAACAGCGTTGGCAGACTGAACCCACAGCAATGCTGTCAATAAAACTACCAGCGATAGAAAAATGTCAAAAATATCACTTTTTCATAATAAATCACATTTTGGTCAAAATATTTTGGTCTTTTTTGAAGAATAATTAACTGCGATTAATAGTGATTAATCAAAATTCTAAAGTGTGATTAATCTGGTTCATTTTAGTCTAGAGGTTGTTTATTTTAAGATAACTTGTCAAGTACAGTGATCTGTCCATGCAGCAAGATCATTTCACTACATTTAAGTCATTTTCTGGTAGACTTAAGTGTTTATAGCTTAAGCTTTTTACACTGTAGTTGTAGTAGAGATGACGATTCCAGAGCTGAAATCATCCAAATGATTTTAGTAAAGGTGTAGAGAGTTTAAAAACATATTGGCGCACTTCCTGTATCACCGCATGACATCACAAGGTGGAACAGAACAGTGTGTTTTGTGTTTGAGAGAAGAACTCAGCCTAAATATGCAGGGTTTGTGTGTTAAACGAATTAAACGAAACACAACTCCAGGTCTGTTTTGTGACGAGGAAACAAGATAAGAACATAGATCAGAAAATAGTAATATTGTGCACAAAAATGAGACAAACTAAATCATTATCTGAGCTCTGAACTCAAGTAGAAGTAAAAGTATGAGGTCTGAGAAGTCAGTTGCAGTAAAAAGTGCAGTCTTGTGTTCTAATTTGTCTGACGAGTTCTGCTGTTTGTGCGTTACTCTCTGAGCACGGGTCGAATTCCAAACTCCTCTGGACTGAGGCGAAATGGACTCTCGAAGGAAATGGGACTGGCTTTGTGTCTTTGAGCAAACACACCCGGAGAATCTTTAAGCGCTAACACAACAGAGGTCAATGAATGAAAGAGGTTCTTGCCATTTAAGGATTAGCAAGGAAATTAGTTTAAGATGACAGGGCCCGTATAACTCAATTTTCAGATTTGTTATAATGTTTCCTCATCACAAACAGACCTGGAGTTGTGTTTTGTTTCATTCACACACGTTTAACACACAAATCTGCATGTTTAAGCTGAGTTCTTCTCTCAAACTGAAGTAGGAAGTAGGAAGGAAGCACTCCAGGAGGCTCTTCCGGCTCCTTCTGACTCTGGCTTCAATTGACTTACATTAGAGTCTTGCGGCTCCTCTCTCTGTAACTCCTGCAGTGAGCCCTGTCATTTTGGTCTTTAAATGTTCGTATGAACCCGCGACACATGATCCTGAATTTTTCATTTCGCTTTTTTGTTCCTAAATCGAGATATGAACATAAATAACGGACCAATCAGACGCCTTCATTCCCCTGAGAATGGGTTTGATTGACAGCTAATGCGTTTTGTTGCTAAGTGAGCCCCATTCCCGCTTTCCGGTGAGAACAGTGGGCACATTTAAAGACATCAATCATGATTGGTTTGTGTGGTAATTAATGATCTGCTAAATGCTGATAATTCACACTTCTCTTCACAGCCCATTTACATACCAGTGTGTGTCCAGTAACATATATACGGCCACTATAGTCACTTTACAGTCGCTAATAGAAGAGAAAACAGCCTGTTTATGTGCGGGAGCTACAGCAGCTAATCGCTAATCAACGAGAAAGAACCAAAATGAGCTTCAAAACCGAAACATTTCCAACACTCAGCCTCACACAGGCTCCTCTCAGATCACAAGTCTGCACTAAGAACTGTCCTTTAATCCAGACTCAAACTGAGCGACCGTAAAAAGCATATAACCTCAGTGTTGTGCACATGGAGCTATCTGCGGGTGTAAACAAGGACACATGGGGGTATGTTCATGTGACGTCACAGACAAATGAGTCCTCAGATAAACACTGATGCGGCACCACATATTAGGACATTTATCTGTCTGTAAATTGGATTAAATGGGCAGAATATAGAGAGTCTGAGGTTTATAACAAGGTAAAACACGTCCACGTGGAATATCGGCCCATATCGGCAAGATTTAGGCCGATATGTTTCCAAGTGCCCACAACATTTCCATGGAAACAAGCGGGACAAGACCCTCCTCCAGGCTAAATAAGAGTCAGGTTTGTGGAGAGGCAAACTCACAGTAAGGACACATGTTTTTCTACGTTTTTCAATGCAATAAACACAAGAAAAAATAACTTTGCTTTTATTTTACTTTGTTTTTTTGGCATAAAAGTTACACATTGTGGCTTTAATAAAATACTCAGGTTGGCCAATTCTAAAATACTAACACAAAAGATAAAAAAGTGCAGTATTTGTATATGAAGTACACAGAGAACCTTTGACAATGTACAATTTAAAATAATGTGAATTGAATAAAATCTGTCCTGAGTCCTGTCCTTATAAAGTCATTTCACTTTTATATTTTACTGTTCAACAAAACTGAAACTAAACTCATAAAGAAAAAAGCAAATTTAGAAACAGAATTGTGGTAAAAAGTTATAAAATGTTACCTGTTTTTGGTGTAAATTTGCAGAAATAAAATCCACAGAGGTTTAAATGGTGAATGTGACTTCAACAGAGCGACAGACTGAAGTGAGAGCGGGAGGAGACAGAGGGGATAAAAGAAAGAGAGGGGAGGAGGGAGCAGAGAGGGGGAGGAGACTGTAGGGAGAGAGAGGGAAGAGGAGAGAGCGGGAGAAGAAAAAGAGAGGGAGAGAGCAGAGAGGAAGAGGAGACAGTGGAGAGAGAGAGAGAGAAAGAGAGAGAAGAGGAGATAGGGGTTAGAAGAAAAAAAAGAAGGGTGGAGAGAGCAGAGAGGAAGAGGAGACAGTGGAAAGAGAGGGGAAAAGAGAGAAAGAAAGGGAAAATAGTACAGAGGAGGAGGAGACAGGTGAGGGAAAGGAAGGAGAGTGAGAGAAGAAGAGAGAGAAGGAGAGAGGGGGAGGAGACAGTGGAGAGAGAGGAAGAGAGAGCATAGCGTTGGAGGAGAAAGAGAGAAAGGGAGGAGAGAGACAGAGAAGGAGAAGAAGAAGAGAGAAGGAGAGAGGGGGAAGAGAGAAAGAGAGGAGAGAGCACAGAGGGGGAGAGGAGGAAAGAGCAGAAGGGGAGAAGAAAGAGAGAGAGAGAAAGGGAGGCATGAGAGAAGAAGAGAGAGAAGGAGAGAGGAAGAGGAGACATTGGAAAGAGAGGGGAAAAGAGAGAAAGAAAGGGAAAATAGTACAGAGGAGGAGGAGACAGGTGAGGGAAAGGAAGGAGAGTGAGAGAAGAAGAGAGAGAAGGAGAGAGGGGGAGGAGACAGTGGAGAGAGAGGAAGAGAGAGCATAGCGTTGGAGGAGAAAGAGAGAAAGGGAGGAGAGAGACAGAGAAGGAGAAGAAGAAGAGAGGAGAGAGGGGGAAGAGAGAAAGAGGGGAGAGAGCACAGAGGGGGAGAGGAGGAAAGAGCAGAAGGGGAGAAGAAAGAGAGAGAGAAAGGGAGGCATGAGAGAAGAAGAGAGAGAAGGAGAGAGGAGGAGGAGACAGTGGAGAGAGAGAAGAAGAAGAGAGGGGAGAGACAGTGGAGAGAGAGAGGAAGAGCGAGCATAGAGATGGAGGAGAAAGAGAGAGAGAAAAAGAGAGAAAAGGAGCAAGGGGGAGACAGTGGAGAGAGCGAGAAAGAAAGAGAGGAGGAGAGAAGGAGAGAAAGGGAGGAGAGTGAGTGAGAAGAAGAGAGAGAAGGAGTTAGGGAGAGGAGACAGTGGAGAGAGATAGAGGGAGAGGAGGAGAGAGCATAGAGGAGGAAGAGAAAGAGCAAGAGAGAGGAGGGAGAGAGAAGAGAGAAGGGGGAAGAGAGAGAAAAATAAGAGAGTGATGAAGAGACAGAAGGGGAGGAGAAAGAGAGAGAAGGAAAAGAGAGGAGAGAGGGGGAACAGAGAGAAAAGAGGGAGGGAGAGTAAGGAGACAGTGGAGAGAGAGAGACAGAGGGGGAGGAGAGAGGAGCGAGAGCGCGAAGGAGAGAGGGAAGGAGGAAGAAAAGGAGGGAAAAGAGCAGTGAGAGGAAGGAGAGAGAAAATAAACAGAGAGAGGTGCTTGTATCTGCTCTTATTATCTATGACACCCGTGGATCATTCCGTTATAATTTGGACATTTTAAATCGTAATAGCCACTTTTACATCATGTTTTTTAATTCCAAATGAAATGTTCGGAATTAAATAGTTCAGAATGAAAATATTTTCCTTTGAGTTTACATGGAAATAATAATTCAGAATTCAGGTTTACATGGAAAACTCGTCAAATCGCCTTTATTTACTTCTGCTGAACGTCTGGGGGTGGGGAAGGGTTCTGATTGGACAGCGACACAAACGTATTTACGTCAACACAAACATGATCCAAACTTTTCCATAGTCGTTTCTGGAGAATTCTGTCCTGACGCTTCACGTCTGTCAGCGGAGGAGGAGAAAGGAAGTCAGGAGCAGAATTATTTTTTAAGAAGAATAAACGTTTACATGATCGAGGAATAAATTAATTTGGCTTTAAAATCAGAATAAACCTCTCGCTTGACAACTTAATAAAAATAATTAGTGATAGTGATAGTGATAACTAGTAACTATAACACATAACTCCATTGAGTTATGTTATTTTTTTATTTGTACTAAATTACTACGTGACGCTGGTGAATCCTACGTGTGTCACCGATTAAGAAAATAAAATTGTAGAATGACGTGTGAATGACTTGGAAATAAGTGATTAAAAGTGACACAAACATGATTCACTTTAACTTTAGCTGAGTAAATGAGAAGGAAAAATAAGATTTCAAACACTGATTTTACAGAATAGGTTTGATTTAAGAGACTGAAGAGGAACGAGGGAGGAGAGAGGTGAAGGAGAAGAAGAGAGGAGGGTAAGGGGGTCATTAAAAACAGTAGGAGAGAGGAAAAGAGAGGAGGATGGGACGTGCTGGGAGTTAAATCAACACTCCACAGGCTTCAAGGAATGGACAGCATAAACAGAAGAGAGAAAGAGGGAGAGATGGACGGAAGGATGGGGGAAGGAGACAGAGAGAGGAGGAGGAGAGAGAAAGCAAAAGAGAGAGGGCTGCAAGAGGAGAGAAGGAGAGGCTGAATAGAGAGAGAGAAAGTGAGGAGAGAGGGAAAGATAAGAGAGAGGAAGGAGGAAAGGAGGCAAGAAAGAGAAAGAAAGAGACTGAATAGAGACAACAAGAGAGAAAGTGAAGAGAGAGGGAGAAGGAAGGGAGGCAAGAAAGAGGAGAACGAGACTGAATAGAGAGAAAGTGAGGAGAGAGGGGGAGGAGGAAAAGAGGCAAGGAAGAGAAGAAAGAGAGACTGAATAGAGAGAATAAGAAAGAAAGTGAAGAGAGCAAGGGAGGGGGAAAGGAGGCAAGAAAGAGGAGAAAGACTGAATAGAGAGAAAGAACAAGAGAGAAAGTGAGGAGAGAGGAGGAGAAAAGGAGGTAGAAAGAGGAAAAGGAGAGACTGAATGGAGAGAAAGTGAGGAGAGCAAGGAAGGAGGAAAGGAGGCAGAAAGAGGGGAAAGAGAGACTGAAGAGAGAGAGAGAAAGTGAGGAGAGCAAGGGAGGAGAAAAGGAGGTAAGAAAGAGGAGAAAGACTGAATAGAGAGAGCAAGAGAGAAGTGACGAGATAGAGAGAGATGAGAAAATGAGAGAAAAAGGAGAAAGAGAGACTGAATAGAGAGAGAAAGTGAGGAGAGAGAGGGAGGAGAAAAGGAGGTAAGAAAGAGGAGAAAGACTGAATAGAGAGAGCAAGAGAGAAGTGATGAGATAGAGAGAGATGAGAAAATGATAGAAAGAGGAGAAAGAGAGACTGAATAGAGAGAGAAAGTGAGGAGAGAGAGGGAGGAAAAAAGGAGGCAAGAAAGATGAGAAAGAGAGACTGAATAGAGAGAGCAAGAGAGAAGTGATGAGAGAGATGAGAAAATGATAGAAAGAGGAGAAAGAGACTGAATAGAGAGAGAAAGTGAGGAGAGAGAGGGAGGAGGAAAACAGGCAAGAAAGAAACTAATAAATAGAGAGGAAAGCAAGAGAGAAAATGAGGAGAGAGAGGGAGGAAAAAAGGAGGCAAGAAAGATGAGAAAGAGAGACTGAATAGAGAAAGCAAGAGAGAAAGTGAAGAGAGAGGGCCAGAAAGTAGATGGAAATAAAGAGAGATAGATAGAAGGATGAAAGAGAGTGAGGGGAAGAGAGAGAAAGAGGGCAGAAGAGAGAGGAGAGAAGAATGATGAGTAGAGAAGAAAAGAGGGAGGAAAGACAGGGAGGGAGAGACGGATGGAAGGATTGGGGACAGAGACCAGAAGTGAGGGAGGGAAGAGGAGAAAGAGGGGAAGAGAGAGAGGGATGGGTGGGAAAAGAAGGCTGAAATGGGAGAGAACTAGAGACAAGATAGAAAGAGAGAGCAAGAGAGAAAGTAAGGAGAGAGAGAGGGAGGCAGAAAGAGGAGAAGAAGAGAAAGAGAGATGGGATAGAGAGAAAGATACCACAAGAGAAAAAAAAGTAGAGAGGTAAACAGAAAGATGAAAGAGGGAGAGAGCGAAAGAGGGTATAAGAGATAGAAGAAAAGAAATAGAGAAGAAATAAAAAGAGGGAGAGGGAGGAAAGAGAGAGAAAAGAGGCGGGGTGGTGGTAACAGCGTACAGGAGGTCGTAAACGTCAAATAAAGTGCTAAACTGTGACCTTTGACCTCTTTACAACGACATAAACACGTGAAGTTTGAATCTGAGCAGCGTCAGAGTGTCCCCTGGTGGTCACTTCTGATATTACAAAAACATTCAACAAAACAATGAGTCAAATACAACAAAATATCCCACAATTTGGCCCGTGTACCATTTGTTCTTTTGAATATCAACAAAAACAGTAAACTCGGAACGTGTCAAACAAAAAACACATTTTGACATCTATTTCCAATTTAATTTTAATTTTATTTCAATAACACCAATCAAATAAACAGTCTCGATACCTATTTTAATTTTGATATTTTATTCTCTCTGGTTTATTTTCCCCCGGACAATCTGCTGCTAGAATGAAGTTAAATGGAAATAGAGGTCGAAATCTGTTTTTTGTTTTGTTTTGTTTGACACTAAAACTCTTTTCCCATTTTATTGTTTTTCGTTCTTAACTGAAATTCAAAAGAATGAATGGTGCACGGACCCAGTTTAAATCAAATAGTTTTAAATTTTAAGTTGAAATTTATGAAAATTACATTTATTTCTGAACCCTTTATGTGGCTGTGCTGGTTTGACCCCAAAAAACAACTGACGCACAACCTTTTTTTTTTGTTTTTTTTACAGCCAACGAAATAAAATAATTAATTTGAGAGATCGTCGTCATGGTAACGTGTAGTAAACAATGTCCAGCTGCAGTGGACACGTTGCGATACACTCGATTCCAATCAAGAAATCAGACAAACAAACAGAAAATACTAATCGGCCTTTTTATGTCGATACTTTGCAGTGACATCACTATGGAGGAGCTCTACGTGTATCTCTACTGTGGAACGTTCAGCGGTTACTATGACGACACAACGCAAACACTATCTGGTCCTGTTTTTGCATGATTTTCAATCAGAATTCCGCTCTTGTTCCACTTCCAACCCCATGACCTGAGCGCAAATTCATAACTATGCACTTGACATCGCTCTGGGGATGTTCCAGCTCTATCTCTGCGGTGGAATGTTCAGCGGTTACCATGGAGAAAGCCTTCGTATTTCTCCAGAGTATTTGTTGTTTTCCTCAGAATCGCTCTGCAGACTTTGTCCTTTCCTCCCTTTTCCAAACCCGGTTTAAACCTCACCTCATTTTAGGAATATTTCGGATTTGAGTCACAGGAATTTCAGATGCAAAAACACACAGGGAGTCGATAAATCAGTCTGGACTTGACACTGCACTCCTAAAATATCCAAGCACAGAGAGGACTTTAACTTGTATTTATAGAATTATTCCTTATTTGACAGCAGTTTCTCACTACTTTTGCTGCTTATTTTCAATTTATTATTATCATTTTATGTTTTTTCTCTTTGTTTTTCTAATATATTGTGACGTGTGAGCTATAGTGTTCACGTAATTCCTCTTATGGATCAATAAAGTTCGTCGTAAAGTACATAAAGTCTTAAAGTTATTCATAGTCAGATACGTTTAGTCGAGTAACTTTTTAAAGAAACTGTACTTTCTAACAGCATACTTTTACTCCTACGTGAGTAATATTTGTACTGAAGTAACAGTACTCAAGAAAAAATACAAAATGCCCAACCGAGTTCCAACCCAGACCAGGTTACAGGTCAGATCTGTGGAGAGGAGAACCCGCTCATGGTCAGAATGTTGTTTTTCTAGGGATTTTTGAGCTATAAAACCACCTGTGATTGAATAAATGTAAAGTAGAGCTGTTTAATGTCATAGTGTGGAACATTCCAGGCAGAGGGACGGCGTATCCAGACGGCGTATTTTACTCAAGTAGTAGTTTTGCCAAATATGTTTTTAGTCGGATTTGAGTCATTTCTGGGACGTCCACTTAAAAAAACAGTAGTAATATGATAACACGTGTATCAGTGTTATTGTTAATATTGTTATTGTTAATGTTAAAAAAAATGACTCACAGATGCAAAAGTACATCTTGGTTTACTCCTGATAAGTGATTTTGCAATATCAAAATATCTCCAAATCTCACTGTGTATCTACACCAGGGGTCTCCAGCCTTTTTTCTCTAGTGAGCTACTTTATCAAAACAAAAATGCCAGAGAGCTTCCGATTTCAGCAAAGAAACTGAGTAAATATAAGAGCCACAGCGAGCCTTAGATGGGAACAGTTAGTTAGACCCTCACTATATGCCTTTTGCACTATTTACCATTTATTATTTACTGATTACACATGGAATAGAGAGAAACGTCATTCTAATTCCTTTGCGTGTCTAGTACATGTGAAGAAATTGATAATAAAGCTAACTCTGAACTGTTAAACTTTGAAAAGCATAAACTATTATCCATTTATCGATGCACAAAGTTAAGCATCAAAATTGCACATGTGCAATGGTCATTAATCACATTTGACTTATTATCTACAGTCCACAGAATTCAGAAACCCCTTGGTGAGCTACTTGGAAGGGGTGGAGGACTATTGGTAGGTCCTGAGGTACAGGTTGGATCTACAGCGTCACAGTGCCCCCTGCAGGAGAACTCGAAAACATGTCTGAGCTCAAAATACTTTTTTACTTTTAAATTATAGGGCTTATGTCACGCTATTTTCTGATTTATGTTCTAATGTTGTTTCCTCGTGGCTGGTGAGGAACTCTGAATTTCCTTCAGGATCAATAATAAAGCACAGAAGTTAAATCCATCAATGTCAACTCCCCTTTTTAGTTCAATCCAAGTGTAAACACACAACGGAAAGCCTCAGCAGATCATTCCCACATTTGGGCACGATCTGGTGGCATGAAATCTCAGCGCGGTCCGGTCCCTTCGATATCAAACACACATTTTTATTTTTATCTGCAGTTTATTTGTATTAAAGGTCCTAATCTGTTTTAATGTTATTTCCTCATCACAAACAGACCTGGAGTTGTGTTTTGTTTCATTCACACATGTTTAACGCACAAACCCTGCAGATTTAGTCCTTCTCTCAAACTAAAAGTACTTTGTTCCATCTTCATTAGGATCATTTGGATGATTTCAGCTCTGGAATTGCCCATTTCTGTAGCTGTTAACTTGAAAACTACTTGAACAGAGCATTTTGCGCTTTGGAGATGTGGACAGACTCATAATAAAGAGTTACTCAAACATGTGTATGAAACGAAACACAACTCCAGGTCTGTTTTTGATGAGGAAACAAGATTCTAATATGATTTAAAGCTCATAAGAGTCCATGCCACTTTCAAATTCACAAGTTTAATCCGGCTTTATATCAATACAAACAGTACATAATAGACTGCAGCCCTGAAATAGCACAATATTCTCATTTTCTGGAAAATCTAACTGATTATTTCACCTTTTCCACAGAACTGAAAAAGTGGCTGTGGAATAATCAATACTGCAGCACGCACCATGTCAATAAAACTATGAGCTGAGATGATTATGAATGATGCAAAATGTGATTATGAACTGTAAACATGCTGTATTTGATATGTACTCTCTGGTGTTCTTCTGACTGATATGTGTGTGTAAATAGTGATTATGTGTTTGGGTTAATGTTACTGAGTGTATTTTATATATTCTGAGTTCCTGCGTTATGAGATGTGACCCAACATTACTCGGGTGATGGTTTGTGTGTGTTAGGTTAGTAAGAGAGTGAATCTTTGGCTGCTTTTATTGATGCAGACTGTTGTAAATTTTATCCATGTGACCAGGGACTGCAGATGGAAATGAGCTGTTCGGCTATAATCTGGTGCAGAACATCTGCCTTTGTACTTAATGTCTCTGTGCGTTGTCCCTTCAAACAAAGATTAAGCTCATTTCTGTACTTTATAAACCCTGATTTTGATGTTGTAGGTGATAGTTTCTAAAATGACGTCCTTTCTGACCACACGATGCTATACTATAGTTTCACCGTCCTTTCCCTCTCTCTGTCTTTCCACTTAACGTCACTATTTATTTTTAGTTTCTCGCCTCAAGGATCTATTTTGTTAAAGGTAAAATTACTCAAAGGTGAGTGAAGATTTCATGATGAAAAAATAAAACCCAAAAGACGTCACAACTGTCACGAGAACAAGAGCAAAAAGATTTCAAAATACTGTCTTAAAGGTGCACAGTGTAAATTTTCTGGTAGGGGGTCTGTCACCTGATTGTTTCTATGGAGATGCCATCGCTCTGCCTGGAATGTTCCACAGTATGACATTAAACAGTTCTACTTTACATTTATTCACTTACAGGGGGTTTTATAGCTCAAAAATGCCTAAAAAAACAGGCGTTCTGACTGTCAGCGGGGTCGCCTCTCCGCAGATCTGACCTGTAACTCGGTCTGGTTTGGTCTCATGAAGCTAAAAAGGTTTAATGCCATATTGTGAAACATTCCAGACAAAGTAATTACAGCACAGACTGGAGTTATATAGATATAAAGTGCGAAAAGTGCTTGTACAGTCCAAGTGATTTCCTGTTCTCTGCCTGATCTGTGTCACTCAGCGCCATCTTTGATCAGTCACTTCCTGCGGGACAGCGGGCACTTCCGGGTCAAACGGTCAGGGCAGAGTCGGGCTTCAAAACAGGATGGGCCAGATCATAAAACATCACAAAATCTGATTCCACAAACTTTGCTCCACAAACGGTTCAGTCAGAAGTGGACTAAGGGAGTGTGACGTCACCTATAGCGTTCAGCTCCAGTCAAATGAAGCTCATCGAGGCTAATGGTTATGGGGGAGCATTTGGGGTTGAGTTTCATTTTAGGAATTACAATCACGAGTAACAGAGCAATCCACTGTGAGGCTATCGAAGGTAATTTAAAGGTTAATCTGGGGAACAGACTGGACAAAACATTAAAAGGCTCTAAAACAATTTACACATCTAAAAAACTTTATAAGACCAAAATTATCAGTAAATACAATAAATCATGTAGGTTATTTTATGGAACTTACAGATAAATTATCAGTTACAGAAAGTGTCTGTGTATTTATTAGGGGTGTAACAATATCCAAGTCTCACAATACGATATCATCACAGTAAGATATATGCGATATCGTGGGAAAGCTCAGGATATGGTCGGAGGCTCATGATATTACGATATTCTACATAATAACAAGACTGACATTCTAAATGCTTTGACCAGTCATTTGGTACAACATTTATTGTCATTAGGGATGGAACGAAATCCAAATCTCTCTGTACCATATTTTCACCATAAACATCTCACTGTACCAGATTTATTGCAATATTTTGTGGAGGCTCAAACTGTGAATCTGCTACTTTTTCCTCTAAAAATGCTTCACAAGACTTAATCCAAAGAATGAAGATTTCAAAGTGCTTAGAACACTTATTTCGTCATGTCGTCTGCACTGAAACGGAGCAAAGGATCATGGTCTATGTAGTTCCCTCTGTTTCTTCATCATAACTGTTCATTTAAGCAAAGAGACTTGGGATTCGATATATTGTGATGGTCCCCGATATTATTGTGAGACCTTTGACGATACGATATCACCAGATTTCCGTTATTGTTGCATCCCGAGTTAATAGGATTAGTGTTAAAAATAAACTAAAGTGAACTTCATTAGTTTAAGAGTTTTATTAGTTTCAGAGTAATTTCAGAGCTAGTTCCTCCTTTTCAGGTAGATCATTTCTGTGTTAAATCTCTGTCATCTGATTAATGATCATGTTAACAGACCGAAGAAAAATAAACTAATTAACTGACACCCCTTAGCAACACCGTCATCTCCATGGAGACACGCAACAAAAAAATTACACCATGCACCTTTATACAAACATTTTAAGACGTGATGTGCCCACAGTTAGCGTCACACCTCCAGGGAATGTGGATGACATCAGCGACAAAGTGTCTACACTAAACCTATATTAGTTTAACTTCTACCCTGAAGGAGCAATAAAGTTTACAATGAGGAAAAGAAACACTTCCTCTTGTCTTTTTTCCCCGTCTCCTCCCTCTGTTCTGAGCTTCTCACCTGGAGGAATGATAGAGTTTACAAAGAAGAAAAGAAAACTATACCTTCACCCTCCTTTCCTTTCCTTCTCTCTTTGTCTCTCGATTTTCCACTTAACACCAATATTTATTTTTAGTCTCTTGCCTTCAGGAGCCATTGTGTTCAAGGTCAAATTACTCAGTTAAAGGTCAGTGGAGATTTCATGACAAAAAAACAAAAAAACATCACAACTGTCATGAGAAAAAGAGCAAAAAGATTCTAAAATGTTGTCTTAAAGGTGCATGGTGCAACTTTTCTGGTTGGAGCATCCATTACCTTCTATAAAGATACAGATACGGTTATTTTGTAAGGAAAGATTTTTATTTATAAGGCTTCAACAACATCAAATTTATGTTTAGAGTACTTTAAAAACATAATTCACAATCTGTACAATCTAGAAACACGAAAAACAAATTAATTGGAGCATACCGGTAAAAAGAAATGGAATATTTGCTCATTAGCCAAAAAAAAAAGTCACCATCTGGATTTAACTAAGCAAATAGATCCGAGGTTGCTGCAGTTGGTCAGGTCCAAGTTCAGCAACAGTGTGTGCTCAAAGAATGAGGCCCGCTGAACCTGAATATACCTGAAAAATGAATGCAACACTGGATGGAAATAAATCTTGTGACGTTGCTGAAGCTTATCGAAACAATGCCACAGCGAATGCATCATTTTGTCACCACGATTTTGCATTGATGATGTCGAGTCTGATCGCTGTACAAAGATTCTCAGTGGGGTTAAGATCTGGACTCTGTGGGAAAATGATGTCTCCTGCTCCCTGAACCACTTTTTCACAATCTGAGCCCAATGAATCCTGGCGTTGTCATCTCAGAATATGCCCGAAAAAATCCATTGATGGAATAACCTGATCATTCAGTATATTCAGGTTCAGCGGGCCTCATTCTTTGAGCACACACTGCTGCTGAACCTGGACCTGACCAACTGCAGCAACCTCAGACCTGTTTTCAGGTCCGTGTCATAATAATTATTCTTATTGTTTATTTCTTATGTTCTTTATTTTGATACGGTTTGAGCCCTTTATTGAGTTACTTATACCTTTTTAGGCTTTAATTTGTGTTTTTTTATTGTTATTTCTGATATTATTATTATTATTATTATCCATCCATCCATCTTCTCCCGCTTAATCCGGCTGGGTCGCGGGGGCAGCTTGCTGCCCAATACTCATAGCACCTGACCCCCCCCTATGAACCCCTCTGCAGGTGGTGAGCCCACAGGAGGGTGGACAACATGGTCCTTGATGTTAGTTCATAGGGCATGTTTTGGGTTGATGGGGAAACCAGAGTACCCGGAGGAAACGCATCCAGACACGGGGAGGAACATGCAAACTCCACACAGAAAGGCCCGGGCGACCCGGGGATCGAACCCACAACCTTCTTGCTGTGAGGCCTGAGTGTTGCCACTCAGCCACCGTGCTGCCTATTATTATTATTATTATTTCTGAAAAAAAAAACAGGCATTCTGACTGTGAGCGGGGTCGCCTCTCCACAGATCTGACCTGTCACTTGGTCTAGTTTGGTCTCCATAAAAACAGAAAGATAGAAAGAAATCTGACGGACCCTCCACCAGAAAAGTTACACAGCGCACCTTTAACGCGTGTCATTGCTAAAAAAAACAAATAAAAAACAAACAAAACAAAGAGTAAATGTGTTGTATGAGAAGGCCGCTAGATTTTACATCAGATGCCCTTCCGATGATGGGGATTTTAGACAGGATGGAATGGTGGAAACGGGGAAAGTCTATGCCACGAGAAAGCTCCAATAAACCCAATAAATCCATAATCCCCTTTACCCTTTAATGTTGCTAAACAAAGATATCTGTGTGGTAGGGCATCTGGTGCAGGGCCACATGCACTCGGTCACACGGGGCTGGGGTCTGTGTGGGTTTGGTCCAGAGGAAATGCCTGATGTAAACAGGAGAGTCTTAAACAAATCCGCCCTCTGAGGATCTAAACAGGAGAGCGGAACTTCGTCATCACCATCGTCACTACACAGGCTCATACGGCTCTTTCATTATTAATTCAAATATTTTAGGTTTGCTGAAATCATCAAATCACAGAGCACAAATGGAAGGTAGATATTTTTAAGTAAATCCTTAAGGCTGCATCCATAAATCAAGTTGCACAGTGCACCTTTAACTTAAGCCTGGTAAAAGTCAGGTCTTGTCCATAACATCATAAGAACACAATGTGCAGGTCAAAAGTGTTAAGTGTCTGGCCCAAGGACACAACAACAGCTCATTCACAAAAAACTCTCCACTCGTTTATTTTACGACAAGAAAACAAGCTTAAAATATCAGGTTTCTGTTCAGCTGGTGGATAAGTCCTCATAGTCCTATTTTTTTAGTTTATATTTTTATTCATATTTAAATGGCCCAAATTACACCATTTCGGTTATTGCTACATCCCTAGAGGACAAACACAGAAATGTGCCCACGGGACTATTTAGGCAGAAGTAACAGGATTCTAACACGACTTAAAGCTCACAGGAGTTCATTTTATCCTCCACTCTTCTCTCTCCTCTCTGGAAGATCTGCACAGGTCCCACTGCCTCAAAAAAGCACAATTCCTTCCTGAAAGACACTGTAAATATGTCACTTTGACCCCTCCCCCAGAGGACTACAGATGGAAATTAGGTGTAAAGCTAGAATCTGGTACAAGCATCTCTGCCTTTGTGCTTAATGTAACTGTACATTGTCCTTATAAATAATAAATTAAATGAAATGAAATCTTTGCTTAAATGAACAGTTCTGATGCAGAAATAGCTAAAAAAAAAAACAGAGGGAACTACATAGACCATGATCCTTTGCTCCGTTTCAATGCAGACGACATGAAGAAATAACTGTTCTAAGCACTTTTACATCTTCATTCTTTGGATTAAGTTTTGTGAAGGCGTTTTTAGTAGCAGATTCACAGAGCCTCCTCAAAATATTGCAATAAATCTGGTACAGTGAGATGTTTATGGTGAAAATATTGTACAGAGAGATTTGGATTTCGTTCCATCCCTAATGACAATAAATGTTGCTGGTCAAAGCATTTTATGTCAGTCTTGTTATTATGTAGAATATTGTAATATCGTGAGCTTTTCCACGATATCGCAATAAATATCATACAGTGAGGTTCATACTGTGACCATATCATATCGTGTGATTTGGATATCATTACACCCCTAGTTTTTACCCAGCAGCCATTATTTCACTAAATGGTGCAACCAAAACATAGATCTTAAGTTTTACATTTCTGAATGTGGATGTGTGTACACTGGTCCCTTGTTTGTTCTAAAAATAATCTGCAATAGACAAAATCCACGAGTTAGTCATCTTCCATCCATCTTCTCCCGCTTAATCGCAGGGGCAGTTTGCTGCCCAATCCTCATAGCACATGACCCCCAGGCATGGAGAGGAACGTGCAAACTCCAGACAGAAAGGCCCGGGCGACCCGGGGATCGAACCCGCAACCTTCTTGCTGTGAAGCCCGAGTGTTGCCACTCAGCCACCGCCTTAGTCAGCTTTATTGTTTAAATTATTCTGTGTGTTTTAAGGCAGTAAAAAGCCCTCAGTGATCCAAGGAGGAGGAGGATTGGCCCCAGATCTAAACTGGGCGAGTGAAAAACAGTTATGGGAAGTTCTTGGCACTGTTTTTTCTTCTCATAAACAGATGCCACCTTCGATTACACAGGACACAATGTGCGGGTTCTCCCTTAGCCAATCAGAACGCAGAACACAATGTGCGGTCATACACTGTAAAAAAAAAATAAAAAATCATGCAAAATTGCACCAAAAAAAATAAAAAATCCATGAAACAGCGAGTGTATAAGTTTTTTATTCCCATAGTGACTCTTCTTTTATCTTTTATTATTTATTACCTTTGCACTGAATGAGGTTTGCACTGAATTTTGTTGCTGTATTTGTTACAGAGATAAATAAAGATATTCTATTTTTTACATAATACAGGACCTTTTACCATAGATGTTAAATGTCCCAATTTAAAACCCTCACAATCGAATTAACTATAACTTAACTTTTAAGATAATTAACTTTATCTTCATTTCAAATTCTTCAAATTCTTTATCAATTTGTTCCTCACTTTGGGAATGTCCAGCCCTGTTAGAGAAGGTCGAGGAAGATTTGGTGATAATCCTATTCTGTCCTGTCACGGTCCTCTTGTGTCTGCAAAGGTCTCGGCTCAGGTCGGACCAGGATTTGGAGATTTTCCGATTGGAGATGTGCGATTTGCGAGCGTGGCGTCAGGTCTGTGGAGGGGCTCACATGTCCAGAGTTACTTTATCATAACGAGATCAAACTCTGGGACATTCTTCTCCACGGGTTTAAAATGCTTTTCTCCAAATACAATTAAAGAGGACAGGTCTGAAAAGGCCACATGTCTGAGAAGTTAGAGAGGAGGAGACAGTCCTGGTTTAGTCCTGGTCTAGACCTGGTTTTAGTCCTGGTCTAGTCCTGGTTTAGTCCTGGTTTAGTTCTAGTCTTATCTTGGTCTAGTCCTGGTCTAATCCTGGTTTAGTTCTGGTTTAGTCCTGGTTCAGTCCTGGTCTAGTCCTGGTTTAGTTCTGGTTTAGTCCTGGTTCAGTCCTGGTCTAGTCCTGGTCTAGTCCTGGTTTAGTCCTGGTCTAGTCCTGGTCTAGTCCTGGTTTAGTTCTAGTCTTATCTTGGTCTAGTCCTGGTCTAGTCCTGGTTTAGTTTTGGTTTAGTCCTGGTTCAGTCCTGGTCTAGTCCTGGTCTAGTCCTGGTTTAGTTCTGGTTTAGTCCTGGTTCAGTCCTGGTCTAGTCCTGGTCTAGTCCTGGTTTAGTTCTGGTTTAGTCCTGGTCTAGTCCTGGTCTAGTCCTGGTCTAGTCCTGGTTTAGTCCTGGTCTAGTCCTGGTTTAGTCCTGGATTAGTCCTGGTCTAGTCCTGGTTTAGTCCTGGTCTAGTCCTGGTTTAGTTCTGATTTAGTCCTGGTCTAGTCCTGGTCTAGTTCTGATTTAGTCCTGGTCTAGTCCTGGTCTAGTCCTGGTTTAGTTTTGGTTTAGTCCTGGTTCAGTCCTGGTCTAGTCCTGGTCTAGTCCTGGTTTAGTTCTAGTCTTATCTTGGTCTAGTCCTGGTCTAGTCCTGGTTGAGTTCTGGTTTAGTCCTGGTTCAGTCCTGGTCTAGTCCTGGTTTAGTCCTGGTTTAGTCCTGGTCTAGTCCTGGTTTTAGTCTTGGTTTAGTTCTGGTTTAGTCCTGGTCTAGTCCTGGTTTAGTTCTAGTCTAATCTTGGTTTAGTCCTGGTCTAGTCCTGGTTTAGTCCTGGATTAGTCCTGGTCTAGTCCTGGTCTAGTCCTGGTCTAGTCCTGGTTTAGTTCTGATTTAGTCCTGGTTTAGTCCTGGATTAGTCCTGGTCTAGTCCTGGTCTAGTCCTGGTCTAGTCCTGGTTTAGTTCTGATTTAGTCCTGGTTTAGTCCTGGATTAGTCCTGGTCTAGTCCTGGTTTAGTTCTGATTTAGTCCTGGTTTAGTTCTGATTTAGTCCTGGTTTAGTCCTGGATTAGTCCTGGTCTAGTCCTGCTTTAGTCCTTAGACCATGTGAATCAAAGTGAATGGAGGATTTCACTGTTGTAATAATCAAAGTTTTCGTCGCACTAAAGTCGTCTGTGTGCAGGGGTCAGAGCGGAGGCCAGAGGTCAGAGGTCAGCAGGTCCACGTGGTGACAGCTCAGACTGATGATGGTCCAGTCCAGATCCAGTCCAGATCCGGTTCAGATCCGGCTGAGTCCCAGAGGAAACATGGACTTTGATCAGAGCTCATCCTGTGTCTGACAGGTAAACTCAACCAGGACTAGACCAGGACTAGACCAGGACTAGACAAGGACTAGACCAGGACGAGACCAGGACTAAAGCAGGACTAGACCAGGACTAAACCATATATAAATCCCCTCTTTAAGTGAGTTTTTCTCACACAGAAAGTGAACAGGCTGTAGAATCAGATGTAATAATTGATACATCTGCTCTGACTCTTCTTTATATTTGTTCCTTATTTCTATTGTCTGTATTAAGCTTATGTAAACTCAGGGTCAGAGTAACAGGAGCTGAGGACATGAAAACTTAGACCAGGGTGGGACCAGAGGAGGCGGTAATTAAAGCCATGACATGTAACTTTACCTCTGGACAAAACGCTCACAAACTCATATCTCCGTTACGAACCCTCTTTAAAAGTGTCCTCTGCGTTTGACCCGTCCTGCAGCGTCTCTGGGTCACACCTGGCACCATCACTGGGACCATCTCCAGACCTTGAGCTGGTCTTGGTCAGGACGACTTTAGCTGGAGGACATGAGCTATAACTGCGCACGTTGTAGTCGATTTAGTTCGTCCCGCTGCATGATGGGAATTTTGAGACGACATGAACTTGAGGGACGACAGGAACAAGTGCTGCAGAGGTTATATTTAAAACTTCTGTGTGAGCATCAGCCAACCCCTGAAACAATGTTTGTACAACTGAGGCGACCGGACGGCCAAAGACTGAAAACTGCCATCGGTTTGGTTGCTTCCGATCACGAGTTCAGCGCCTTAGTGCAACGGTGGGCTCAGTTTCATTATCGTGGGACTGGTTTGGACTTGGATTTCACACATTAACACATTTGAAAACAAAATGACATTTAGAAGACACGTTTGCATCTTGAAAACAGATGCCAAGTTTCATAAAACACATCTGCAAATGTGCAAACAGCCCATATACAAGCGGCGAGACAAATTTACATGTGGCAAAAATACAAAACAAACCCTCAAAACAAATGAACAGTGACAGTTCTTGACGGAAAGGGAATGTCCTCAGAATCGGAAATGCCACAACAATGAACTTTATACCTTAGTTATGGAAAATTTCAGCTCGTTTATATGAATATGCGTAGTTCATTTTGACACTTATATTATGCTATCAAACAGGGCTCCGACTATCAACAGGCCTGTTTAGCCATCGAATAAAGCTCCACTGTGGAATTATTCACTCATTTATATGAATATGTGCAGAGGAGCTCATTTCGACAGGCCTATCTTCTGTCAAATAAGGCTCCCACTAAATAAGAGAAAGAAATGACTGGAAGCACAGACTGAATAAAAGAAGTGGACTGAGGGAGTGTGACGTCACCACAGTGTTCAGCGTCGCTCAAATGAGGCTCTCGATGCCACAGTTACAGGAGTGAATCTGGAGCCAGGATTTATGTTATGAACAGGGTTTTTTTGA
>CM060672.1:25859908-26022408 GCA_030686955.1 Odontamblyopus rebecca
CAAGACTAAACCAGGCCTAAACGAGAACTAATCTAAGACTGAACGCAGGATTAAAACAAGGTGAATCAGGACTAAACCAGGACTAAAACAGGGCTAAACCAGGATTAAACCGAGACTGAATCAAGACTAAGCCAGGGCTAAGCAGGCCTGAACTAGGACTGAACTAGGACTTACCCAGGATTAAGCCAGGACTGAATCAAGACTAAACCAGGGCTAAACCAGGACTAAATCAGAACTAAACCCAGATTAAACCAGGACTGAACCAGGACTAAACCAGGGTTTAACCGAGACTGAATCAAGACTAAACCAGGACTAAACCAGGATTAAACCAGGACTGAATCAAGACTAAACCAGAGCTAAACCAGGACTGAACCAGGACTAAACCTGGATTAAACCAGGACTAAACCAGGACTGAATCAGGGCTAAACCAGGACTAAACCAGGTTTGAACCAGGACTGAACCTGCCCTGAACTCTGATGTGATCATTTGGAGTTTCCTCTTCTGTCCACACCTCTTCATTTGGATATCACTGATAAAACTCGTCCTCTTTCTCTCCTTTCTCTCTCCTCTTCCCCAATCTCTTCCTCCACTCCCTCTTCTTTCTCTCCCTTTCTCTCATTCCTCTCTTCTTTTTTCTTTCTCCATCTTGAATGATGAATGGAGTGATTCTTGCTCACTGGACTTCACGGAAAAACATCTAAATTTGACCTTAGAAAATGTATTCAAATGCAAAACTTCACAGTGACATCACACTGGGGATGTTCTACATGTATGTCTGTGGTTGAATGTTTAGCAGTTACCATGGTGACACAACGCACACATCAGCAAAACATCTCAAAAAAGTGTTGAGATCGTCTGAAAATGTGTTGATTTTATGTGGTTGTAGTTTCCTATTATGTCCACTAGATGCCACCAGATTCCTCTCAGTAAACCCGGATTTATTCTTCAAAATCCTCTAAACTCAATACAAACCAGTTCTTAAGTGGCAAAAGCTTTCTGTAAAGAAGAAAGCATTTAAAGCCACAGTATGTAATTTTTTTGCCAAAGAATAATCTAAAATATAGGCATGTTTTATCATTTTGGTTGTATTTATTGCACTAAAAGCATAGAAAAAACATGTGTCCTTACTGTGAGTGGGCTTGCATCTCCATAAACCTGACTCTTATTTGGTCTAGAAGAGAACCTGCTCCTTGTTTCCATGGAGATGTTGTTACTTTACTTATAATATTCCACAGTAGGGCATAAAACCTGTGTATCTCCACAGGGAATGTTCTGAATTATGGTTTTAAGTTTCTGTTTCTGTAGAGTCATGCAACTGATGTGTCACTTCCTGAAAGTTACATACTGTAGCTTTAAAAGTAATTTGTTTTTGTGTGTTCATTGCTACATTTTTTGTGCCAAATCTCCTCTCTACAAAACCAGACTATACAGATCTTGGGCTCCATCTAGTGCCAAACACGTCATTCAAAAGTGAAACATTAAAATCACTTTCAGTCACAAACAAGAATCCAAACAGCGACGTCCCAAAAATAATTTATTCATAGGATATTTCATTTATCAGGCTGTGCTCTTCGGCCTTTCACAGACACAATACTCCACATGTCTCCTCAAATGAAACTAACAAAAATAGAATCAAATAGAATCAAAAATCATCAAAATCATCAGATCTCATGATTGCAAAGGTTTTCTGTGGTCACTTCTCATGTTTGTGTCTTTGCTCCAGCGACAAAAGGAAAAGTCAAATCAACATTCAAAAAGTTCAAGAGGTCCATGAATGTGTATTTATGCATCTGCTGCTTTATAGAACTTTATTATACTATTTTTAAGAATATGTTTTGAATTGTAATATTTCATTTTTAGTTAAATTTCACCTTTGAGAATATATGTTTTTGTCCTATTTTTGGACTAGGTGTCCATTATAAATATTATAACATTTCTATTACTATTCATTTGAATAATTCTTATACGTTATTTTCTTTTACCCTGATAAACATTTCGACCATTGCACCTTTATAATATATTTTATTATGTATCATTAAATTGTATTTAGTTTTAAAGCACTGCACGTGAGTTTAAATGTATGAAAATATATTCAAGATCATTTGGGCAAATGTAAAATATTCAATAAACAAGGACTCACCAGGGGGCGCTCTCGCTGCACCAGATTAAACTGGATTTTCCACTAGTGATCTCAACCAACATTAAGTTTTCAATAAAATTTTCAATAAAATTTTGTGATTTTCATGCTTTAGTCTTTTTTGGGCTCTTTTACTTTGTTCTTAAAGATCCTAGATCATAAAAAATTGGCTTTTGTGAGCTTTTAGTCATGTTAGAATCCTGTTATCTCATCAAAAACATACCCAGAGTTGTGTTTTGTTTCATTCCCACATGTTTGAGTCACCCTGCATTATTAGTCTGTCTACATCTCCAAAGCTTAAACTGCTCTGTTCCACTTTGTGACGTCATGACGCGATAGTTTTCAAGTGAACAGCTCCTTTTTCCTTTAGTTCAGTCGAGAATTCCAGGGTTGAAATCATCTAAATGATTCTAGTGAAGGTGTATGGAGTATTACCACGTGACATCACAAGGTGGAACAGTGTGTTTAAGAGAAGAACTCAGCCTAAATGTGCAGGGTTTGTGTGTTAAACATGTGTGAATGAAACAAACAAAACTCCAGGTCTGTTTTTGATGAGGAAACATGAGAACATAGATGAGAAAACAGCGCCGTATGGGCCCTTTAAAGTTTTGCCATCACTAAAAAATATAGTTAATCCTTGTGCAATACTTTATAAATTGGGCATTCGTTGTTATCATAATAACATTTCTATCATTTAAAGTGGTTTGTTCAAAAGCTAAAAACATTACATTTTGGCCTTCTCTGAAAAAGTGAAAAAAAGATGATTCAAACTTCCAAACAGTCAGAGTTCAAATTTAAGGTCCGTTTTTGCACAAACCGTCCCGTATTTGTGCCATAGATCCACTTTTTACCTCCTGATCTCTGTTCTGAAATCAAGAAATCCAAAATCAAGCGAGATCATTTCCTGTAACAGTCATTCGAGTACATTCATACGGCGGATGCATAGACTGAATGTGAACGCGAAAATCGACAAAAACATGGGAAAAATGACTCAAAAATGCTTCAAATTATGTGAAATTTTGAAATGTGTTAAACCGGGCTGGAGGACGGGTCAGAGCTTTGTGGCGGAATTTGCTGGTTAAAGGTGCATTGTGTAACTTTTCTGGTGGAGAGTCCATCACCTGCTTGTTTCCACGGAGATGGATATGGTCATTGCTCTGCTTGGAATGTTCCACAGTATGACATTAAACAGGTGGTTTTATAGCTCAAAAATACCTAGAAAAACTGACATTCTCCACAGATCTGACCTGTAACTTGGTCTGGTTTGGTCTCCGTGATGATAGAAAGGTTTAATGCCGTACTGTGAAACATTCGAGACAAAACAATAACGTCTCCATGGAGAAAAGCGTTAAACAGACCATCCAAAAAAGTTACACAATGCACCTTTAAGCCATACGATTAATATGAAAAGTTTGTGGAGCCAATACCAAAGAAATAATGATAAAGTTTGGAGATTTCTTTCAAAAATCGTGAATCTCCCACAGTGACGTCGGCCCCTGCAGTCAGTTCAGGATCAGGTCGTGAGAATGACAATGGAAAACATCGAATACAGTTTAATATTTTATATTTCTGATCAGATCAGATTCAGACTCCTTGGCACTGAGTTTGTTAGAATTAAAGCACCATTATGCAACATTTACCTAAGGAAATGTATCATTTGTTTTTCGTTTTTCGATTCTATTGCTGCAAAAATAAGACAATGGAGCTCAACAGTGAACACCCCGACTCCCCGATTCTGGAAGAAAATTTCCCATTCACTTTTCCCATTAAATACAATTCAAATACTGTCTAAAACATGACTAAATACTGATAAAATACATCACTAAATACAATCAATCAATGAAACACTGTCCCACTTTAACTGTGGCTTTTAACTGTGTGTTTTACTCGTATTTAATTTGTTTATGTTGTTGTAAGACGACCTTGGGTGTCCAGAAAGGCGCCTAATAAATAAAATGTATTATTATTATAAACTTTCTGAAAATAATTATATTAAACGTTTGAAAGTTCAGCTACATGGTAAAAAATAAACACAAGACCTATCACTTTATGTAAAATCACTTTCTGAAATCTGAATCTTGTGTTTTAAATGTGCTTTTTGGACTTAAAACAACTGAATTATGGATATAATTTAGCACACAGCTGGCATTAACTGTATATACTGTAGAAATGGGGCACTTCCGGCTCCAAAAGACACTTTACATTGAAAAGTTGTCGCCCTCTCCCCAAATAATCGTAATAACTCTACGTGATCCTGGGGTTATTTTACTATTTTGTCAGTAAATAAGTTCCTATTCCTGCTTCTTTATAGAGTCTATAGCAGCTGGTTTGTCTCTACAATGTCTTTGAGCTCTTAATATTAGAAATTTTCAAAAAGTCTACGGGGAAAAAAAGGAAAACTGACTTCTGGAACCAGAGCAAACGATCACTGTTGAGCTCCATAGTCAGTACGTTTGTGGCTAAGAAAATTGAAGTTTATAAAAATGATTAGAAGAATTAGTACTTAAAGGTTGTGTAGAGGATTTTCCAAGGAAAGAGAAATACAGCGACTGTTTGTCCTTTTTCAAATGTTGCGCATGTGACACCACCTCCCTCCTCCACAGCGCCCTGAGTAGAAACACCTCCTCCCGTCTCCTCCTTACGCTAAAAATCATGCTTGTTTACAACCAGTGCACTTCTGAACGAACTGCCGTTGAAGTTCCCTGTCCAGAAGTCACCCATCGTCTGCTTCAGTCACTCCATCGCAGGAAGGAAACTCCAAAAATCACCTTAGTTTAGCTTCACTCCTTTTCCCCTTTTCCTCTTCTTTCAGCCACCTCAAAAATGGACTTTCTTTCTTTCTTTTTTGCGGTGAACTGGTCGTGGATTCTCGTGCGAGGAAGAAACAGTTCGAAAATGCAGCGAAGAACCTCTGCATTGGTCAAGTAAACGGGAGTGTGCCTATGTTCCCTCAGCTCTATGTTCCCTCAGTCCTATGTTCCCTCAGCTCTATGTTCCCTCAGTCCTATGTTCCCTCAGTCCTATGTTCCCTCAGTCCTATGTTCCCTCAGTCCTATGTTCCCTCAGCTCTATGTTCCCTCAGCCCTATGTTCCCTCAGCCCTATGTTCCCTCAGTCCTATGTTCCCTCAGGCCTATGTTCCCTCAGCTCTATGTTCCCTCAGGCCTATGTTCCCTCAGCTCTATGTTCCCTCAGCTCTATGTTCCCTCAGCTCTATGTTCCCTCAGTCCTATGTTCCCTCAGTCCTATGTTCCCTCAGCTCTATGTTCCCTCAGCCCTATGTTCCCTCAGTCCTATGTTCCCTCAGTCCTATGTTCCCTCAGTCCTATGTTCCCTCAGTCCTATGTTCCCTCAGTCCTATGTTCCCTCAGTCCTATGTTCCCTCAGCTCTATGTTCCCTCAGCTCTATGTTCCCTCAGTCCTATGTTCCCTCAGCTCTATGTTCCCTCAGTCCTATGTTCCCTCAGTCCTATGTTCCCTCAGCCCTATGTTCCCTCAGTCCTATGTTCCCTCAGTCCTATGTTCCCTCAGCTCTATGTTCCCTCAGTCCTATGTTCCCTCAGCTCTATGTTCCCTCAGTCCTCAGTCCTATGTTCCCTCAGTCCTATGTTCCCTCAGTCCTATATTCCCTCAGCCCTATGTTCCCTCAGCCCTATGTTCCCTCAGTCCTATGTTCCCTCAGTCCTATGTTCCCTCAGTCCTATGTTCCCTCAGCCCTATGTTCCCTCAGTCCTATGTTCCCTCAGTCCTATGTTCCCTCAGCCCTATGTTCCCTCAGTCCTATGTTCCCTCAGCTTTATGTTCCCTCAGCTCTATGTTCCCTCAGCCCTATGTTCCCTCAGTCCTATGTTCCCTCAGTCCTATGTTCCCTCAGCCCTATGTTCCCTCAGCCCTATGGTCGCTCAGCTCTATGTTCCCTCACTCCTATTCCCTCAGTCCTATGTTCCCTCAGTCCTATGTTCCCTCAGCCCTATGTTTCCTCAGCCCTATGTTCCCTCAGCCCTATGTTTCCTCAGTCCTATGTTCCCTCAGTCCTATGTTCCCTTACTCCTATTCCCTCAGTCCTATGTTCCCTCAGTCCTATGTTCCCTCAGCTCTATGTTCCCTTAGCCCTATGTTCCCTCAGTCCTATGTTCCCTCAGCTCTATGTTCCCTCAGTCCTATGTTCCCTCAGTCCTATGTTCCCTCAGCCCTATGTTCCCTCAGTCCTATGTTCCCTCAGTCCTATGTTCCCTCAGCTCTATGTTCCCTCAGTCCTATGTTCCCTCAGCTCTATGTTCCCTCAGCTCTATGTTCCCTCAGTCCTATGTTCCCTCAGCTCTATGTTCCCTCAGCCCTATGTTCCCTCAGCTCTATGTTCCCTCAGTCCTATGTTCCCTCAGCTCTATGTTCCCTCAGTCCTATGTTCCCTCAGCTCTATGTTCCCTCAGTCCTATGTTCCCTCAGCTCTATGTTCCCTCAGCTCTATGTTCCCTCAGCCCTATGTTCCCTCAGTCCTATGTTCCCTCAGTCCTATGTTCCCTCAGCCCTATGTTCCCTCAGTCCTATGTTCCCTCAGTCCTATGTTCCCTCAGCTCTATGTTCCCTCAGCCCTATGTTCCCTCAGTCCTATGTTCCCTCAGTCCTATGTTCCCTCAGCTCTATGTTCCCTCAGCTCTATGTTCCCTCAGTCCTATGTTCCCTCAGCTCTATGTTCCCTCAGCCCTATGTTCCCTCAGCTCTATGTTCCCTCAGTCCTATGTTCCCTCAGCTCTATGTTCCCTCAGCTCTATGTTCCCTCAGTCCTATGTTCCCTCAGTCCTATGTTCCCTCAGCTCTATGTTCCCTCAGTCCTATGTTCCCTCAGTCCTATGTTCCCTCAGTCCTATGTTCCCTCAGCTCTATGTTCCCTCAGTCCTATGTTCCCTCAGTCCTATGTTCCCTCAGTCCTATGTTCCCTCAGTCCTATGTTCCCTCAGCTCTATGTTCCCTCAGTCCTATGTTCCCTCAGCCCAGTCATAGTGCAAAGGACTTGAAATTACTCTGAATCGTCCCTTTAAACAAATCAGAATATTGGAATACTGAATGGGAAATTTCTTCAGGAACTGTTAAGGTGAAGTGATATGTGGAGTTGAATGGATATCTTTGTAGAATTCATTAGATTTCTTTGTTTGCGCAGGTTTACAGACGGTGGGCATTTTTCGAGTGGGGAGCTCCAAGAAGCGCGTCCGCCAGGTGAGGGCGCTGTTCTCATCGTGGGCTTTGTGTAAAACATGTTAGAAATATAGAAATAGAATCAAATCTGGAAGGCGAGCCCAAGATGGCATCGTATTGTGTTCAGTAGCTTGTGCTCATTGGCTCATTGGCATGAATAATTTTCTCTTCTGCATTTACTTCCTCAATATGAGCGAGCTCCTCCCACCCATGTGATGTCTGTAATGTGCACGGCGTGGAGCATTTGGACCAATCAGAGCGAGAGCTGCTAGAGCGAGCTCAGAGCGGGGCGAGGCGAAGTCTTATAAAGATCACTTTTAGGCGCTTTGAGGACTTCAACATTTTAAAAAGTTTATGTTGTGAAATTAGAAAATATTCCATACAAAATCCGACCTTTGTGAAAGTTGTGGATGCCCTGTCAGCCCAACACGGGCAGTATGAATTCCCAAAAAATGCATTGCGCTCTATGGGAGAATTCTTTCTGGGCCCAAGCTCCTGGGAGCCACTAGTCGGTCTAGAGCTGGGACAGAGGGGGAATGCCTTTTTATTATAGATCCATGGTGAGAAAGGCCTCAGATGTCATAGTTCATCTGGACACTGTCTTGAAATGGAGATGTTTTGACTCACATCCCCAAGTCATTTTCAATCTGAAGGTGCTGGACTGAGAGGATAAAGTTTTAATGCACTGAGCTAGAAAAGTCCTGCCCAAAAAGAGGAGTTAAAAACCGGACCCAAAATGGCTCCACACTTCAATACTTTACACAGTCTGGTCACCGGTGAGGTTCAGATGGGCGTGATTGACAGGTGGATTAGCCAATCAGGGACACAAATGGTCCGTCCGTATCAAAACAAATTTGGCTGCTAACGAGGAAAAAATAAATAAACATATACAAAATAAAATAAATAATCACAGGGCACGTACCTGGGATTCAGAATACACACATTCTTTAATATGACGATGTGAGTCTGGTCACTGGTGAATCTCATGATCTCACGGTTTAGCTTATCAGGGACACGTGTGGTCAGTCCGTATCAGAAAAAAATTAAGGAAAAAAAAAACGGGACTGAAAAACATGGTCGATTTCTGCAGAATGGAAAGAGCAGGTGGGGACCAGACTGATAAAACTCTCTGTACCTGAGATAAAAGTCTGGACCTGCCGGGCTGCATCAGAACGGGGCTGGCAGGTGAACAAAGTCCGATTAGTTTCAGTTTTGATCTCCCTGTCGTCAAAAAGAGCAAAGTGTGATTTATCTGCAATAGTTTGTCATATTTATTGTGATTTTTCTCATATTTTTCTCTTCAGTTACGTGAGGATTTTGACCTGGGTCTGGACGTGCGGCTGGACGAGGAGCAGAGTATCCATGACGTCGCGGCTCTGCTTAAAGAGTTCTTACGGGACATGCCTGACCCTCTGTTACCACGGGAACTGTACCCCGCCTTCCTCCATGCCAACAGTACAAACAAAACTTTCTCTTTATCACTCTTTCTCTTCTTTTCGTCATTATATTGTTATAATTCGGACATTTTAAATCACAATCACGTGTTTTTGTCCTCACAGATTTGCACGGAGCAGATCAGATTGAAGTTCTGCAGTTCCTCCTCTTCCTCCTCCCTCCCTGTAACTCCGACACTCTGTGGAGGCTCCTGTCTCTGCTGCACCGTGTCCAGAGCCACGCCCACGACAGCGTCAGCCCCAACGGAGAACAGGTAACAGCTGCTTATTACCATCACTTAAATATTTACAGTTTTTGTGTAAAATCCTTCATTCGTCCAGGTAGAATCCATGGCAAAAGGAGAGATTCAATTTGGACAACGGGACAAAAAGTTTATTTTGGTCGAATACGTTCATCCAAGCTGCTTCTTCAGTTCTGGTCAGAATGCTGTAGGACTCTGCCTTATAGGCCTATCTATCTGCAAGGGGAGGAGCTAACTACTATAAAATGACAGTTTCTGTTGTTAGCGAGGCCTAATTGCCCTGAGAGTCATTTTAGCAGAATCATTCAGGGCCATCCTGGGTGTTTTCACACCTCTGGACCTGACCTGGCCCCTGTTGTTTTCTTAATTTGTTTTGATTTAGGTTGGAGAATGGAGTTATAAATTGGAGACAGATCTTCAGACAGTCCTCCATTTCTGTTTAAAGAAGGGTTCTCTTTATTAACGAGAAGAGTTTAAGTTAGCTTCACACCCCCAGGTAATAATGTTGACGTCAGCTGCAAAGTATCACTAAGTACCTCACAATAGTGTATAAGTTCACATTCTGAGGAGCTCTGTCTGCACTAAAGCCACACTGCTGTTTCACTCTAAATGTGATTCTGTAGATACTTGTGACAATGAAAAAGAAATATTTGAATCCTGAAATGTTAAAATGAGTGTTTGATTCCAGACAACAGCCCATATACTGTAAATATACGCTCTATATACGGTCTGTGTATGTAAAATGAGCTCAGTGCACCATCTAGTGGAGAAAAGCAGACATTACACATTATGTTAAATTACGCCACTGTTAAAACTTGAGATCGTTTTTGTTCCATAAAGACAGGCCTAAAGGAGCATTGTGTCACCATGGTACCTGATGGTACGTGGTAACATTTTACCATAGACATACATGTACAACACCCCCAGAGCGATGTCACCACAAAGTTAGGGTGACCAGAATTTCAAAATAATAAACTGGGACATTTCCATTTCTTTTTTCTTTTTTGGTGGTTGGTAATAATAAAATTGTGAAACGAGTGCGTAATTAAGGAAAATTGTTCTGCAGAGTCCATTCAGGACTAATGTGAGTCACTATAGTCACATTTTCTTTGTGTTTCGGTCATTTCTAAGCAGCTTTTCTGCATTTTACCTAAACAAATGACAGTTTATGACTCTTTACTGTTGGCAGGGATCAGATTGGTCAAAAAGAGGGACACCTGGAACATTTCTTGTACAAAACTAGGGCTGTGCATTGCCTTGAGTCTGATGATACGATACTTATCATGATACGTATGTCACGATTCAATATATTACGATATATCCCGATACTAAAACAGTGGACGATATATTGCAATTTATCAATATACCTTCACAAGAACTAAATTGTATGAAAACATTTATTCAGATGCATTTTAAATTGAGAATTGTGCAATGAAGTATCACGATATATCACTGAATCTATTTTTTCTTACACCTCTATATAAAACAGGGACAAATCAGTGGTTTTGGATAAATCTGCTGGGACAGGGGACACAGGGCTCAAAACTGGGACTGTCCCGGATAAATAGGGACGTCCGGTCACCCTACACAAAGTATCAGGACAGACTGTGGTGTTGTAAAGTACACGAGTTTCAGGAGTTTTACAGTAAAACCTCGTGTGTCTCTGTGTCCAGGTGACGTCCCCCTGGTCAAGTCCTTCTCCCACATCAGACAGTTTCACTCCCACCACAACCTGTCGAGTCTGACCCTGCCGTCCCCCTCCTCTCCCACCTCACCCTTCTCCCCTTTCTCCCCATTCTCTCCCTCCCTCCGACCACCGGACCCCCCCTCCGCCCGGCCCCTGTCCACCAGCGCAGAGGCCCCGAGGCTGGGCAGCGGCTCCAGTGCGAGCGGGTCCAGGGAGGGCAGCGTGTGGGTGCGACAGGCTCCATCAGAAGAGACCAGAGAAGAGACCAGAGACCAGACCAGGGACCAGACCAGAGACCAGACCAGGGACCAGACCAGGGACCAGACCAGGGATCAGACCAGGGACCAGATCAGGGACCAGACCAGGGACCAGACCAGGGACCAGACCAGAGACCAGACCAGAGACCAGACCAGGGACCAGACCAGGGACCAGACCAGGGACCAGACCAGAGACCAGACCAGGGACCAAACTAAAGACGAGCTGAAAACTGAACAAAAAAACTCAAACTTTTGGGACTTTTTCAGCGGGAAAGGCTCCAGCTCCGAGACCACAGTCTGAGGAAGAACTACCGGTTCAAAGAGGAGCAGCGACAGGAGCGAAACAACTCTAGAACTGAAACGGTTCTTTGGAGAGAATCGAAAGAGCTGTTTCTTCAGCTCTTTCAAACACTACAACAAACATAACACTTTGCACCAGAGACACTTCACTTTTAAGGGCCCGTATTACACTGAACTGAAGGTAAAAGGAGCTGTTAACTTGAAAACTACCACTTCATGACATCACAAGATGAAACAGAGCATTTTAAGCTTTGGAGATGTAGAGACAAATAATAAAGCGTTACTCAAGCATGTGTGAATGAAGGAAAACACAACTCCAGGTTTGTTTTTAAGGAGGAAACAACATTATAACATGACTTAAATCTCACAAGAGTCAATTTTGTGTAATATTGGACCTTTAAAAATAAATCAAGTCTGCCTCATTAATGACACTTGTAATGTATATACACTCAACAAAAATATAAACGCAACACTTTTGTTTTTGCTCCCATTTGTCATGAGATGGACTCAAAGATCTAAAATTCATTCCAGATACACAATATTACCATGGCTCTCGAACATTGTTCACAAATCTGTCTAAATGTGTGATAGTGGCACTTTTGCTTTGCTGAGATAATCCATCCCACCTCACAGGTGTGCCACATCAAGATGCTCATCAGACACCATGATTAGTGCACAGGTGAACCTTAGACTGTCCACAATAAAAGGCCACCCTGAAATGTGCAGTTGTTGCTTTATTGGGGGTCTGGGGACTCAGAACCAGTCAGTATCTGGTGTGACCACCATTTGCCTCATGCAGTGCAACACATCTTCTTAGAGTTTATCAGATTGTCAATTTTGGCCTGTGGAATGTTGGTCCACTCCTCTTCAATGGCTGTGTGAAGTTGCTGGATATTAGTGGGAACTGGTACGCGCTGTCGTATACGCCGGTCAAGCACATCCCAAACATGCTCAATGGGTGACATGTCCGGTGAGTATGCTGGCCATGCAAGAACTGGGACATTTTCAGCTTCCAAGAATTGTGTACAGATCCTTGCAACATGGGGCCGTGCATTATCTTGCTGAAACATGAGCTGATGTTCATGGATGTATGGCACAACAATGGGCCTCAGGATCTCATCACGGTATCTCTGTGCATTCAAAATGCCATCAATAAAATGCACCTGTGTTCTTCGTCCATAACAGATGCCTGCCCATACCATAACCCCACCACCACCATGGGCCACTCGATCCACAACATTGACATCAGCAAAGCGCTCACCCACACGACGCCACACACGCTGTCTGCCATCTGCCCTGAACAATGTAAACCGAGATTCATCCGTGAAGAGAACACCTCTCCAACATGCCAGACGCCATCGAATGTGGGCATTTGCCCACTCAAGTCTGTTACGGCGACGATCTGGAGTCAGGTTAAGACCCCGATGAGGACGACGAGCATGCAGTTGAGCTTCCCTGAGACGGTTTCTGACAGTTTGTGCAGAAATTCTTTGGTTATGCAAACCAATTGTTTCAGCAGCTGTCTGAGTAGCTGGTCTCAGACGATCTTGGAGGTGAACCTGCTGGATGTGGAGGTCCTGGGCTGGTGTGGTTACACGTGGTCTGCGGTTGTGAGGCCGGTTGGATGTACTGCCATATTCTCTGAAACGCCTTTGGAGACGGCTTATGGTGGAGAAATGAACATTCAATGCCCGAGCAACAGATCTGGTTGACATTCCTGCTGTCAGCATGCCAATTGCACGCTCCCTCAATGCTTGCGCCATCTGTGGAATTTTGCTGTGAGACAAAACTGCACATTTCAGAGTGGCCTTTTATTGTGGACAGTCTAAGGTTCACCTGTGCACTAATCATGGTGTCTGATGAGCATCTTGATGTGGCACACCTGTGAGGTGGGATGGATTATCTCAGCAAAGCAAAGTGCCACTATCACACATTTAGACAGATTTGTGAACAATGTTTGAGAGAAATGGTAATATTGTGTATCTGGAATGAATTTTAGATCTTTGAGTCCATCTCATGACAAATGGGAGCAAAAACAAAAGTGTTGCGTTTATATTTTTGTTGAGTGTATATAAATACGCTTTTAAACAGAAATGTTTTTTTACAAAACTGCTTTTTAGTTTAAATAAGTGCATGATTTGAAGAAGTCAGTAAAAGACAAAAAGGGTCATATACTTAAGATTTTTTTGTTGATTTAATGTCTGGTTTTGTAAATAAACTTATAACTGAAGGATTGACTGTACATAATTACTGCATTTGTCATTGTTTTTAAATGAATAAATTATCTTTTGTATGAGTTACTACATAAAACAAAATCCTTTTTCTTGTCTCGTCTCATTTCATGCAGGAACTCGATCTAACCACAAGAGGGCAGTAGACACATGAGTGAAGCCTGAATTTGTGTACGTCTATATATCTATTCTACATATATCTATATATTATTCTAGGTGTACTATTACATGTATAATCACGTAATGATGACTGGACAAAAATATTATTTACATTTATGACATTTACAATTAAGCATAATTCATGACTTGAGGTACAAATAGACTAAACAATACTAAATACGTACAGTATATTAAAACCATAGACTGTAAAGAAGTGAACTAAAGGGAGTGTGACATTGCAGAGTTATGCTCCAACTCAAATGAAGCTGGTGATGCTCAGTGTTACAGAGGTGAATTTGCAGCCAGGCTCCATATTATGAAGAGAATTTTATAATGGACAAAATGTGAAAATAAAAATCCCAGGACCATGTAGAGTGGGTTACGAACCTTTTAAGACCAAAATGACGAAGCTCATAGCAACAGTTACAGAGAGAGGCAACAATATTCCAATGTATTTATCTTATTTATCAATCTGTTTGTAACGTAGGGGCCAGCACAGTAGATATGTCCATTTATACAGTCTATGATTAAAATAGATCATCTAATGACAAATGTTGATAAATCAAGTCAGCAACAGCAATGAAACAATGAATTCCTGAACCCCACATTAGTCCAGAGGTACAACAGACTCTGAGAGGTTGGACAGTGCACAGCAGATTACAGCGATTTTTTCAACCAGTGCCAGTGAGTCGGCTGATTTAACTGCCATGTGCTCAACTGGCAATGCCCGACTCTGCAAAATTTGATATTTTCTCCTAACTAAGCCAATGACCCTTTCTACATGAATACGAACACTTGTAAGTTTCCTTGTTTGCTCGACCTCAAACGCAGACAGTTGTTTTTTCCCCTTTGTGAATGAAGACGGGTTTAATGAAGCACAGTAAAATCCTGCACTGTCTTTAACAGTGAAGCTCCGATCTGCAAGCACAATGTCTCCAGGTAACAGCTTGTTCAAGATGCCGCACTCCTCTGTTATTTGTTTGTCGCTGGTCTTACCTCCCCAAGCACTTGAAACATAAGTAACATAACCCTGAGGAGCGATGCCAATTAGAAATTTAATTGTATTGTGACACTTATAATTAGACCAGCTTTGTGCTTGTGCCAAAGATGTTTTAGGCTTTTCAATGAATACTTCAAAACAGTCCAAAATCACTGCCACCTGAAGTCCAAAGGCTTTTCTGAATGACACAGGCAGGGCTGACTGTAGAACATCTCGCTCAGGCCAGTCGATTTGGGATTCTAATCGTGAATGAAGAACATGAATGAGCTTAACCCAAATTTGGGACACAGTGGCTGTTGATACATTAAATCTGTGAGCCAGATCTTGGAGCTGGAGATTTAATCTAAGACGCATAAGAATCATAAGAAATTGTTCAAATTTTGACAGACGGGATGTTGTGATATACGGTTCACAGAGTTGAAAATTTTGCATTAAAACTAAAAAATTGGGTAATCCCGTGTAGAACTTTGTTTTTTCATTATTCTGAAATGCTTCAGGGCTAAATTCAGCATCTGACACTTTTTTCCTGAGGCTGCAGATCTCAGACGTGTAGACGTTTACTGTGTGCATGAGCCGTGTTAGGTCCACCATGGACAGGTCCGTCTGGCATTCGGCATCTAATATTTTCAAGGAGAAAAGAAATAATAATAATGAAACATGCAAGTATCATAGATTATTGAGTCATTTTAGAAAATTCTAAAATGACAAAGAAACAAACAGTGGCTTCTTTACCTTTGAAATATTCCTCTTCAGAAGTCAGTGAGACTTCACAGAAATCCTCCTCCCTGCTGGCTGCAGCTGCCTCCTCCTCTGCTGCAGAGCTCACGTTAAACTCCTGAGCCTCGGCTCTTTCCTCCTGCTGACGTGAAGTATCCGTTTGAGGCCTTGAATTACCCTTTTGATACCCCAGGTTCACCGTAGGGGCCCAGTCTTCAGAATTAAAATCAGTCGCTGAACTAGGACAGCCTAAAATAATGATTAAAAAAGGTATAAAACACCAAATTACAGCAGTAAGCTAATAATATTAGCACCACATAAAGTTTTTTTGCGTGCGTTCAGACCTATAACACAAGAGTTTACGTGTCACTTACGATGCTTGTCTTTCTAAATAACTGTCCAAAAAACTTACACTTATAAAACTTATTAATGACACAGTCTTTACCTGTTACAAAGTGGTCGCTGCAGACTCGAGCATTGTCTGTTACCGCACCTCTTAGACGGAGATTTCCAATCCACTTTTGTCGTCTTTCCTCTGTAAGTTTTTTAAAACCATCTCCTTTGTGAGACACCACTTTTGGTACACGAAAAAAACGTTTGTCTTTCTCCCGATTAGAGCGGTTGCGGCAGCCATAAACTGCACAGAATTTAGGCATTTCAGCGGAGAGTCAGTGGAGGTAAGCAAGACCCATGAGGTAAACGCGGTTCTGTGCGTCTGTCTTGACTTCCGGACCCCCGTCTGCTTTTAGTGACGTCGACGTGACGTCATCTGAAGCCCAGTAGTAGCAGCAGTAGTCATAGCATATCTGCCTCTCCATTTATGTTTTTGCGTTACTGTACTTCAGTGTTGTGTTTACAGTCCAATATCGCTCTGCGACTGTTTGCACGAACCACACTGTTGGAATGCGCTAAATGTAACTAAAAAGGAGAGAAAAGGAGAAGCGGGAGGGAAAAAACATGGACAATGATCAATTTAATTTATAATCTTTTCATTATTATTATTTTATTATAATTTTATTTATTTTTTGTGAACCCCTCCACTGGCGTCACGTCTGTCACATGATCTGTGACCTCTGTTTTCCTGTCTGTCCGCTATAGTCTGTTACTTATTGCAATTTGTATGTATTTATTTTCTGCTTTAAAATAAAGATTAAAAAATAATAAGTAGTAGTAGTAGCAGTAGTAGTAGCGGTAGTAGCAGTGGTAGGTAGCAACAGTAACAGTAGTAGTGGTAGTAGTAGTAGTAGTAGCAGTAGTAGTAGCAGTAGTAGTAACAGTAGTAGTAGCAGTAGTAACAGTAGTAGTAGCAGTAGTAACAGTAGTAGTAGCAGTAACAGAAGTAGAAGTAGTCGTAGTCGTAGTAGTAGTTGTAGTAGTAATAGTAGTAGAAGTAGTAGTAGCAGTAGTAACAGTAGTAACAGTAGCAGTAACAGTAGTAGTAGAAGTAGCAGTAGTAGTAGTAGTAGTAGTAGTAGTAATAGTATTAGTAGCATTCCAGTCAAAGCATTAACATCATGACACAAGCAGCTGCCAGATCCACCACCTGAAAAGTTCCAGATTACAGCTTTAAGTGGGAATAAGACATTTTTGAACATTTAAAACAAAGAAAAACAGCTCAGGTCAAGTTGTAGGTTTGTGTTTTATTTCAGTCCAGAACTTTAATCCCAAACTTTGAACTGCATTTACACCAAAGTGATCATGTGACAAAAAAAAAACAACAGCTTCATCAATGAGCGAATAAATAACAAAAATACTTCTTTAATGAGAGGTAATGTTTATGCGAGGTTGCCATGGAAACAGACCGGCAATTCTGTAGAGTTAGAGTTAAAATGTCGGGTGCACTGTGTAACTTTTCTGGCGCTCGTCTCCATGGAGCCTGATTTACTGATTTGCCCAGAATGTTCCACAGTCTGGCATTAAACTTGAAACTGCATTTATTCAACTGGGTCGCCTCTCCACAGATCTGACTTGTAACCAGGCTCTGTGGCGTTACCTACTTGTATCCATGGAGATAGTTTAACTTCCAGGCAAAATAATAACATCTTAAAGCAGGGGGCAAGCAGGCGGCAGATCCTTCACCAGAAAAGTTACACAATGCAGCTTTAAATCCGTTCAAAGCGAAATCATTAGTGCGACTACAGGAGCCCTGGAGGGACATTTCAAGTACAAGACCAGTCAAAAGTTTTACATTTCTACATTTTAGATCCGCAAAGAAAACGTCAAATCTATGAAGCAAGATATATGGAATTAAAGCTGCACTGTGTAACTTTTCTTAGTCTGTTACCTCCTTGTCCCCCTTGTTTCTATGGAGATGGTGCTGCTCCAGCATGCTCCAGAGTATTGCATTCATTGTATCCATGGAGACCAAAAAGTGTCACCACAAGGTCAAGTTACACATCAGATTTTTTTTTTTTTTTTTAAGCGATAAAAACATCTGTAATCGAACAAATAGATAGATACGTTTAATGCCATACTGCGGAACATTTCGAGCAAAGCAGTAACATCTCCCTGGAAAAAATCAGACGACGGAAAGAACCAGAAAAGTTACACAAAGTATCTTTAAATTTAGGGGGGAAAAAGTGAAAGAATTCTAAACATTTTATTATGAAATCAGGAGAAAAGGTAAGCGCTTCCTGGTCCATTTCAAAATAAAAGATTTAAAGGTTTCTTGAAATGGTTTCTACTTCACAATTGAGCAGTTTCAGGGTCAAGAAATGCTAAAAATTCAAAATAAACATAGAAAACAAAGGGTGGATATTTTTAAAGTTGCTCTTTGTAACTTTTCTACTCGTTTTCTTGGAGATTTCAATGTTTTGCCTCGATTATTTCACAGTACGGAAATAAAGTCGGTTATTATCGCAACAGATACAAGTTACCGGTCAGGTCTACGGAGAAGCAAACCTGTGCGTAGTGGGAGTTAGTGTTTTTTTGAGGTATTTTTTGAGCTAGATGTGTTTAATGCCGTACTGTGGGACATTCCAAGCAAAGCAGTTCGTGCAGCTTTAACAATTTCCAATCAAAAACGAGTTATTTTGAGTTCAATTTTGTCGCTTGTTTCATCCCATATGCTTCAATCGTAGTTTTGGTGCTTTCACCGAGAATCTACAATTGAAATAATCACGGAAAAAAGAAAAAATATTTAAAAATGAAAAAGTGTCTCCAAATTTTTTACTGGTCGTGTAGAATAAAAGCTTTGGAACGCTTCACGCCCAGTTTAGTGTTTCCTCCAAATCAACGAGAATTCTTATTTTGAAACGTTGAAATTTTTCATCGTTTCAAAATGTTACACTTGTGATTATTTTAAGCAATCATTTATCATAATTCTGATATATATTTTTATGTACACGTCGCGTCGCGTAATCCACTGGTTACACGAAACATTTTGGAGTGATCCGAGCTGCCTCCATAAAAGATAAAAACAAAAAAATCAACAGCGTGAGACGTCTGAAAACTACGTAGATCATCTTTAGAACATTAACGCATTTAAATAAACAGTCTTTCAGCTTTTTCACTCGTTTGGAGGGTCCGTCACCTGCTTGTTGCTATGGATATGTCGTCGCTTTGTCTGGAATGTTCCACAGTGTGACGTTAAACAGGTTAAACAGCTCTACGTTACATTTATTCAATTACAGGTGGTTTTACAGCTCAAAAATACCCAGAAAAACAGGTATTCTGATTGTGGGCGGGGTCGCCTCTCCGCAGATCTGACCTGTAACTTGGTCTGGTTTGGTGTCCATGAAGATGGAAAGGTTTAATGCCACACTGCGGAACATTCTGGACGAAGTAATAACATCTCGGCGGAGAAAAGCGTTTGACGGACTGGGCCCTCCACCAGAAAAGGTGACAACATGCACCTTTAAACTCAAAATATGTGCTTTGTCATGGTTTTTGTACGTTTTCAAAAGAAGACACGAGATTTTCAAGCAACTGGGAATTCAAAAAGAAAAAAAAAATTGAAAAAAAAAGCTTAAATAACAAAATTCAAACTCAAAAATAACATATATATATATTGTATATATCGTATTAAAAGATGTACTATGTAACATTTCTAGTAGAGAGTCTGCCATCTGGTCAGGTGCTATGAGTATTGGGCAGCACGCTGCCCCGCGACCCAGCCGGATTAAGCGGGAGAAGATAGATGGATGGATGGATGGATGGAGTCTGCCATCTGCTGGTATCCATGGAGATTTTTTGCTTTACCTGAAATGTTCCACAGTATGACATTAAACTTACCTTGGAAACATTCAATTACCGTAAATGTGTTTTTATCACCATACAGACCACTAAAAAAAACGTGGATTCTTACTCTGAGCTCTATAACCCTGAAGTTTGTTGCCGTAGTGTGGAACATTCCAAGCAAAGCATCAGCATCTCCATGGAAACAAGCAAGTGGCAGACACCCAAAAAGTCCCACAGTGCATCTTTAGCATTAGTGTGTCAAACATTTTGTCACTGCGTGTTCATTCTAGTCAAATAAAATAAAAAGAGAAACACTTTTTAACTGTAAATTATCATGACACTTTGCAGGGGGGTGTTCTACCTTTATGCTTATGTGGCGGAATGTTTGGCAGTTACCATGGTGACACAATGCACACATTAGCAGTAACTACCAGTATTTTTTAAACATCTGAAAACTCAAGAAAATTTTTTAAAATGATTTAAAACGGCGCATTTTCAGGAGCACTGCAAATGTTCATGGACGTGTTTAAGCCCCAGACAGAGCAGTGCCTCCAGTTAGCGTCACACCCCCAGAGAATGTGGACGACACCAGCTGCAAAGTATCAATATGTGGCAACTTTTAGGGGTTTATGTGAATTGCAGAGCGTTTTTGAACAGAGAATTTATGGAGTAATGAGCGCAGACAGGGCCCGTGTGTTTTTAGTGTCGCTCTGAGCTGAAAAACAGACAAAAACTGTTACGTAAAACTGAGCGAGCGACGGCCAAAGCTTCAGATGAGAAGTTTGTATTGGTGAAAGAACGGCTTTTGAAAACTTCGACAAAAATAACACTGAACAAAAACCTTGGCATGTTTCAGTTGGAAAATAAAATAATAAAAAAACATAAAGGAGCAGACAGATGGAGCTTTTCGGAGCAAATTGTACTTTAAAGGTGCACTGTGGATCTTTTCGGTAGTGGGTCACCTTCTTGTTTCTATGGAGACGTCATTGCTCTGATGGAATGTTCCACAGTATGACATTAAACAGCTCTAGTTTACATTTATTCAGTTATAGGTGGTTTTACAGCTCAAAAATACCTAGAAAAACAGGGATTCTGACTTGGAACTTGGTCTGATTTGGTCTCCGTGACGACAGAATGGTTTTAATGCCATACTGCGGAACATTCCAGATGAAGTAATAACATCTCCATGGAAGAAACCAAGTGGTAAACCCTCCACAATGCACCTTTAAGTAAGAGTACGCCCGACTGTTGAGATGTAACATTTTTATTTATAACATTTCATCTCTTTACTTGTTCCTTTTCGAAGTTCCCGAATCTCCGCTCGTTCCCAAATCCGTCGGCGGTCGTCTTGTTACAGGTAAGGTGCTCGTTTCTTCCTTTCGGCGGACATTTTGAGTCTGTTCGGTCTCGTCTCCGGCTCGTCCCGTCGGGAAAAGCCCGGCTGGCGGCGTTAGCTCGTGTGCAAAAGCTAAGTGTTTCCTGTTGGGGCGTGGCTGCAGATTCGGGGGCGGGGCTTCAGTCTCTGGATTGGTAAAACAGGATGTAACCGGATTCAGAGTTTTTAGAAATGTCCGACGTCAAACCGTAAAACTCCTCTATCGCCTGAGCGTCAATTTTCTGAAAAACACAAACAAGACGGTTAAATCAGAGTTTATGCAGAAATCAAAGTTTAGGGAACAGGAAAACCCTTGCACACATTTGTATACATACGTTTGAAAATGTGTGTAGAATCCATCCTAGAGTTATTTTGTTCATATATTAAATAAATAAATAAAAAACATTTTGGATACAATTTTGGATGAATATTATATTAAATTAATTATATAAAATGGCCTAAAAATTCAAATTTTTTGGAGTTGAAACTTGGAAATCAACAAATCATTCTGTATTATAATAAGACCTATTGTGCTTGTGTCTGCTCTATAGTTATAGTTATAATCTATGACATGTGTTGATCATCATGTTATATTTTCAACATTTTATAATCACAATATTCATCTAGAACACAGGGGTCAAACATGCGGCCCAGGAGCCAGATCAGGCCCTCCAAGACCTTTAATCTGGCCCTCAGATGATTTTCTAGTAATTTTTCTGGTAATTTTCTGCGCCGCTGAGGATAGCAGCGTCTCCAGTGCTTCTGTGCGTGGCGCCTCCCACCAGAGCAGCACAAATGAAGACTCGCCCCTTTCCAAACGCTCTTAAAAGACGATCGTTTTGACTGTTGACCATGACACCCTCATCAGCAAAATGTCAAAAATGAGAAATGAGTGCAGGATTTTCCAAGAAAAATTGACTTATTCCTATTTGTTCCCGGAGGTGAATGGGAACCCTGTGTGCTCGGTGTGTTTGCAACAAGCGGCGGTGCTCAAGGAATATAATCTTAAACACCAGTACGAGACACGGCATGTCGAAAAATACAACAACTTGAACGGAGAATTGATAAGACAGAAGAGAAATGAATTATTGCTGGGACTGAAGAAAACCGTCTGTTTTCACCCAGAGCCGAGAGGTTAGCGATGCTGCTGTGAAAGCGAGCTACCTGATCGCTAGCAAAATATGATAATATTTTGTAAAATAAAATGAAATAAAAAAGATTTCTGTCATGGATTTGCATTTCTCTGCACAAATATTTGGACTTATTGCTATTTTTGGGGTGTATATGCCATGAGTTTTCTGATCCGGCCCCATGTGACACTTCTGATTCCTGTGTTTATGACCGATTCAGAAATTCAATCTGAGTAGGAAGTGAGTACAGAGCAGTGGGCGCGGGTAAAACAAATGTAAACTGGAGCGTTGGCGCCTTGAATACAAAATAAAGATGACTCAAACATGCACAAATCACTCCAGATACAAGTTTGAGAGGCTAAATGAGCAGGAAAACTATTACAACATAGTTCAAAGTTGCATAATAGGCCCGCGTTAAGTTCAACAGCATAAAGTCTGGCGTCTGCAGCTGCGACTAAAACCGTTGATGTTTATGTCCATATGTTCTAAAAATGCATTTTGAGAAACAGTCCAAGAAGTTTGAGTGTTTTTCCTCCAGAGACGTGCTCCAAACTGTTTTTACGATCACAGACTGGGACTGACTTTAGGCTAATCTCCATTTGTCTTGTGTTTTGTGCAACAGAGAAACATCATGGGTCAAATGGGGACAAGACTGAACTCCTGCAGAGAAGCAAAGAGACCAAAGATAAACAGGGGAATGTGACGCAATAATGGACTGGAGGGTGGAATAATGGAGGGCGGAGTCAAAAATCGACACCAGGTCAACACTAAAACTAGAATCAAAACTAGATTCTTGTTTGACACTGGAAAGAATCACTCAAAAAGTACCAAACTGGATGTTTCCTGAATGGTTTTAGAGTGATCTGAATCAAAATCAAAACTAGTATTAATACCACGTACACTTTTTCTAGGGATGTAACAATAACTGAAATCTGGTGATGTCATATCATCAAAGGTCTCACAATAATATCGTGGACCATCACAATATATCGAATCACAGGGAACTACATAGACCATGATCCTTTGCTCCGTTTCAGTGCAGACGACATGAAGAAATAACTGTTCTAAGCACTTTTACATCTTCATTCTTTGGATTAAGTCTTGTGAAGTAATTTTTAGAGGAAAAAGGAGCAGATTCACAGTTTTGTGCCTCCACAAAATATTGTAATTAGTGGTGTAACGATACACAAAAATCTCCTCAGTTTTGAAGTCACGGTTCGGTTCATTTTTGGTACAGAAGGGGAACAAAATGGAAAAATGTCACATGTTTGAATGATAAAATGCAGTTCTGCAGTTGCAATTCTTTCCCCCCAAAAGGCCCCTCACCTTGTGAGTGCAACACTGCACATACTGTTCCCTGAGCATTCATCAGGGAACAGTAAACAAACCGTGAAAATCATTACTAATAACAATTAATAATAATTATTATAACTATTATGATTGTTTAGATCTGGTTTAGACCTGGGTCAGACCTGTTTCAGTCCTGGTTTTGTCGACAGTTGTATTATACAGTATATCTGCCATGTAGTGCAGGGGAGCTTGAATGAAATTTGACACCCTAATGGACAAAATGAGACATTTTATTCACAGCGGCATCTTGTTGACTGAAGTCAACACAAATTGTGCAAACTCAATCGTGCACAGCCCTGCACCGTCCCGTACCAAAACGCTTCGGCACGGATACGTGTACCGTTACATCCCTAATTGCAATAAATACCGAACCGTGAGATGTTTATGGTGAAAATATCGTACAGAGAGATTTGGATATCGTTCCATCCCTAATGACAATAAATGTTGTACCAAATGACTGGTCAAAGCATTTAGAATGTCAGTCTTGTTATTCTGTAGAATATCGTGAGCTTTCCCACGATATTGCAATAAATATCGTACCGTGAGGTTCATACCGTTATGGTATCTGAGACTTGGATATTGTCACACCCCTACTATTTCCTGATCTATGTTCTAATGTCCTTTCCTCATCACAAACAGACCTGGAGTTGTGTTTTGCTAAATCTGCAGGGTTTGTGTGTTACATTTTGTTTGTGTGAACATACTGTATGTTTAACACACAAACCCTGCAGATTTAGGCTTGAGTTCTTCTCTCACACAGAAACACTCTTTAGAAATGTAAACAGATTAATAAGAAAGAATTACTCAAACATGTAACAATGAAACAAAACTCCAAAACACAACTCCAGGTCTGTTTTTGAGGAGGTAACAGCATTATAACAAGGCTTAATGCTCAGAAGAGTTAATTTGTGTAATATAGGTCCTTTTGCATGTGTTTTAGAGTCCGATTATCAATATACAATTAGGATTATCTGAACAGCCAATGAATGAATCGACTGAACTGTGATAGAGTTTTAACGTCGTCTAGTGGCCGGGGCTGTTCTGGAAATTCTCCTGAAACGGACACAGACTTAAACATGCGGCTCAACTGTGAAGTGGAGACACGTGCTCTCCCTTTTCAGCTGATGAGACCTTCAAAAACACAATAAAAATGAGGATTTCCAGACGAGGATCCGATCGGACTTTTGCGGAATCCGAAGAGACAAAAGGAATTAGACGAAACGAGGCTCATTTTGCTGTTGGATTAATCTAATGAAAACCAGATCAAAATAAAGAGCGATTTAAGGGTGCAATGAGTAACTTTTCTGGTGGAGGATTTGCTAGGTGCTTGTCTCCGTGGAGATGTTAAAGCTTTGCAGTGAATGTTCCACAGTATAGCATTAGATGTACATATCATTTAGCGGTATTTAATAGAAAAATTGCATTGAAATACATGTATTGATACTGTGAGCGGGCTTGCCTCTCCATAGATCTAAGCTATAACTTGCATGCTGGTGTCGCCTGCTTGTTTCCGTGGTTACAAATAAGTTTAATGCCATACTGTGGAACATTCTAGGCAGCATTAATACCTGATTTATTACCGGTAATTTAAAAATGTAATCAAATTTAGAGTTTAGAGAGTTTAAAGACTGTGTGTCAGATGCCCTTCCTGCGTGCCAGATGCCCTTCCTGTGTGCCAGATGCCCTTCCTGCATGCCAGATGCCCTTCCTGCGTGTCAGATGCCCTTCCTGTGCCAGATGCCCTTCCTGTGTCAGATGCCCTTCCTGCGTGCCAGATGACCTTCCTGCGTGTCAGATGCCCTTCCTGTGTCAGATGCCCTTCCTGTGTGCCAGATGCCCTTCCTGTGTCAGATGCCCTTCCTGTGTCAGATACCCTTCCTGTGTGTCAGATGCCCTTCCTGTGTGCCAGATGCCCTTCCTGTGTCAGATGCCCTTCCTGTGTCAGATACCCTTCCTGTGTGTCAGATGCCCTTCCTGCGTGTCAGATGCCATCGGAGTCTTGGATCTTCCTGCAGATTTTTAAGACTTACCTTTCTAAAATTCTAATTTCCGTTCACCATTTTTAAACTCCTGGTGAAACTTGTGCTTTATTTTAAACGGTCTTATTCAGATTTGAGGAGTTGGAGAAGCAGTGAGGCCTTCTCTGCAGCTGGAAATGCACCATGTTATTAGTATTATTAAAAACACATGAGCTCCGACACTGAAACGCTCCAGGCTTTGGAGAGGAGCCTAAAAACGCAAAAACAGTTCCTAAATTTTGTCCTCACAGTTTGTCTTGCCTTTATATTCTTTTTGTATTTTGTTATTTTGGTAGAATGGAAATGAGCCCGATTTAAACTTTTAGAGTTCTATGGAGATGCTATTGCTTCGCTTGAAATGTTTCACACTTTGGCATTAAATTAAAGTTTTTCTCTTGCATTTATTTAAATCCCTTTGTTGATAACCTCATTAACAGTGAGTAAACGTTAGGGATTGTTGATATGGGCTTTTTGAGCTGATACGATATTCAATATTTGGCCCGTCACTGTGGCCGCTTGCCTCGCCACAGATCTGACCTGGAACTTGGAGACAATGGTAAATTTAATGCTCTACTGTGGAACATTCCAGGCCAAACAGATACATCTCAGGAGACAAGCAGGTGGCTGAAACTCTTCTCTCCATGCACATGCTGTTTTTGCAATGCTTGGAATGTCCCGCAGTATGGCATTAAATCATCTATCTCCGTGGACTCAAGCAGGTCAAGTTACAGGTCAGATCTCTGGAGAGGCGAGCAGTAAGAATGCATGTTTTTCAAGTAGTCATAAAAAGTCATAATTATGAGTTGAAAAGTACAAATTATGAGTTTAAAAGTCAATTATTGTACGAGTTTTAAACTAGTTGTGGTCTAGTCCTCATTTAGTCCTGGTTTAGTTCTGGTCTAGTCCTGGTTAAGGTCTGGTCTAGTAGTTCTGGTTTAATCCTGGTCTAGTCCTGGTTAAGGTCTTGTTTAGTTTTGGTCTTGCCCTGGTCTAATAATTCTGGTTTAGTTCTGATCTAGTCCTGGTTAAGGTCTGGTCTAGTAGTTCTGGTTTAGTTCTGATCTAGTCCTGGTTAAGGTCTGGTCTAATAATTCTGGTTTAGTTCTGATCTAGTCCTGGTTAAGGTCTGGTCTAGTAGTTCTGGTTTAGTTCTGATCTAGTCCTGGTTAAGGTCTGGTCTAATAATTCTGGTTTAGTTCTGATCTAGTCCTGGTTAAGGTCTGGTCTAGTAGTTCTGGTTTAGTTCTGATCTAGTCCTGGTTAAGGTCTGGTCTAGTAGTTCTGGTTTAGTTCTGGTCTAGTCCTGGTTAAGGTCTGGTTTAGTAGTTCTGGTTTAATCCTGGTCTAGTCCTGGTCAAGGTCTGGTCTAGTGGTTCTGGTGTATTTTAGTTATTAATATGATGCAAGTTACAAGTTGCCTGACCATAAAAGTTACATAGTGAAGCTTTAAACCTGTCCCTGGCTTTGTTTATGCATTTGTTTTGATGTAAACAGTGTATTTTGCTCAGGCCCAGATGAGACCTCCATGGGGTCCTCACCTCCACGATGTCGTCGTCAAACAGCAGCCAGAAGCCGTGGCTCTTGACGATGGTGATGTAATGTCCTCGATTCGGACCGCTGTAAACAAACAGAGCAACAGCAGGTGAGGATTACGCAGACGATAATTAAAGCGTTCACGAGAGTATGACGTTTATGGAAACACACACTAAAGAGGTGTGAAAACAGATCAAGACAACTGTTTTTCATGAAAATGTGAGGTAAACATCTGTAAGCAGCCAATCTACAACAAGAGCAGGTTTAACCGAGATATGGAAGAGGGATGTGTGATTCGATACCATATTCTACTGACTGAGGTATCGACAGGTAAGAAAGTGAAAATACTTTTGCTAAGGGAAAAATAATATAAACTAATATGTGGTTCAATCCTGATTTAGTTCAAGATTTAGTCCTGGTTCAGTTCTAATTCTAATTAAGTCCCTGATTTAATCTGGGTTTAGTCCATTTTTAGTCAGTTTTTAGTTCCTTTTTAGTCCTCATTTTAGTCCCTGTTTTAGTCCCTGTTTTAGGTTCAGTCCTGGTTTGATCCTGGTTCAGTTCTGGTTCAGTTCTGGTTCAGTCCTGGCTTACTCCTGGTTCAGTTCTGGTTTAGTCCTGGCTCAGTCCTAGTTTAATCCTGGTTCAGTCCTGGTTGAGTCCTGACTCAGTCCTGGCTCAGTCCTGGTTGAGTCCTGGTTTAATCCTGGTTCACTCCAGGTTCAGTCCTGGCTCAGTCTTGGCTCAGTCTTGGCTCAGTCCTGGCTCAGTCCTGGCTCAGTCTTGGCTCAGTCCTGGCTCAGTCCTGGCTCAGACCTGGCTCAGACCTGGCTCAGACCTGGCTCAGTCCTGTTTTAGTCCCGGTCTAGTCCTGGCTCAGTCCTGTTTTAGTCCCGGTCTAGTCCTGGCTCAGTCCTGTTTTAGTCCCGGTCTAGTCCTGGCTCAGTCTTGTTTTAGTCCCGGTCTGGTCCTGGCTCAGTCTTGTTTTAGTCCCGGTCTGGTCCTGGCTCAGTCCTGTTTCAGTCCCGGTCTAGTCCTGGCTCAGTCCTGTTTTAGTCCCGGTCTAGTCCTGGCTCAATCCTGTTTTAGTCCCGGTCTGGTCCTGGCTCAGTCCTGTTTTAGTCCCGGTCTAGTCCTGGCTCAGTCCTGTTTTAGTCCCGGTCTAGTCCTGGCTCAGTCCTGTTTTAGTCCCGGTCTAGTCCTGGCTCAGTCCTGTTTTAGTCCCGGTCTAGTCCTGGCTCAGTCCTGTTTTAGTCCCGGTCTAGTCCTGGCTCAGTCCTGTTTTAGTCCCGGTCTAGTCCTGGCTCAGTCCTGTTTTAGTCCCGGTCTAGTCCTGGCTCAGTACCTCCCACAGTGCACGACCACAGCCACCAGGTCGTACATCCGGTCGGGGTTGGTGGCGTCTCCGGAGGTGTTGAAGAGGCGGAGCTCCAGGGGGAAGACCACGCGGTACGACAGTTTGGTGTAACGGTGAAGCTGGTCCATGTATTTAAACCTCTTCAGGTGCAGGGCCAGGATCATCGGCAGCTTCTTCACTCGCATCCTGAACACAAACAGAAGGATTTCAGATATATTCACTCAAAAAGTTCCTCAAGCACACATGAACCACTCTGAAGGCTTGAATTTACTACGCAAACTCTGTCAGACTAAAAACTAGACTTAAAGAAGGGGTATTTTACTTCTATGGACTATAAAACATAACATATTTACTGTAAATTACCGTGTCACCTTTAATTGTTTTGAAAATATATTCACCGAAAACAACTTATTAATGTTTTATAAGTTTCACTTTCATTTTTGACGCTATGAGACTACGGTCCCTTTGCTCTCTGTGTTAAGTCACTCCCCCTTCAGAGCGTTATCACAACACATCCCACTTTTGAAACTACTGGCTTGAAACACATATATCAGTGCTAGTAGTACACATGACCTTTCTTGTTCTATATAAAGAAGTTTGCTTTTTTTATATACTCATAGTGGTACCAAAATCAGTATCGAAATCAAGATGGAAATTTTAGTCCCATGACCACACTAGTTCTGGAGGATTTTTTTCACAGTTAAGGCGTCCTTATTCAGTGTTACTCAACAGTTGATACTAGTTTATATTGGATTAGTATCTGGGTTTTGATTATAGGGGAACTCTGGCATGTTTGAAGCTAAAGTCCATGTCCAGAGGTGGTCGAATACTGTCAGAAGCCAAAAAAACAGCACAGATCAGTGTTACCTCGGCAGAGATCTCGCTGTGGCAGTGAGTCTGTCAAGACAACAAACTAGTGTAGTGATGGGGGCAAGTTCTTAACTTTCACCTTAAAGGGTGATTTGCTTCACACTGAAGAAGCTTAACACCACTTTGTAACACATCTTACATACATGTGAAAGCCCAAAAGACTCGATAGCGATGTTGTTTCTAATCCCATTTATTTATGAGTGAATTATATTTTTTGAAAATGCTAAAAAAAAATACATTCCCGAACCATTTTCTTCCCACAACTTTCAGTTTCTCTTCTTCTTCACCGTCAGTAGTCGATCCTCACTTGTTGCTTCTTGCGGCTCGAGCCTCCCACCGCCGCTGGAGTCGACAATCGAGTCTTTTGGGCTTTTGCATGTGCAGTTGGAAATCAACAAGCTAATGCTAGGGCTGCTTATAAAGTTGTTTTATAACATTTCCAGACACTAATGAGTGAACCAGGCAGAGCGTTTTGTTTGTTAGACTCGTGTATGTTGTAAGATGGGTTAAAGTAGTGTTAAGGCTCTTCTGTGAAAATTGGCGTTTTACGTGGAAGTTAAGAACTTGCCCACTTCACTATGCTAGCTTGTTACCTTGACAGACTCACTACCACAGTGAGATCTCCGCCATGAAAACACTGATCTGTGCCGTTTTTTGGCTTCTGACAGTATTCCACCACCTCTAGCAATAGACTTCAGCTTCAAACGTGAATAACTAAACTTATAACTAAAAATCTTTAACTAAAATATACGTGTCCATGTCTGACCTCTTCTGAGCCTCCTGTTTGCTGCGGCACTGCTCACAGTAGTATTTATACTCACTGCACAGAGTCTCCGTATTACTGAAGCCCCTGAAACACACAAGACATGAGGGTTTAAACATATAAACCGTTATTACACTGTTATTACTCTGTTATTACACTGTTATTACTCTGTTATTACCTGAGGCAGTGCGTTATGGACGTGTTTTGTTCCACATCAACCGATAAATCCAGGAAGTCTTCATCTTTACTGCTCACCTAAAAACACACATTTATTATTAAAGAATCAACTTTTCTGGTTGGACGGTCCATCGTCTGCCTGTCACCAAAAATGGAAAAGTTATTGCTTGGTCTGGAATGTTCCACGGTGTATTACATTGATCTGTTTTACATTACCAGTGTTTATATTGGTCAAAAATATCTTGGAATAACAAGCATTCTTACTGTGAGTGAGGCTGCCTCTCCACAGATCTGACCATTAACTTCGCCTAGTAACATCACCCATTTAATAATAATAATATCCATCCATCCATCCATCTTCTCCCGCTTAATCCGGCTGGGTCGCGGGGGCAGCGTGCTGCCCAATACTCATAGCACCTGACCCCCCCTATGAACCCCTCTGCAGGTGGTGAGCCCACAGGAGGGTGGACATTATGGTCCTTGATGTTAGTTCATAGGGGTACTACTACTAATAATAATAATACATTTTATTTATTAAGGCGCCTTTCTGGACACTCAACGTCGCCTTACAACAACATAAACAAATGAAATTGGATTAAAACATTCAACATGTCTCTACAAATTAGTTTAATGCCATATTGGTGACTATTGAACGTAAAGCAATAACATCTCCATGGAGACAAGCAGGAGTTGTACTAAAAAGTTACATAATGCAACTTTAAGGACAATAGATGTTTATGATTCTAACTCTGCAACCTGTAGTCGACTAAAAACGTGTTGCCGATAGATTGGTTGACTAAAAAGCGGGAGTGGAAAAAGGTCTCAAAACTATTACATATCTTTGTGTATCTGACCCAAACTGCACTCACCAGACTACACCTGTAGGGGGAGCTCCTGCAAAAACTACTACCGGAATATAAGTCGCACCAGCCAAAAAATGCACAATGAAGAAGAAAAAAACTTATAGAAGTTGCACCGGACCATAAGTCACATTTATGGGGGGTAATTTTATTTTATCAAATCAGAGACCAAGAACAGACATTTCTACACTTCAGACTGTCGACCTCGGAGTGGAAGTCTGCTGCAGTTTTTGGGACGATGTTGTCCGTGCTATGATAGAGGCAGTTGTGTTGCATGAAGCGGTAACGTTTTTTTTGTTTTCTCCGTTGCAGTTCGAGTTTCCTCCACTTTTAACTAGTCTCTTACAAATTTCTTGTTCACTCCAAACTTTCTTTCTGCAGCTTGATCACCATTTTCAGCTGCAGATTTCACTTCTTGCAGCCTGTAATCTGCAGAATATGATTTTCTTTTTGGGGGCATTTGTGTTCAGTCTTTCTCAGTTGTGTTTATAAGTTGATGTTTTTTTCTGTGATACAGGATATTACTCCTGGTAGCAGATAGTGGCACACAAGCCTAGAGCGCCCTCTCATGGCCGTCGGTAACAATAACAAATGTGAAATTATATATTTTAAGATATAAGTCGCATCTGAGTATAAGTCACAGGAAACACCCAAACCATGACTTATAGTCCGAACAATATGGTATTTATGCAGAAAAAAGTACTACTAGGAAACAATGTACATTATATAAAGGAAGATTAAGCTTCTAATCCACTCAGTGAATCACATGTTATTTTATCAGTGTGGAGAACTGTGTGACTAGAAAATAAGTATCTTCTGTCCAATGTTGCAACAGCTCCAAAAACACTTTCTATTGTCTGTTTAGCTTTCTACTCATGAGGTGATTCAGATGTTTTTTGTTTCATGGCCAAAATGAATCATCAAAGACAGACATGGACCAAGCTAGAAACAAGTAAAGAAGCAGAGGAGAAGGCCGGAGGAACAGAGGAGAGGAGAGAGTCAGAGGAGCAGAGGAGAGGGTCAGAGGAGCAGAGGAGAAGGTCAGAGGAGCAGAGGAGAGGGTCAGAGGAGCAGAGGAGAAGGTCAGAGGAGGAGAGGAGAAGGTCAGAGGAGGAGAGGAGAAGGTCAGAGGAGCAGAGGAGAAGGTCAGAGAAGGAGAGAAGAAGGTCAGAGGGCCAAACGGAGCAGAGGACTCACGGCTTCACAGTTTAAACAGCGCGTCTCATTGGTTAGCGTTCCTTGGAAGATCTCGTGGACCCAGGTCTCTTGCGTCTCTTTGTGTCCGTCTCCTCCGTCGGTCCCGCCCTCGTTGACTCCGCCCCCTCCTCCTCCGCCGCCGCCGCTGCCACCATTTTGGATCAGCTTCCCGTTGTGCTGCTTCTCCTGGCTCTTCTCTTCTTGGAGGAGGTCAGCGATGGTGTTCAGGAGGTAGTTGAGAAACTCGTGAGCGTCCTGCTGCATGTAGTTATCAAACAGCTCTGAGGAAAACAAAAAGGGGAGTTATGGCATCGCTGGACATCAACAGTTTAAAGAAGAAATATAGTTATAATCTATGACACTTGTGGACCTTTATGTTATAATTTGGACATTTGAAAGTGCAAAATGGATCTAAATGCTGAAACATCATCACAACAAAGAGCCATAAAGCTGTTGGCACCTCCTATGGATACCTGCAGATCAGTTTTTTTCTCATTTGTACCAAAATAAACGCGATGCTACATGTATTGCTGATTAAGAAAATAAAATTGGAGAATCAAGTATGTACAGAACAGTGGGCATAAACTGGTGGAAGTGAAATCGGGGACAGACTGGACAATGACGTCTTAAACGCAGGAGAAGAAAGATTACTCAAACATGCATGAATCAGACAATACAAAATAAATACGAAGTGTGCATTTGATTAGGGAAACGCAGATTTATCAGAATCTTCTTTAAGTTATTGAAGATTTAAATTAGCTTTTTCACCATTTTCTTTTCGGAGGCGAGAGATGAACTTCTTCGGGGGGATGACGCCCACTTTCTTCTTCTGTGTGGCGATGCTGTTGAACAGGTCTGATAGACAGGTGAGCAAAGACTCTTTGCGGCGGGGCTGTACCTGTCAAACACAAATTGACAACAAATTGGGAAGAAATGTGTTATAGCGAGATATTTTCAGAATGAATTTATCACATTTTGTTATTGTGGCTGGCCTACAAGCACTTGTCAAATTAACCAAGCTGAACGTCAATCAAAGAAACCTAAAAATACATTCCTCCGATTTTCTTCTTGTTGAAATGTAGACTCACCTTATAGGCCAGGACCTTCTCTCTGAACGGTCGGCAGAAGTAGAGCGCCTGCAGCACCGAGTTACAGTAACACGTGTTTCCAAACTGCAAAATAACACAAACACACAGCTTTAGTTTCATACTTTTATAATTAAAGGTGGACAGTGTAACTTTTCTGAGGGTCAGTCACCTGCTCGTCTCTATATTATTGTTGCTTGGAATGTTTCACAGCAAAGCATTAAGCTTGTCTAGCTTTATAGAGACAAGGAGGGGATGCCATCAGGCCAAGCTACATGTCAGATCTAAGGAGAGGTTGTTGTGTCCTTAGGCAAGACACTTCACCCACATTGCCTAATATGAAAGTGAGTGTTGGTGGTTAGCGGCCTTACTTTGGTCAGTTTGCCGCAGGGCAGATGTGGCTGCAATACTAGTTTACAACCACTGGAGTGTGGAGTGAATGAATAATGCTCTGTAAAGCGTCTTTGGGCATATTGTGGCCAACTCACCAGACGGCTTATGTCGAAAATACTATATATAAGAGAAAAAAACTATGAAGAGAGTGGATTTCAAAAATAAATTCAACTGCAATTAATCTCAAATAAATAATAAGATGTAATAACCGTCATAAATATTGTTTTTGTTAAACGTTTTATTGGTTGCACTTCTGCGTTGTGTTGCATTGAAACGGTTAAACAGTATTTCCAGAGCAGATTTGTGAGTCTGTTTAATGAAATAATTAAATTGGTGGTTTTCAGATTCTTCCCAGATGGAGGCAAGGGACAGATTTCCCAATATCCAAAAGGCAAATGCACAAATGCTGAACCAGATCATTTCTCTTATTTCTAGTACTCGACCCAACAACATACGCATTTGAACAATAATAACTTTAGCTGCCCCCATCTGTATTAAATATGATTGACCTTTAAAATGTTGTAATGTCATCTGAAACCCAGCAATCGATAATTTGCAGTGGTAAAACGCTGGAGCTGTTCTGCCTGTATGTCTGTGGAGAATGTTCGGCAGTTACCATTGTGATAAAGTGCACACATTAGCAAGCACTGCCAAAAAACAAATCTGGTCTGAAAACGCAAGTAAAAAATACCAAATGGATTTAAACAGCACATTTTCAGGAGCCGGTGATCGATACGAGGGGTCATGGTCCTGTTTAAGAGTTTGATTTTCAACAGAATGGTGAGAATGATTAACGGAAAAACTGTTGGCTAATGCTAGATAGCTTGTGAGAGACTTGTTTAACGGGACAGGTCAATAGATAATACAGTGACACTTACATTAACCAGTCCAAAGTAGTGCTCATTTACGGGAAACTGTTCTGGTCCAATCTCCTTTTCCAGAGCAGAGGCATTGGCGCCCTGAAGAAAAACAAACACAGAGAACACACATCACTATTCCAGCATTTGTATTATTTATTACTAAACTGTCATTGCGATCATATTGTTCAAAGACCCTGTATCTGATTTTTTCCCTATGTAAAATGTGTCCTACAGCAGTACAGATGTATCGTATGCTTCCCGCTTCCTGTTCTTTGTGGTGTTTTCCTGCATTTCTGAGCTCTCGTCTGCAGCTGTGTCCTGCCTCATCTTTCAAATAACAACAATGATGCTCCCTACAGAGAGACCGATTATGGGTTGGTCAATATTAAAGTCAAAGTGAACTTTATTGTCAATTCCACCATGTAACAAAATTACATAGGGGGATTGAAATTGCGATTTCACCAAAAAACAAAAACCTCCAACATGCAGTTAAAAGCATGTTCATGTGACTATTTTGCGTGCGTTGATTAGCCTGATGGCCTGTGGGAAGAAGCTGTTGCATAGTCTACTAGTCTTGCACTGCATACTGCGATAACTTTGATATGCTGATGGATACGTGTGCTTTAAAGAGCCCATATTATGCCATTTTCCTCACCACAAACATACCTGGAGTTGTTTTTGTTTCATTTATAAATGTTAACACACAAATCCTGCATATTTAGACTAAGTTCTTCTCTCAAACAGAAAGCACTCTGTCTGTTCCACCTTGCCACGTTGTGCTCCTCTGTGTTTTTAAACACCATGCACATTCACTAGAACCATTTGAATGATTTCAACCCTGGAATTGCCCATCTCTACTGAACAAAAGGTAAAAGATAGCTATTAACGTGAAAACCACCGCTACATGACATCACAAGGTGGAACAGAGCATTTTGAGCTTTGCAGATGTAGACAGACTAATAAAAAAAGGTTACTCAAACATGTGTGAATGAAACAGAACACAACTCTGGGTTTAATATGTTGACTAATACACATTTGGTTGATTCCACTAACAACTTAAGAACTACAGCCCTATGACAGTCTTTATCACATGTAAAACTATCATTATTATATTTTTATTTTGTGTTTAAATAAGCTACAATATGGTAACAGCTTTATTGTACCGTCCTATTCCGGTAGAAGTGTTGTGTAGGTGCAGGTCAGTACAGGCTCAGGGTCAGATGAGCAGATCATGAGACGCCAGACGATTGACTGACCTGAGGCACTGACCTCTGCATCTCACAGAACTCCTCTCATAAAACAATTACCTCTAATCAACAAAGAAGCAACTGTAAGGTAGCAGTGTATGTCTTCTGTTTTTGAAGTGTATTCTTCTATTTTCACACACTGTAATACACACACATTACCTGGTATTAAAACTGTGTGAGTGTGTGTATGTATGTGTGTGTGCTGCTTGTTAGAGGAGCCAAAGGTGCAGATTCGCAGCCTCGCTGCTGCCAGGACAGCTGTGATTACAATACTATCTGTGTAATGGTATTTCTTTGGTCCAAAAAGTAAGAAATATGATCTGATGAAGGCTTTTTACCGAAACATTATTTAAAAATAGAAAAAGCTTTCAGATGATGGCCATCGGAGTGTGCTACGCATTTTCTTTTTACTTTTAAATTGCTGTTCCTTGCATTTGCACCTCTACAAGAACTTTAGTGTGCGTTTTCTGTTTCATTTGATGCAACAGTATCTCTTACCACCATTCTATGAAATTGTAAAGCAGTACTCATAATACTGCTACTGCTGCTGCTACTACTACTATAAAGCTACATTTTAATTTGTACAAAAACACACACAGATAATTCTAACTCTTCTCTCTAATTTAATGTCTCTTTTTAAAATTTTGACAATTATGATTTGATGATTATTTGTTTTGATTTGTTTGTATTGTGATTTTAATGTATTTCTTATTCTGTAAAGCACTTTGAATTACATTGTGTACGAACTGTGCGATACAAATAAACTTGCCTTGCCTTTAAAATGTTTAGTTAACCTGTTAAAGCAGGGGTGTCCAAACTTTTTTCATCAAGGCTCACATATTAAAACACAGACCAGCGTGACGGCCGATCAAGGGTCATAGACTGATGGTCAAAACAGTGAGCAACTCAAATATGTGCATTTATAACAGGTTTGAATTACCCACCAGACCTTTGTTCATGCTTAGACCATCAAAAGGACACACTAAATTTGCTTGATCAAGGTAGATTTCAAACACATGCAGTAAAAAGTATATTTGTCGTCCCAATTTTTACACTGCAACATCCCCTACTACTACCCTGTTATCATTTATGACATTATAAATAAAATGCATAAATAATATTCATAAACTATTTGAAAAAAGATCAACAAAATACAGACAGGAAATTTCCATCCTCATTACACACACAATACTTGGTACTTGCTCCATCACAAACAACACAACTCTCAATGTGCAGAGGTTTGCCACAGAATCCCAGAGAACTTTACACCCACATAAAGCAGAAAGAGGACAACAACAGATAAACAAAACACACTAGATTAGAAAATCCCAGACTTTGTTCTTCCACAAAGGTCTAAAAATATAACTCTTATCTGGGAGTTTCGCCTGTGACACATGACATCTTCTCTTTTTTTACGTTTTATAACTCTAATTTAACATTAATCAGCACTCTTTTACCACGCAAATGTTTATTACACGTTTGTTAAATGAAACTTAAGTGGAATAACAACAAAAGTCTGAGAATCCCATTTAGGAGTGGGATGAGTAAACAACTTTGTACTGGGATCTGGGATGAGGCTAGCAGGCTAAGCTAGCGGCTGCGTGCCCTGCCCTTCCCGCATAAACAAACTACTTTTAACGCAAAATCACACTTTAAATTTCACTACATTCACTTTGCATTTCACGTGGATGACGGCCGACCCCTGTGCAGTGCGTCTGACGGGTAAAAACATTCGTGTCGCGGGATTAAACTAATGTTAGACTTGTGTTATTATTGCCCTATGAGGTTAGCATGGAAGCTAACCGTGGGATTCTCTAAAACCGAGGCATTTCGCGCGGGGGCGAGGTCACACTTCATTCATTTTAAACATTATCTTAAAAACACTCAAATGAATTACACTTTTTTGATCGTTAATGGGTGTTAAAGTTAGGATTACACATTTTTATATTATTTTAACAATACTTTAACTAAAATGTCGACCAATTTTGTTATTAAGTGTAACTACTTGTAACTACGTGAAATAACTTAATCCAGTCATATTTTTTTAATCTGAAGTTTATCTAAATGCGTGTTACTTAACTATTTCTTAAGCATATAACCCAAGAAATTGCTTTTAATTTTAATCATTTCACAATAAAAGTCATATTCATTCATCTAAATCTGTCCGCATGTTCCAAACGCCTGGGATTTGTGCGCGCCGCTTTAGCTTAGCGTCAGCCGCGTGCCGTTCCGCTCACCATCGTACAAATGGAGGCGATCTTCCGGACTGTCATGAGGAGTTCCATCCGTGAGCCTCCTCCATGCTGCAGCGAAGCCCGGTTGTAAAAGGTGCCGCTCCCGGTGGGACTCGGAGCGGTGGAGGCTGCAGAGGGAGCCGCTGTACTCGCCTGTCAGGCTCTGGTCCCCGGCTACGAGACTCTGCGCTCCCAGGACTTCCGTCACCGCTCCGTCACCGCTCCGTCACCGCGGCGCACGTCACAGTCTACGCGATGAGTTGGTGTTTTAAATTGGTCTATTTACTGTTGTTTAAAAAGATTTGTTTTCTGTTTGAAGATCACATTCAGTTCTTATCAGTTGAATAGGCTTAAATAGGCAATTCTAGTCTTAATACACACTTAATTAGCCTAAATAAACAGACCTAGGCTTACTGCATAGGCCATATAACATTTTATCATACGACAAAGTCCAAAAAATACATAACCTATTGAACTAATTGCTGGGTTTCAAATTACATCACGGCATTCTATAGGTCAATAACCTAATTCATTATTTTGCAGCAACAGTTCTACATGTATTTCTAAGGCAGAATGTTTCTGCATTTATCAGCATCGACAGTGCTGCTGTGGAGAGACTGAGCAGTACAAAATTCCTGGGGGTGCACATCAGTGAGGACTTCTCCTGGACCACCAACACTGCATCACTGGTGAAGAAAGCCCAGCAGTGCCTCTACTTCCTGCGAAAACTCAAGCGGGCAAGTGCCTCAGCACCCATCATGACCACATTCTACAGAGGAACCATTGAGAGCATCCTTTCCAGCTGCATCACTGTGTGGGGCAGAAGCTGCACTGACCATGACAGGAGAGCCCTGCAGTGAACACAGCCAGAAAGATCACTGGTGCACAACTCCCCTCCCCGCAAGACATATACACCACCCGCCCCACCCGCAAAGCCATCACAATTGTGAGTGATGCAAGTCACCCCACAACCAATCTGTTCAGCCTCAGGTACAGGTACAGGAGCCTTTCATTTCCACACCACCAAACTCACTAACAGCTTCATCCACCAGGCTGTCTTCAAAGAAAAATATTTAATTTATCTTTGATTGAGAGTGAAAAACATAATTTAAATTTTTCATATGTGCATATTGACAATAAACTTTTTGAATCTTGAATCTTAGAGAGATTCTAACAGATTAGGTATCAATGCACATAGCCTAAATAACTATTAACTGCTGGTTTAAAATCATATCAGGCCTATAATAGGCCATTAATGTAATACAGATAGGGGACAGGTAAATTTAATATGGCTAAAATTCATTTTTCCCCTTGTAATACAGTGAGTTTTGAGGACTTGTCACCATAATTGACACTTTGCAGCTGAGGTCATTAACATTCCCTGGGGGTGTGACGCTAATTGTAGGCACTGCTCTGTCAGAAGCTCTGCTGGACTATAATCTAATCTTTAATTTAACACAGCCGAACCAGAAAGAGCTGATTTAGCTGGAACTACAAGTGAGATGATTTATGCTGTTAAACAAGTCTCTCACAGGCTGCATGAGCCAACAGTAAACAGGACAACCACCGCTCGTGAAAATGTGATGTTGAAATCCATTTTTGTATTTTTCAAAAACTTTTTTTTTGTGTGTGTGTTTACTAATGTGTGCATTCTGTCTCCATGGTAACTGCTGAACATTCCACCACAGGCTACAGATAGTGTAGAACACCCCCAGCGTGATGTCCCTGCAAAGTATCAATAGAAATGATCAGAATCAACATTTGTGAATTCTCTTGTTCCAATCTGGGAGTATGACCTCATCTCACTTGAATCTGATGAAATAATAACAAAATAACTGGCCTACATAAATAAAACGCCCTAAAACGTGTGATTGAAAAGGACATTCTTGAATAAGTCAATATTTAGAGGTTTGTAGTCCTATTAACAAATGCTTTCAGAAGAACGCCTATAATCCGAAGAGTTCATTGTTATATAACTAATGTTTTGGCTGTCTCGGTTAATTGACCCTTATGTGTTGGATGGGCATTCCTATAGTCTCCCTCTGTGCAGTAGTGTGTGGGTCAACCACATCACCATTCATCGGTGCGTAAAACTATCAGGGGGCTGTCCGAACACTGGGGGGGCCGTGCTCTTCTGACCAACCACTTTACGCACAGACCAGACCAACTTTACGCACAGTCCGAACCACTGCTGCCAGACATTTGGACTCCATATGGACGAGGACTGCGCTACGGGGCTGTCACGTAAGCACCGGGCACAAACCTATGGAATATATTTTCATTTTCAATCATCTTTGACGCTCTGACACGGATGGAGAGAGGAGCGTGGAAACTGCGCAAACTATCCCCAGATCAGGCGCACTTCCTTCGGGTTTAAATGAAGTTAGATGCGGCTTTCTCCAGCGGTGGTGACTCTGGACCTCAACAGTAGCGAGGAGCGGAGGAGCGGACAGTTGCACAGGGGTCCGGGCTGGAGGTGCATGCGGGAAAAGGCGCGCTCGGAGCCGGGAAGATGAACAGCGGAGGCTCGGGGAACTTTCTGCTGGTGCCTATCCCGGAGTATCCGCTTCTAGACTGCGTTCCCAATAAGACGGTGAAACTCGCGGTTCTCGGAGCCAGCAGCGTGGGCAAAACTGGTGCGTAATTTATACCTATTTAAGTTCCTCCACATCATCTAAAATGAGCTGTAAAAACCCAAGTAAAAAGTTTATTACCTATAAGATTTAAGAGACTCAAATTAAGTTTTAAGACGTGACAACAGGCGGCGACAAATCCAAGTTTAGTTTATTTAAATAGTGTGGCCTAGTGTTTTTTTATTTTATTTTATTTTTATTTTTTGATAGATCTTTTTTGCAAAGCTTCACACAACACACAAAACAATTCAGAGCGTTTGAAAAATTTAACTTTTTAGAGAAAACCTTACGACACTCTCGTTAAAAGGACTCTGGTTAAAACATAAAAACGCTCCTCAGACGTATAACCTTATCTAACCATCAAATATAAACCAAATATAGCACCTTTACATGCATTTTTGTGGATGGGAGAAACTCTTTTCTATCACATTTGCCGTTTTAACCTTTATTTAAACAGGGTGGCTTATATTGAGGAAGTAGGCTTACATTCAAACTGCAGGAAGACCACACACCCTCTGGGAATCAAATCTAGAATCTTGCTGCTGTAAGGAGGAGAGCTGTACCAATATACCACCATCCTGCCCTTAGTTGGTAAAAATTAGGGTATTAGTTGTAGTAGCAGTAGTAGAAGTAGTAGTAGTAGCAGTAGTAGAAGTAGTAGTAGTAGTAGTAGTAGTAGAGAGAGAAGTGGTCAGCCTAAATATGCAGGGTTTGTGCATTAAACATGTGTGAATGAAACAAAACACAACTCCAGGTCTGTTTGTGATGAAGAAATGACATAGGAACAGATCAGAAAATGTATATATAATGTATACGGGCCCTTTAATAAATGCACTAATCTTGGTCCATTATTTTGAAGACTTATGGTGACATTTATGGGGCTCATTTTAGTACAAAAGCCTTTCAGAATTTTCCATTTTCCATCAAAGTTTGAAACATTAAGCAGATTATAATAACTCGTATCACCAACTCCCACTTTAATACTCAAGAAAGTTAAAAATAAAAAAGGGGGAAACTGCAACACAAGTAACATCTGATTTATAATTTAATAAAGGAACAAACATGAAATAAGTCACAAAATCTGGTATTTTCAAAGGACAGACACGAAAATGAGACAAACTAAATCATATCTGAACGAGTGGTGCAAGAAACACAAATGTTCAAATCATTTAAAGGTTCAGTATGTAACTTTTTTCGTGTAGGGTCCGCCTTTTACTTATACGTCTTTTATTTACTAAATATAAGTGTTCCTAAAAAGTATAAGTATTTGGAGAAAAAATAGTATGTATTCTTATTGTGAGTGGGGTCATCTCTCCACAGATCTGACCTGTAACTGGTGTAGTAGTGTTACTTGATGTCTCCATGGAGATTGATCATCTTAACTGGTCTATATCATATATTATATTTTTTTATGCTATAATGTTATTTCCTCGTCGCACAACACAAATCCTGCATATTTAGGCTGTGCTCTTCTCTCAAACGGAAAACACTCTGTTCCACCTTGTGATGTCATCGTGTGATAATACAGGAAGTGCTCCACTGTGTTTTAGAATCCATGCACCTTCATTAAAATCACTTGGATGATTTCAACCTTGGAGTTTTTAATCTTTACTGAAGAAAAGGTAAAAGGAGCTGTTAAATTATTACTCAAACGTCTGTGAATGAGACAAAACACAACTCCAGGTATGTTTTTGAGGAGGAAACAACATTCTAAGATGGCTTAAAGCTCACAAACGTCCATTTTGCTTATTATAGAACCTTTTAAAACCGTATTGTATTTGTAGGACTTGTAGGACTTTGGAGGATTTGAGGACAGCAGGTTTTTGACTCGGACCATGCACCAAACATGTTACTCTGATATTTCATACTGTCAACTCAAACCTCTTGTCACTTGTAGACTCACTCACAGCGGGAGGGTTCTTGTGAATTCTTTGGGAACTATTTATCTCACTTTAAAACTCTCCCATTCCCACACATAGGCCCGGCACATGCTCTATTTTAGTTTTGGCATTCTAAATATGTCATGTCTGCTGTCTCCGAAGAGGTCTGAGCTGAAGTGTTTGAATGTTTCAGTTGGAGTTATCTGCTGTGAGTCGACTTAAGGCTCAGTGTCATTGTGCAGCAGAGCATAGGAGAGGATCAAATACTGACCCAAACATGAACTAAAACTCAAACCAGGGCTGTCAAAACATAGACTCCCAGATCGCCAGTGCTAAATCGAGGAATCAAATCTGCATACTCACTTGAAGATGGTGGTGTTCTACATGTATCTCTGTGGTGGAGTGTTCAGCAGTGACCCTGGAGACACAATGTGCACATTAGTAAACGCTGCCAAAACGGTTTAAAGTGTATTTAAGCATTTTCAGGAGCCTGTGATCAATGCGAGCGTTCATGGTCTTTTTTAGGTACAGTAATTGATTTTCAACACAAAAGTGAGAGTGGCTGAAAAACTGTTGGCTAATGTGATTGTAAAGTTATTTGAGAGATGTGTTTAACGTCACAAATCAGATCACCCCCGTTGTAGTTCCAGATCAGTTGTTTTTTTCTGGTCAGATTGTGTTTGTGTTAGTGACGTCCATTTACGCATAAAGTACACATAAAGTACACATAAAGTACACATAAAGTACACATAAAGTACACATAAAGTCTGTGGCAATGTCTGGTACAATTTACACAAGAAAAACATGCTGGACCCTTTTATTCAACAAAATAAAGGTGTTTCATATCCGTATTTGTCAAATCAAATGTTGTGTGTTACTCTGGAGGTGTCTGGGCCGAGGGTACCACATGGTTTCTAGGCAACAGCTATGGCATCGCCCAGTGTGGTGTCACAAGTTTAGGGTGACCAGAGTTTCAAAATTAAAAACTGGGACAGTTTGGGATGGTTTGTATGAATAAATTTGTGAAAAATGCATGTAGCATTGTCCATTCTCGACTCACGTGTGGGTCAGTATATCATTTGAGACAAAATACAGAAGTGCAGTCTTCTGGATTTTGGGTAAACAAATGCTATTTATGCTCCCCTGGTTTAGAACTGAAATCATCCTATTTTAGCCCAAGTTTCGTCCTGGTTTATACCTGGTTTAGTCCTAGTTTAGACCTGGTTTAGATATGAAATAGTCCTGGTTTAGCCCTAATTAAGACCTGGTTTAGACCTGATAGCGTTCTATTTTAGTCCTAGTTTAGACCTGCTTTAGACCTGAAATAGTCTTGGTTTAGCCCTAGTTAAGACATGGTTTAGATATGATAGAGTCCTATTTTAGTCCTAGTTTAGTCCTGGTTTAGACCTGGTTTAGACCTAATATAGTGCTGATTTAGTCCTAGTTTAGACCTGGTTTAGACCTGAAATAGACCTGATATAGTCCTGGTTTAGTCCTAGTTTAGACCTGGTTTAGACCTGAAATAGACTTGATATAGTCCTGGTTTAGTTCTAGTTTAGACCCGGTTTAGACCTGAAATAGACCTGATATAGTCCTGGTTTAGTCCTAGTTTAGTTCTGCTTTAGACCTGAAATAGTCTTGGTTTAGTCCTAGTTTAGACCTGGTTTAGACCTGAAATAGACTTGATATAGTCCTGGTTTAGTTCTAGTTTAGACCCGGGTTAGACCTGAAATAGACCTGATATAGTCCTGGTTTAGTCCTAGTTTAGTTCTGCTTTAGATCAGATTGGTCAAAAATAGGGACACCTGGGACATTTCTTGTATAAAACTTTGACAAATCAGTTATGGTTTTGGATAAATCTGCTGGGACCGGGGACACAGGGCTCAAAACTGGGACTGTCCCGGGTAAACAGGGACGTCTGGTCACCCTACACAAGTTACAATTTTTCTGTTTTTTCTGTAAATAGTTCTGTCATCTTCAGTCTTGTACACTACGTGTTAATAGGGTTAGGCAAAATAAGTGTTAAAGCTTCAGCCTAAACCCCTACGGTCTGTTGAATCATCTTTGTGTTGCATAATGCATAATTTCTGTGTTAAATCATTGTAATATGATTAATGATCATGTTAATGGACAAAAGAAAAATAAACTAACTATTTAACAATCAAGTAAAATTACAAACCTAAAAATAAATCAGCAGAATGGGTAACTGGGTTTTTCTGCAGCCGATGACGAGAATTGTTTAGAATTCAGAGCAACTGATGACCGTGATATTTTGAGCCGATGCATAGGTACAATTTGGATTATTTTCCTCAAATAATGTAATTTAAATTTACTATAAACTCACCAAGATACTTTGTTTTTAAACCACAAACCCTTATGGCAACTGTGCAGTCACATTTAGTGCAGTTTTCTCTTATTAAAGTGTTAAAATAAAACGTTATGTGTGTCTTTAGGCAACAGATTGACAGGAACTAAATTTTGTACTGTGCTGGAGATTTAAAGCCAATAGAAGATCCACTAAAAAGTCCAAATATTGGCCAAATATATCAGCCAACCTGTCTGGTTTATCTCTCGAAAAAAATAATAGTAGTTGTAATAGTAGTAGTAGAACTACTGGAACAGAGATATTGTTCCTTTGGCTGTAATGTTCCACAGTATGGTATAAAACTCATCTATCTCCACGGAGAATCTTCAGAAGTATGGTTTGAACTTTGGCAATTTGCTCTAGTTCCAGATAATCAAATAAACCCCCCAGGATCATGAAGATAAAAAGATCATTTTAAGGTCAGAATGACAAGCCTGACAGTGGCAGTTGCAAAGAGAGGGGGTCACAGTTTTCAGTGTAAATTGAACGAGAGCCAATGTGAGTGACCACCAGTCACTTCCTGTTTGCAACATGGCGGCAAACAAGTCTTCAGATCTTCAGATAGAGCAGTGCCCCAGTTAGGTTCACCTCCCCAGGGATTGTTGGACTTTTCCTGAATTGTTTTATATTCTTGAGTATATCCAATCTCATGTTACTATTTCCTACTCACCCCTATGAACTAACATCAAGGACCATGACATCCACCCTCCTGTGGGCTCACCACCCGCAGAGGGTTTTATAGGGGGGGTCAGGTGCTATGAGTATTGGGCAGCAAGCTGCCCCTGCGACCCAGCCGGATTAAGCGGGAGAAGATGGATGGATGTTACTATTTCCAATTCAAGATATAATATTTAGTTATTGTTCATCACTATGGCAATGGTTCTAAAAATTCAACATTCTGAAACCCAGAGTGAAAGACCATAGCAATATTAAATTAACTGCTATTTTGTGTTGAAAATTACATTCTAAAAAAAAAAAAAGTTATTATTGTGGTGTTGTTGAAAATTGGTGTAGATACTTTAGATACTGATGTAAGTAAGTTTGTATTTATATAGTGTTTTTCACAGACGTATGTATTATAGTATTATTCAGCGGTGGTAAACTACGATTGTAGCCACAGCTGTCCTTGGGCAGAGTGACGGAAGCAGGGCTGCCAATCTGCTCCATCAGTGCCTCCGACCACCACCAGCACTCACACACACCACTTTCATAAGCAATATGGGTGAAGTGCCTTGCCTAAGGACACAACAACAGTTTTTGCAAGTTTTTTCCCCACTGGTCTCCCAGTCTCTCTAAGTGCTAACCAGGCCCGACCTTGGTTAGATACTGAGATCTGAGAGGATCAGGCGTTGACAAGCTGGTATGGCCACCCCAGGGAGGTGTGATGCTAACTGTAGGCATGCTCTGTCTGAGGCTTTATTAGACTTTAATCTGAGTTTTCCTTTAACGTCGTCTGACCAGAATGAACTGATTTAGATGGAACTAGATGATCTGATTTCTCTCATATTCGTATCAAATTACGGTCACACTCACTTTTTTATTGAAAATTAAACTCGTAAACAGGACCATGAACACTCACACTGATCACAAGCTTCTGAAAATGTGTTATAGTTCATATTTTTTCTTGAGTTTTCAGACTACTTGTTTGAGAATGTGTGCATTGTGTCACCATGGTAGCTCCTTAACATTCCAACATTAGAGTTACATGTAGAACACCCCCAGCATGACATCACTGCAGAGAAGCAATAAACATCAACAGTTAAAATGAGTGATGACGGGGGAGCTAGGTGTCTTTGCTGCAGGATTTGACTGCACTATATGCTTTAGGACATAGACACAGGGAGAATATGCAGACTCCACACAGAGAGACCCCAGACCACCCAGGAATCGCACCTGGGACCCTCTTGCTGTGAGGCGTTATAAGTGCTTGCCTTCAGCCTCTGTCAGTTAGTAAGTTCTGAATGTGATCTGAACTCTGAGGAGAAAAATGTGAGCTGGATTCAGGAATGTCTTTTCCAGATGCTGCTGACTCCAGATGTTTTACTCATGTGTTTTTAGCAGGTCAGATACACAGAGTACACAGTGTAGTTATCATAGTATTAGAAATCGCTGTAGTAGTAAATAGTACACTAAGGACCTGCCATTAAGTGTGTACTAACCTCACTTCTACTTTTTACATATTACATTAACAGTAGTACTTGTGCATGTACTTGAGTAATATATTCTGAAGTAGCAGTACTAAGTACCAGTAGCAGCAGCAGTAGTAGTTGTAGTAGCAGTAGTAGTAGTAGTAGTAGTAGTAGTAGTAGTAGTAGTAGTTTCAGCTGTAGTAGTAGTAGTAATAACAATAATAGTAGTAGTAGCAGTAGTAATTGCAATAATAGTAGTAATGATAGTAATAGCAATAGTAATTGCAGTAGTAATAATAGTAATAATAATAGCAATAATAATAGTTGCAATAATAGTAGTTGCAGTAGTAATAGTAATAGTAATAATAGTAGCAGTAATAGTAGTTGCAATAGTAATAGTTGCAATAGTAGTAGTAGTAATAGTAACAATAGTAATACAGTAATTGCAATAATAATTGCAGTAGTAATTGCAGTAGTAATAGTTGCAATAGTAGCAGCAATAATAGTAACAATAGTAGTAGTTACAGTAGTTGCAGTAGTAGTTGCAATAGTAGTAGTTGCAATAGTAGTAGTTGTAGTATCAGCAGCAGCAGTAGTAGTAGCAGCAGCAGTAGTAGTTGCAGTAGTAGTAGTAGTAGTAGTAGTAGCAGCTGTAGTAGTTGCAGTAGTAGCAGCAGTAGTAGTAGTAGCAGCTGTAGTAGTTGCAGTAGTAGTTGCAGTAGTAGCAGTAGTAGTTGCAGTAGTAGTTGCAGTAGTTGCAGTAGTAGTAGCAGCAGTAGTAGTTGCAGTAGTAGCAGTAGTAGTAGCAGCAGTAGTAGTATCAGTAGTAACAGTCGCAGTAGTAGTTGCAGCAGTAGTAGTTGCAGCAGTAGTAGTTGTAGTAGTAGCAGTAATAGTACCAATATCAATAGCAGGGCCGGGCCTGGTTAGTACTTGGATGGGAGGCCACTGGGAATTCCAGGTTCCACAGTGGGACACCAGTCACAAAAACAGTTGTGTCCTTAGGCAAGACACTTCACCCACATTGCCTAGTCTGAAAGTGGAGTGTGTGAGTGATGGTGGTCGGAGGGGCCGATGAGTGTGGAGTGAATGAATAATTATCTGTAAAGAGCTTTGGGTATCTTGAAAGGCACTATATAAATGCAATGATTAATTAAAAAATATATATTAGTTAATAGTTGTAGTAATATTTTATAATCTTGAATCTATAGACTGAATCTCAGCTCCCAAAAGTACAGACCTGTCACGTGACTCTTACTTGTCTGTGCGTCCGTGCGTTTGCTCGGTGTTTGCTGTGATTTGAGAGTGACGTTCAGAATCTGCAGAATCAGACTTTGTTCAGTTTGTTTAAATCACAGATGTTTGAAAAGCTCCAACGCTCTGGTGTTATGTAGGTCACTGTCAACCCACTGTGTACAAGCAGGAAATAGAGGTAGTAGCAGTAGTAATAACTGAAGTAATATTAGCAGTAGCAGTATTAGTTTTGGTATGTGGTGTTATGTAGGTTATAATAATAATAATGTTTATTGTTCCATTTCAGCTCTGATCGTGCGGTTTCTCACCAAACGTTTCATTGGAGATTATGAAGCCAACACGGGTCAGTTTGAAACACTTTTCGATCACACTTTTATTTGTAAATTTGCAATAAATATCTCGCTCTGTCCTCCTCTCACATCCTTCCCTCTCTTCCTCTGTCCCGCTCTGTTCTTCAGGAGCTTTGTATTCGAGGAAGTTGCCCCTGGACACAGAGGACGTGTCTCTTCAGATCCAGGACACTCCCTGTGTGTCTCTGCAGGTACCGTCATCTCCACACTACATTCACAGACGTACCACTGCCCCCAGCTAGCGTCTCTGTTAGGGTCTCTTAAAGCAGAACTCCGGCACGTTTGAAGCTAAAGTCTGTTGCTAGAGGTGGTGGAATTCTGTCAGAAGCCAAAAAACAGCACAGATCAGTGTTGCCGAGGTGGAGATCTCACTGTGGCAGTGAGTCTGTTAAGATAATGAACTAGTGTAGTGATGGGGGCAAGTTCTGAACTTCCACGTAAAAGACCAATTTGCACTGAAGAAGCTTAATACCACTTTAACCCATCTTACAACAGCCACGAGTCTAACAAACAAAACGCTGTGCCTGGTTCACTCATTAGTGTCTGGAAATGTTATAAAATAACTTAGCATTACCTTGTCGATTTCCCACTGCGCATGTGAAAGCCTAAAAGACTCGAGCACTGATGTCGTTTCTAATCCCATTTATTTAAAAGTGAATTCTATTTTCACTGTCAGTAGTCGATCTTCACTTGTTGCTTCTGGCGGCTTGAGCCTCTCGTCGCCGCTGGAGTCGGCATTCGAGTCTTTTGGGCTTTCACATGTGCAGTGGGAAATCGACAAGGTAATGCTAAGTTATTTTATAACATTTCCAGACACTAATGAGTGAACCAGGCACAGCGTTTTGTTTGTTAGACTCGTGGCTGTTGTAAGATGGGTTAAAGTGGTGTTAAACCTCTTCTGTGTGAAGCAAATTGGCATTTTACGTGGAAGTTCAGAACTTACCCCCATCACTACACTAGTTTGTTGTCTTGACAGACTCACTGCCACAGTGAGATCTCTGTCTAGAAAACACTGATCTGTGCCGTTTTTTGGCTTCTGACAGTATTCACCCACCTCTAGCAACGGACTTTAGCTTCAAACGTGCTGGAGTTCCCCTTTAACATACTTCCTGTCCAGTTGCATCTCTGTGAGGTTTTTGCAGAGTTGCGTGAAAATCACTAAATCCTGACAGATCAGAGTGAACAGGGAGCTGTGGGTGGATGTCACTGGCCACATGTTAAACATTTGACAAATGGGGAGAAAAGATGTCTGTGAAATCCCGCAGTCATGCAGGTATCTTTAATTTTTTAAGTTCCTGCTCCACTGATTCCTCTGGATTCTAGATTCTTGGATTATTTAAAAGTTCTAATTTTAATCAGTTTGTGAATTCTTCTGGACACCTTTCAAATTCACATACAGAACTGTCAGGCCCGTAGCCAGACTTCCAAGGGGGGTGGGTCGTTTTTTAAGCCAAAAGTGACCTTTTTATACGGGTGCCTTTGCGACCCAGTGATTGTACTATAAGTACATGCTCTATGGCACATGTGTCAAACATGCGGCCAGATCTGGCCTTCCAAGACCCTTAATCTGGCCCTCGGCTGATTTTTCTATTAAAATACTTTAAATTTTCCGATTTTTCTGTTAATTTTCTGCACCGTTTAGCATAGCAGCGTCTCCGGCGTTTCTGTACGTTGCGACTCCCACCGGAGCAGCACAAATGAAGACTTTCCTCTTTCCAAACGCTCTTAAAGGACGATCGTTTTGACTGTCGACCGTGACCCTCATCAGCAAAATGTCAAAAAATGAGAAAAGCAGATGCTGAGTTCAGGATTTCCCAAGAAAAATAGTCTAATTCTTATTTGTTGACAGAGGTGAATGGGAAATCTGTGCTCAGTGTGTTTGGAACAAGTGGCGTTGCTCGAGGAATATAATCTTAAACCCCACTACGAGACACGGAGAAAAATACAATAACTTGAAGAGAAAACTGAGTTTTCTGATCCGGCCCTTTTGGGATCAAAGTGGGTTGCATACGGCCCCCGGACCAAAATGAGTTTGACACCCCTGCTCTATGGCATGTGATGCAATGGGTTCAGGGGCATCCTCACCAGAATGTTTTTAAGTAAAGAGCCTGTTTTAGCACGTATAAAAGTTAAGGCTGTTGCATATGCTGAATATAAATAATTATCATGATTTAAGGGTGTACACAGAGGATAAGGTGATATTTTACCTTGATTAACTATTAGTATAGAATCATTGGGATGACAAAGGTATTGAAATTGAAAACCCTTAATGTCTACAATTTAAAAATTATGGTAAACTCTTCGAGTCTTTGGGAAATTACTTTATCAGGGCTCTACAGTGCGCCCATTTCACTCGCATTTGCGAGCAAATATTTCGGCGTGCGGACGAGGAAAATAAATAAAACAGTCGCTCCAGTGCGAGTGCTTCTGCAGCCACAATAAGGAGAACTGCACACAGACATTATGTGAGTGAAACGTTCTAAATGTGTCCAACATTAGGGGCGCACTCACACTAGGACTTCAGAATCGTGCCCAAGCCTGGATCACCCTAAATCGCAGCACACATGCCCAGCGCGAGCGTAACCGATCTGAACCGTGCCCTGGCATGACATCTCCGACCGCGCACGACTCCAGTATACGAGCTCCCCGTGTGGCCGATATCACTCATACGAACAAACTCCGCTTCAAAACACATCCACGCCCACCTTAACAGAGGAGCAGTGTCCGCACAGAGCAGGCGATATGTGGGCTGAAGTTTGCTTAAGAAAATGCCAAATTAATCTACAAAATTAAAAGTAAAGAGCACTTGCATTTACAGCACTCAGCACTATTTTTTTTAAAAATATTTTTTGGAAAAAGGTGACCCCAGTCTCGGGGAGGGGGGGATCGTCCGACCCCCTCGACCCCCACAGCTACGGGCCTGACTGTGCAAAAGTGTTAGGCAGGTGTGAAAAATGCTGTTAACAAAGAATGGTTTCATAAATATAAATAATGATGATTATGTTTGTTTTTATCGATTTACAAAATGCAAAGTGAGCGAACAAAAGTTAGTTCTTCAACGTGTTTGGAACAACTGACCAGCCCAGTTCCTTCACAAGTAAACCTAGAAGAACTGATGCTCTTCTGAAGGCAAAGCTCACACCAAATATTGATCTGATTTAGATTTCTCTTTTATTCATTCACTGCATGTTGTTTATTGATGAAAATAACTGATTGACGCTTCCATTTTTGAAGGCATTCCTAGTTTACATCATTTTTCCCACACCTGCCTATAACTTCTGCACCGTACTGTATATTTCAGCAGTCTCACAGGTTTGTTTTGGATGAGGAAGTGTGAGTCCTCTTCTCTTATCTCCCTGAGGAAACAGCTCAGCTCCTGTAAACACACAAACTCCCCCAAAGTCCAGACAATTAAATAAACTCGGTTAGAACGGCCACTCCCCCAAAGTCAAGACAACTCAATCTGCTGCATTAAAGAACCGCTGCAGGTCAAACAGTTGCCGACTAAACAGGAGACAAATCTGAAACACAATGATTTTTACAGATAAAGTCCATCTAACTGCACATTTTGCTATATTAGTAGAGTAAAAGTAAATAGTTTTGTGGTTATTCGTTTATGGGGCGGTCCTAAGGTCAAAGGTCAGAGGTCAGGGTGTCCATAAATATGACCTCTGAGGACCTGCTGACCACCTGCTTCAGGGCGACAGACACACGGCACTAAAGGAGCGAGCAGAGACGGGCAAAGTACACTGACATTTACAAAAGACTTTAAAGTACTGAAGTGAGGGTAGTACTTCAGAATATTTGAACAGAAGTAAAAGTGTGGATAGAGAAAACTCGATTAGAGGTGAAGAAGGTGAAGAAGGTGAAGAAGGAGAAGAAGGTGAAGGAGAAGAAGGAGAAGAAGGAGAAGAAGAAGGAGAAGAAGAAGGAGAAGAAGAAGGAGAAGAAGGAGGAGAAGGAGGAGGAGGAGAAGAAGGAGGAGAAGAAGAAGGAGGAGAAGAAGGAGGAGGAGAAGAAGGAGAAGAAGAAGGAGGAGAAGGAGGAGAAGAAGAAGGAGGAGGAGAAGGAGGAGAAGGAGAAGAAGAAGAAGAAGAAGGAGGAGAAGAAGAAGGAGGAGAAGAAGAAGAAGGAGGAGAAGAAGGAGAAGAAGGAGGAGAAGAAGGAGGAGAAGAAGAAGAAGAAGAAGGAGGAGGAGGAGAAGAAGAAGAAGGAGAAGAAGAAGAAGGAGGAGAAGAAGAAGGAGGAGAAGAAGAAGAAGAAGAAGGAGGAGAAGAAGAAGGAGAAGAAGAAGGAGGAGAAGAAGAAGGAGGAGAAGGAGAAGAAGAAGGAGGAGAAGAAGGAGGAGAAGAAGAAGAAGAAGGAGGAGAAGAAGAAGGAGGAGAAGAAGAAGAAGAAGAAGAAGAAGAAGAAGAAGAAGAAGAAGAAGAAGAAGAAGAAGAAGAAGAAGAAGAAGAAGAAGAAGAAGAAACAATAGCAAGCAATAGCATATCCATGGAGACAGACGAGTGGCTGACCCTCCGCCAGAAAAGTTCCGTAGTGCAGCTTTAAATATGTTTGTTTGCTTTTCAGGAGGACGAGGGCCTGTACTGCCAGGAGCAAATCAACAGGTGAGACGTTTTTTTCAACTTTTCAACTTTTTTTTCATATATTTTGCAAATATGAAGCAATGATCCGAACTGTTACTCAAGAGAAAAGTATTTGGTGAACAAGTACTGAGCAGAGTTGAGTAGCCAAGAGTACTGTTACTTTAAAAATAATACTACTAACTTGAAAAATAACTGTCAAGACATAGGATCTGATCTATAATTTTAAGTGATTGTAATGTGAAGGACAAAACATGAAATTAAATTAGTCAAATTGTTTGGTATGATTTGGAGGATAAAGGTGACAGTGACATGATTTGACAGCCTTTCCTGGATCACTTATCAAAATATAGCAGAGCATAACTCTTTTTTATATTTGCCACCATTCATCTATTTATATATATTTCTTTTATTAATGCCTGGATCTATATTTACATCGCAGTGCAGCTTTGTGTATTTTATTTTACTTTATCTGCCCCAATACATGTTCTGTTTTGTGTTTTGTCTTTGTTATTTTTACATCAAAAAACGTAATTAACATAATTGTCATTTTTTGAAGGAGCGCTGCAAGAAACACAAATGTTCAAATCATTTCATATTGTTGGATGTTTAAATTTGTGTATTTCTCCGCAGATCTATTTACTGGGCGGATGGATACGTGTTTGTGTTCTCCATCACAGACTACAGCAGTTACCGTACGGTGCAGCCTCTTTACCAGCACGTGCGCCGCATCCACCCCTCAGGAAACATCCCCATCATCCTGGTACTTACAACTCTTTACTGTTTAAAGGGCTCATATTACCCTGTTTTTTTTATCGAAGTTCTAATGTTGTTTCCTCATCACAAACAGACCTGGAGTTGTGTTTTATTTCATTCACACGTTTAACACACAAACCTGCATATTTAGGCCGAGTTCTTCCCTCAGACTAAAAACACTGTTCCACCTTGTGATGTCATGTGGTAATACAGGAAGTGCTCCACTGTGTTTTAAATTCTTTACACCTTCAATAGACTCATTTAGATAACTTCAGCACTGGACTCGTCAATCTCTTTTGAACTAAAAGTAAAAGGAGCTGTTAACTAAACTGCAGAACATCCAGAACTCTGCAGCTCGGGTCCTGACTCCAACCAGGAAGTCCGAGCACATGCGTCCTGGTCTCAGGTCTCTGCACTGCCCCCTGTGGCTCAGAGACTTTATAGCAGCTCTGCTTGTGCACAAGTCTCTCCATGGCCTTACTCCAAAGTCCATCTGTGACATGTTAGTGCCACATGAACCCTCTGCACTGTGAGGAGCTCAGGGACCGGCCTCCTGCTGGAGCCTGAGTCAGGACTAAACTCGGGGAGTCAGAGTTTCAGATTCATGCAGCTAAAACCTGGAACAGTCTGAACATGTGAGACAGACTCTTCTCTGACTCTGTTTAAATCCAGACTCAAAACAGTTCTGTTCAGCTGCACATGACTGAATTTTATGATGATTATTTATGTTTTGATTTGTTTATATTGTGATTTTAATGTATTTCTTATTCTGTAAAGCACCTTGAATGACTTTGTGTACAAATTGTGCTATATAAATAAACTTGCCTTACCTTAACTTGAAAACTCCCACTACATGACATCACAAGGTGGAACGGAGCATTTTAAGCTTCAGAGATATGACAGCTTCATAATGCAGGATTACTCCAAAATTATTAATTGAATGAATTAATGATTTTAGTCTAACTGCCACATGCACTTTAAAGATGCACTATGTAACTTTTCAGGTGAAGTTGTGAAGATGTCCGTCACCTGCTTATTGGAATGGAGATCTTATTGCTTTGACTGAAATGTTATACAGTAGAGCAGGGGTTCGTGTGTCGTTTGGTACCAGGCTGCACAGAAAGAATAAATAACTTAAATTATTTCAGTTTTATTCACTCTTTGTTTATTATCTAAGTTTGACAAATGACAAATTCTCCATTCCATCCGTCTGTGACTCACTCTTGACTCCCTTTTGACGCATGTCCGCATGTTTGTCTCGGTCACATGATACATGAACACTAATAATAAACCCACAAACTAGCAAAATGAGTAAAAAACAGACGTCTTTGGAAATGTTTATTATTATATATATATTATATTTCCAAAATACCACCGTTTTTGTGTTGGTTGTATAATTTTATTTAGTTGTTTTCGTCATTAAACTGGTCCGTGGAGCAAAAAAGGTTGGGAACCGCTGCGGTATAGCATTAAAGATATCCGTCTCCATGGAAATAAGACAGCAACTCCACCAAACTATGTTAAAAGATCTGTGGAGAGGTGATCATGTTCAAGAATATATGTTTTCACAGTATATTTTTTAATCTAAAACATATCCATGGTTAAATAAATACTAAGTAGATGTTCAATGCCATACTGCGAAACATTCCAAGCACAAATGTTTTCCTATAGAAACCAGGCAGCAGATTCTCCACCAGAAAAGTTACACAGTGCACCTTTAACACTGCAAAAAACAAAATCTAGTCAAGCTAAAATGACTTGGATTGAGAAGGTTTTACCATGATTTGAGTAAATTTCACTTGACAAGTAAAATTATCTACCAAGGGAGTACGATTTTTTGTACTTAAAATATGAAAATACATCTTGCTACATTTAAAATAATAAAAACAACAACTTTTTGGACTTAAAATAAGAAATAAAGTCAAATGTTGCTTGAATTAAGAATAAAAACTCTTCAAAAACTTCACTTGTCAAGAATCTGCTCAAATAAAGTAAAATGTTCTTAATTGAAGTCATTTTAACTTACCTAGATATTGTTTTTTTTCCCAGTTTTTTTTCCCCGGTCTGGGCCTCGTGTTCAAACGACCTCACGACCCCAGATTGACCCTAATCCCTCTAATCCCGTGTCTGTGTCTTTCAGGTCGGGAATAAGAGCGACCTGCTGCGAGCGCGACAGGTGCCGGCGGACGACGGAGAGACGCTCGCCGCCACGCTAGGTCCGCCATCTTTGCTCCTTCTTCTTTTTTTAGATTTTACTTTTAGCCACAGACTAAATAAAGGGGTGAACTTGGCTCAGGTCAAATGAAGCTCATGGAGGCTTCCAGTTATAGCGTGTAATCTGCAGCCAGGGACCATATTTGGAAATCCGAGCTTGTGTATCATAGCAACCAAACAACCAATCAGGAGTGAGGCTGTTGAAGGTAAAACCCTTTCCTTTAGCAACGCTGTCAATCAAAAGAAGACACTTGATTTTGTCGGTTCTTATCGTTCCTATCTTGATTTACAGACAAAATAGTGAAATAAAACCCCCAGAATAACGTAGAATGGGTTAATACAGATATTTTAAAACCAAATTAATCACCCGGCAGTTAGCGAGAGTGGAGCCAAATTGTAGCCGTGCTCATGTCTATATTTAGAATGTGGTTTAGTGGTTTTATTATGGTTTGAAACACTTCGTAAAACAACATTTTAACAAAGAAGACGATGAGAATTGAGTAAAAACATACATTTTGAGACATATTTAGAGTGCAGACAACATACAGGACAAAATATCACAGTCAATAAAACAATTTGCTTGATAATTTGAAAGAAAAACGTCATTTTAAATCATTTCATTACTGTATTTGAACTGGTAAAAGGTTCTGTTAACATTGTGCAAACAGTTGTGCATGTTTATCCATCCAAACTCTGCCCCGTCCATTATTTTTCTGTTTTATATCAATAAGAAAACCGAGATAACTCCTCTTTAACACACTTCCTTGTGTAAGATTCTTGTATTTCTCAGTTTCTCCTCGAGGTTTGAGCTCAGAGCGAGTCTCTCTTATCTGAGCTCTAAATACTGCCGCTGTTTAATGAGAGAGGAATGTTGTTATCTGCACAGCCACTTTAAAGAGCGTGGAGGAGGGATTTTAAAGTGTAACTGTGCAGAGGAGGGATTTTAAAGTGTAATTATGTGAAGGAGGAACTTTAAAGTGTAACTGTGCGGAGAGAGGACTTTAAAGTGTAACTCTGCAAAGGAGGAGTTTTAAGGTGAAACTGTGCAGACCACAAACTCACTCCTCTGAACTAAAGAGGAGGTTCAAGTCTGCATCCACGCTACCACCCAAAAACAACCAAAATGCAACTGTAACGCACTCAAAAGTTACCCCGAATGTAGCCAAAAACTGACCCGAAACTCCCTTATTTGTCCTAAAGAGGAGGTTCAGACATGTGTCCTTCTCTAAAGTCAAGTTTGCATCCACGCTGCGATCTGAAACACAACAGAAAAGCAACCAAAACCCACCCAAAATGTGCCTAGAATATAGCCAAAAGCTCACTCCTCTGAACTAAAGAGGAGGTTCAAGTCTGCATCCACGCTACCAACCAAAAATACCCAAAACGTAACTGAAACACACTCTAAACTTACCCAGAATATAGCCAAAAACTGACCCGAAACTCACTTATTTGAACTAAATATGAGGTTCAGACTAAATATGGGGTTCAGACAAGTGCCCTTTAAAGTGAAACTGTGCAGAGGAGGGACTTTAAACTGTAATAGGGCTTTTCGACTACACTACCGGCACAGCACAGCACGGCATTACATGGTGAAATTTTTCCATGCAGTCGTTACCACCTGGAAGTGGGTGGAGTAGCGGGGTCGACACTGCCATGACGTCATTTGTAGGCGACATTATTAGTGTCACACAATCTGCTCCGTTGTTTCTCCTCTGTTAACGTGTTCGCTGTTGTCATGTTGTCGTTTTTTACATGCGGTGGGTGATTATTTAAAGATCCTCGAGCTTCGCCGCACCTATGACGACATTTCCTCTGACCAATCAGTGCACAGCAGTCTGTCCATGTCACGTTGTCGTATTGGCTCAGTACTGTTAGAATCGCTCTGAAGCAGCTACAGAAAATTGGAACGGCTCCAGATCCAACCCCCAGTCAAAAAGCAAACAAAGCGTGTTGTGCTGTGCCGTGCTAAACTGTGCCGGTGGAAATGACCTATATCTGTGCATAGGGGGGACTTTAATGTGAAACTGTGCAGAGGAGGGACGTTAAAGTGAAACTGTACATCATTATTTTTTCCCATAGACTTTCCAAAAAAAAACAAAACAGATAAGGCAGTGTCCAGCAGCAATCTGAAAGACCTGAAGAAGCCGCTTGGATCATGGGCTTTTGTACATTTTTGATAAAGGGCTTTATTCCAAAAGTTTATACTATAAAATATATACATTCAGCTAAACCCAATCACATGAATTGTAAATGATTAAATAACAAACCTTTGACACATTACCGTATTTTCCGGACTATAAGTCGCTCCGGAATATAAGTCGCACCAGCCAAAAAATGCACAATGAAGAAGAAAAAAACATATATAAGTTGCACTGGAATATAAGTCACAAAATCAGAGACCAAGAACAGACATTTCAGCACTTCAGACTGTTGTCCTTGGCTTGGAAGTCTGCTGCAGTTTTTTGGGACATAGAAACGGTTGCGTTGCCTGAAGCGGTAATAGCTTTTTTGTTTTCTTCACTGCACTTCGAGAATCCTTCACTTTTCACCAGCTCCTCACAAGTTTTTTGCTCCCTCCAAACTTTCTTTCTTCTGCTCGATCACCGTTTTCAGCTGCATATTTCACTTCTTGCAGCTTGTAATCTGCAGAATATGATTTTTTCCTTTTGGGGACATTTGTGTTCAGTCTTTCTCAGTCGTCTTTATAAGTTGATGTTTAAATTTAAAATTTTCAGTGGTACAAGAGTAAGAGTCGTAGCAGACACTAGCACGCAAGCCTAGAGCGCCCCCTCGTGGCTGTCAGTGTCAAATGAACAAACTTGAAATTATTTATTTTAATACATAAGTCGCAACTGGGTATAAGTCGCAGCACCACCCAAACCATGAAAAATAATGCGACTTATAGTCTGAAAAAAAACAAAAAACATTTTTTTACCACAACAGTTAATTCTTCCACTAGAAAATGCAATGTGATACTTATTGCTTTGATTTGTTTAAAATTTTTCTTGGTTATCAGTTATGAGGCAGCACTGAAAAAGAGCTGATTGAAGAGAAAAGATTGTAAAGAAAAATCTTGGTATTGTCTCTAATCTGTGGCACCATGTTTTAGGATGCTATTTTGTCCAGGTAAAGAATTGAAGTTTTCTTTTGCTTTGGATCCTACCTGGATGACTGAGGGATTACCTGGATGACTGAGGGATTACACAGATACAGTAATACCCCCTGTTTAATGACATAACTGTGTGTGTCCACCAGGGGGAGTATACTTCGAGACGTCAGCACGAGAAAACCACCACAGCGTCCATAGCGCCTTCCTGCATCTGTGTCAGGAGGTGAGAGGTCACTCTATAAAGTAAAAATCTCTTAAAATGATAGCGCGAAAGTCTCTTATGATAAAGGTTTGTGTTGTTTCAGGTGATTCGCTCGTTTGGTTCTGGAAACGGAGAGAAGCGTCGCGGAGGGCTTCATTTAGCGCGACCCAAGTCTCCGAACATGCAGGAACTGAAGAGGAGGTTCAGGCAGGTGCTCTCGTCTAAAGTGAAGTCTGCACCCACGCTATGATCCAACACACAACCAAAATGTGCCCAGAACAAAGCCAAAAACTGACCCAAGACTCACCCCTCTGAACTAACGAAAAGGTTAAGACAAGTGCCCTCGTCTAAAGTCAAGTTTGTACAACCAAAACTCAACCAAAACTCAGCCAAATGTGCCTAGATTATAGCCAAAAACTGCCCCAAGACTCACCCCTCTGAACTAACGAAAAGGTTCAGACAAGTGCCATCGTCTAAAGTCAAGTCTGCACCAACGTGATTTGAAACACAACAGAAAAACAGCCAAAAGTCACCCAAAGTGTGCCTAGAATATAGCCAAAAACTGACCCACCACTCCCCCCTCTGAACTAAAGAAGATGTTCAAGTCTGCATCCACACTATCACCCAAAAAGAACCAATACGTAACTGAAACACACTCAAAACTTACCCAGAATGTAGCCAAAAACTTCCCCAACACTCCCTTATTTGAACTAAAGTGCCCTTGCCTAAAGTCAAGTCTGCACCAACGTTGTGATCTAAACACAACAGAAAGGCAACCAAAACTTACCAAAATGTGCCTAGAATATAGTCAAAAAGTTGCCCCTCTGAACTAAAGAGGATATTCAAGTCTGCATCCACGCTACCACCCAAAAACGACCAAAACGTAACCGAAATCCACTCAAAACCTACCCAGAATATGGCCAAAAACTAACCCGAAACTCCCTTATTTGAACTAAAGAGGTTCAGACAAGTGTCCTTCTCTAAAGTCAAGTCTGCACCAACGCTGTGATCTGAAACACAACAGAAAGGCAACCAAAACCCACCCAAAATGTGCCTAGAATGTAACCAAAAACTCACTCCTCTCAACTAAAGAGGATGTTCAAGTCTGCATCCACACTACCACCCAAAAACAACCAATATGTAACCGAAACATACTCTAAATGCACCCAGAATATAGCCAAAAACATACCCGAAACTCCCTTATGTGAGCTCAAGAGGAGGTTCAGACAAGTGTCCTTCTCTAAAGTCAAGTTTGCACCAAGGTTGTGATCTAAACACAACAGAAAGGCAACCAAAACTTACCAAAATGTGCCTAGAATATAGTCAAAAACTGACCATTTTGAACTAAAGAGGATGTTCATGTCTGCATCCACGCTACCAACCAAAAATAACCAAACAAACCGAAACGCACTCAAAACGTACCCAGAATATAGCCAAAAACTTCCCTGAAACCTCCTTATTTGAGCTAAAGAGGAGGTTCAGACAAGTCTCCTTCTCTAAAGCCAAATCTGCACCCACGCTATGATCCAACACGCAACCAAAATGTGCCCAGAACATTGCCAAAAACTGACCCAAACCTCACCCCTCTGAACTAAAGAAAAGGTTCAGAGAAGTGCCCTCAAAACGTACCCAGAATATTGCCAAAAATGGACCTGAAAATTCCTTTAGACAAGTGTTTTCAACGCAAGTCAAGTCTGCACCATCACTGTAATGATCCCAAACTGTGGAAGATGAACTAAAGATGACTTCGTGTTGGGTTCAGTGGCCTGAGTTCCCTGACATGAAATCTCCCCATAAATATTTTCTTCCTTATCACTTCCTCAATATTGACCTACAGAAACGTGCACCAAAAACGGACCCAAATCTGCCTGGACTCAGCTTTACCGAGGAAATTTTGTGTTTTCACCTGATTTTTTACAAAAGTTTCTCTGTGTTTTTTAAAGTTCATGCATTAAACTTATCCGACTTCACTTCTGACGCTACGGATGCCTTTTTTTTAAGTGAAATGTCTTGCTCAAGGACGCAATATCCACCTGCACTGGTCTCCGCCGGGATCGAAACCCTGAATAAATCTGACTTGTAAATACTACTACAAAAAAATATTGCAAATAATTCTACAAAGTGCATCTCAACCCCTTTTCAGGAACTTTTTCTGGTTAAAGAGGAGCCAATGCGCTACCAATCAAAGGGTTGGACACACGTTTTCATGTATGTTTCTTTCTATTTCCATCATTTACACTATAGATTCTAGAAAAATAACTCAAAATAACTTGTTTTGGATAAAAAATTTTTGCATTTCTTGACCCTGAGGCACAGCTATGAAGTGGAAATCATTTCAGGAGACTTCACCAAAAAGATCACGGAGAAAAGTCCAAGGGTTTGCGGCAATTTCCACAAAGCAAAGTGTGGATATTTTGAGGATTTGAACTAAAAATATACAAAATATTTAGTGGATTGACCTAACTTTTTTTTCTTTACTCCATAATTCCATGTATCTTATGTCGTATCTTTTCTAAAATGTAGAAAATAACAAAAAAACAAAACAAAGAAAAGAACATTATTTGAGAAGCTGTGTCCGAACCTTAAATTGGTCGTGTGTCCTGGTAGTTTGAGCGTCAGGTTTGATTTTGATGTTTTTGTACAAATGTTTTGAATGTTTACAATAAAAATCGGAATCTCTGAGTCTGGAGCTTCCTTCAGGAAACACCAAAACAGGACGTGACCTTTAAATGTGAGAATGTGAGGTCAAAGGGGCGGCTTTTGGAGCGGAAATGTAGAATTTGACCTACGCTTTTTATAGGGTTTTTCTGTTGTACTTTTCATGTTATAATACTGTTACCTCATCGAAAACATACCTGAATTTCAGTTTTGTTTCATTCACACATGTTTGAGTAATGCTTTATTATTATCTACATCTCCAAAGCTCAAAATGTTCCACCTTGGGATGTCATGAAGCGGTAGTTTTCAAGTTAACAGCTCCTTTTATCTTAAGTTTAGTAAATATTTTGAATGATTTGAATGATTTTAGTGAAGGTGTGTGGATTTTAAAAACACAGTGGAGCACTTCCTGTATTGCATATTGCCTTTATTGTTGAATTAATGCTATTCCAATGAACTAAACTAAAGTAACTCAAGTGTGGCAGTGTTCCTCTCTGTGTTTCCAGTCAGAGAAAACTAACATTTGATTTGGATATTAAAGTTGCATTGTGTAACTTTTCTGGTGGAGGGTCCTTCAAGTGCGTTTCGCCATGTTCATGTTATTGCTTTGTTTGGAATGTTTCACAGTATGGCATTAAACCTTTCTATCTTGATTAGGGCCCAACCCATATGTCAGTTGGCCGATATTATTGGCCAATATGGGCACTTGGAAACATAACGGCCTAAATCTTGCCGATATGGGCCGATATTCCATGTGGACATGTTTTACCTTGTTATAAAGCTTAGACTCTCTATATTCTGCCCATCCATCCATCCATCTTCTCCCGCTTAATCCGGCTGGGTCGCGGGGGCAGCGTGCTGCCCAATACTCATAGCACCTGACCCCCCCCTATGAACCCCTCTGCAGGTGGTGAGCCCACAGGAGGGTGGACAACATGGTCCTTGACGTTAGTTCATAGGGGTGCGGGCATGTTTTGAATTGATGGGGGAAACCGGAGCACCCGGAGGAAACCCATCCAGACACGGGGAGGAACATGCAAACTCCACACAGAAAGGCCCGGGTGACCCGGGGATCGAACCCGCAACCTTCTTGCTGTGAGGCCTGAGTGTTGCCACTCAGCCACCGTGCCGCCCTATATATTCTGCCCATTTAATCCAATTTACAGACAGATAAATGTCCTATTATGTGGCTCCGCATCAGGATTTATCTGTGGAGTCATTTGTCTGTCGATCCCACCCCTGAACGCATCGCCATGTGTACTTGTTTACATCCGCAGCCACAGATCCATGAGCCCAACACTGAGATTCTCTTCTTTTTCCGGACGATCAGTTTGAGTGTGGATTAAAAGGACAGTTCTTAGTGCAGACTTGTGATCTGAGAGGAGCCTGTGTGAGGCTGAGTGTTGAAATGTGTCGGTTTTGAAGCTCGTTTTGGTTCTTTCTCATTGGTTAGCGATTAGCTGCTGTAGCTCCCACACATAAACAGGCTGTTTTCTCTTCTATTAGCGACTGTAAAGTGACTATAGTGGCCGTATATATGTTACTGGACATGCACTGATATGTAAATAAGATGTGAATAGAAGTGTGAATTATCAGCATTTAGCATCTCATTAATTACCGTGGCGCACACACATTTATCACTAAATGCTAATAGCGTTAGTTTACTTACAGCACTTTCTTTACAGGATAGAATATTGTACAAAAATGCCATTAGACCAACCGACTGTCTTTAAATATGACGTAAAGAGGCAGAATAACAATAAATGTCGCCTAAATAAACCCAACTCAAAATCCAATACAGCCAAACTTAAGTTTTATAGACAATTTATAAATTTACAGTGAATTTTTACGTCATAAATATATCGGCGATTATATCGGCTATCGGCAGCTCCAACTCCCATTTTATCGGTATCATATCGGCCGCAACAAAATTCATATCAGTTGGGCCCTAATCTTCACAGAGACCAAACCAGACCAAGTTACAGGTCAGATCTGCGTAGAGGCGACCAACACTCACAGGTTTTCTACATATTTTTGAGCTCTAAAACCACCTGTAATTGAATAAATGTAAAGTAGAGCTGTTTAAAGTCTTATTGTGGAACATTCCAGGCCGAGCAATTATATTTCCATAGAAACAAGCAGGTAAGAGACCCTCAACTAAAAAGTTACATAGTGCATCTTTAGGAAATAGGCTTGATACTGATTCCAATACAATGAAAATTTTAAAAAGACTTGTACACTCAAAATTGGACTAATTTCTTTTTCTCTCACCTGCTTATTCAAATCTCTTTCTTTGCTTTCCTCTTTTTCTGCCTCTTCTCTTTCTCTTTTTTCTTGAATTTGTCTCTCCATTTCCCTCGTCTCCTCCCTCACTCCTGTTTCTGTCTTTAGTTTTGCAAAATTTCCTTTTTTAAATTTTATTTTTTACATTTAGTTTTTGAGAGAGGAGAGAGAAAGAGAGGATGGATAGAAGTGGGGAGCTCAAAATGAAAAGTAAAAGGCTAAGTCGTCTATTTTGCTCTCCATCTCTCTTCTTTCTTTCTCTCTCTTCATCCTCTCATCTCCCTTTTCCTTCTCCTTCTTTCTTCATTTTCACGTTGCTCCCTTCTCGATCTCTCATCTCTTTCGCTCCTTTCTTTCTCTGTCTTCTCTCTTCTCTTTCTCTCCTGAGGCAGATTCCCGGTTTTACTCCTCTCTTCCTCCTCGACCTCCTGCTCTCCGCTGACCTGTCGCTCACTCAGAGGTCAGGACTAAAGTGTGTTATTATGTTGTAAATATTTCCTTTAAGTCGTGACAAATCCTACGTGTGAAGAAGCAAAAGTCCTCAAAATGGCGTCCGTAACATGACTGCACGGCTGTCAATCAAAGCAGGGGTCTTCCTTTGATCAGAATCTCAGGTTGAGTTTTTGGCCCCTGACTCTGCTCTGTCCAGTGGCCCCCAAACAAAATGGCGTCCGTGTTTCTCCGTCGTCTGTGTGTTTGTGTTCAGACCGAGTCACGGTTCTCACGACCTCTCACTCCCTCTACCCCCTGTCCTCTCTTTCCTCCTTCACTTTATTTCTTTTTTTGCTCTCTCTCTCTTTCTTCCTCATTTCTCTCCTTCTTCTTATCTCCTTCTTTCTTCCCTCTCCTCTTATTCCCTTTCACGCTACTTCCTTTTCAATCTCTCCTTCTCTCCTCTCTCCCCCTCAATCTCTCTCCTCTCTTTCTCTCCCCTCTTTCTCTCTCATCTCCCTTTCTTTCCTCTTGCTTTTCCCTTTTGTGCTGTATCCTTCTCTATCTCCCTTTCTCCCCTCTCCTTGCTCTCCATCTATCTCTCTCCTCTCTTTTTCTCCTCTCTCTCTCTCTCTTCCTCTCATCTCTCTTTCTTTCCTCTTGCTTTTTCCCTTTTGTGTTGTATCCTTCTATATCTCCCTTTCTCTCCTCTGTCTTCTCCTCCTCTATCATCTCCCTCTTTCTTCCCCCTCCTCTTTTTCTCTTTTGCGCCGCTTCCTTCTCTCCCTCTCCTTCTCTTGTATCTTTCTCTCTCTTCTCTCTCCTCCTCTCTCTTCTCCCTCTTCTCTTTTCCCCTTTCTCTGCTTCCCTCTCTATCTCTCTTTCTTGCTCTTCTCTCTCTGCCTCTATCTTCTCCCTTTCTTTCCCCTTCTCTCTTTTCCCTTTTGCGCTGCTTCTTTATTTCCCTCTCTTCTCTCTGCTCCTCTATCATCTCTCTCTTCCCCCCTCTCTTTTTTCCCTTTTGCTCTGCTTCATTTTCTATCTCCCTTTCTCTCCTCTCTCTCCCTCTGTTTCTCTCCTCTTTCTCTCTCTTCCTCTCATCTCCCTTTCTTCCCACTCTTTTCTTTTGCCAAAAATAAAATGGAAAAAAAAAAAATCACAAAACTAAAGACAGAAACAGAAGCGAGGGAGGAGACGAAGGAAACGGAGAGACCAATTCATTAAGTTTGGGCACAGGAAGTGGAGAGTTAAACGAGACAGAGGAAGAAAGAAGAGAAATAGAAGAGAGAAAGAGAGAAATGGAGGAGCTCAGGGAGAAAAAGGAGCAAATGGGGCAGAAAAAGAGGAGAGAAAACAAAAAAAGAGATGAGAATAAGCAGGTGGGAGAAAAAGAAAGCTGAAAGAGCGAGGTGGGCGGAGAGAAGGCGGGATGGAGGGAGCGATGGAGGAGGAGAGGGAGCGGAGGTCTGGACGCTGGACACAGGAAGTGGACGGTGAATTGCTCGTCTCGCGGGACACTTCCTCCCAAAATAGAAACTCTCAAACTTTAACTGTTTACGCGCAACGAAAAACAGGGACGGGGTCTGACCAGCAGGGGGCGCACGGAGGAGGGGCCAGTTCACATCGGGGTCGGACGGTAGCTGAAGGTCAGGGACGGTCGCATGTGTGATGATGCTGTTCCGCAGTGTGGCATTAATTTCATTCATTGAGCTCCAGATCTAAAAAGTGGAGTGTTTAAATGGACTCCCACAGAATCAATTTCAACATTTTCTCAGGGTTTATTTATTTATTGATTGATTGATTGATTGATTGATTGATTTATTTATTTATTTATTTGACAGGGACAATGCAGTCAGACATATTTACATACAGAACATGCAGCTGATGCGACGCATATGGAGTTTAGAGCTATTAGCTCATTTTCAACTCCTGTCCCTGGTTGGGCTTTTACCTAATAATAGTTTAAGAACTTATAAACAATATTCATACAAATATGTACAACAGTGCAGCATTTCCAACATTCCCAGACTCAAACACACACACACACACACACTCATGCACACACACACACACTCATGCACACACACACACACTCATGCACACACACACACATTCATGCACACACAAGTATTTGATAGGAGCAGATACAATAAACATAGATCATTGTGTCACAATAATCTAATGCAGGTATCACAGTGTTTATAGCCGTGGCTAATTCACAAAACCCGTCCCTAGAAGAGCTTTAACAGTTACGTTCAATGAAAAGTTGAAAATTAACAGTAAAATAAACAGTAAAAAATGTTCAGAGACCAGTTAGCGCTAATAAAAGTTTGTGAAGTATAAATACACACACACTCAAGCTCACACCTACTGCATGTACACCTCACACACACACATTTCATTTCAAATGACGTGGTGCTGCACTAGGAGCCAGGATTTAGTTGTTTTTTTAAAGGCGGACAGTTTAGTTATTGTCTTTATGTTTGCAGAGACAGAGTTCCACAATTTGGCACGTCTCACAGAGAAAATATTGTGTGCAAAAGATGTTTTACAGAATGGAACTTCTCGTTACTCTGCAGGTCTCCAGTCTGTTCACACATGTACAAAGTGGCTGAGGTGCGAGTCCAGTCAAACATTTGAAAAACAAGATCAAATGGTTTCTATGAGTCCAGTCTGTTTTAGAATTCATTTAACATTTTTTGGAGATGTTAATTAAGTAACACTGGACCAAAGTTCCTGTTTAACCCCAAAATCAAGAGTTATATTAACGTTATGAGAGTAAACGGATAACACTTTAAAGGGTTATCCTGATTTAACCTTTTAGCTTGTTTTATTGTTACACTTTATTTTAGTTAATTTAAGATGAAATTATGAATAAAACTGGTTCAAACTGGTCTTCTCTGGCGGGAGTTTGCAGTGGATGGTGGGAGGTGCCAAATTAACACTAAGGGAAATGTTAAATTAACACAATTCAAAGTGTAATGTGAAGGACAAAACTTTAAAAACGGCACAAAATCTGATGTTTCCAAAGGACAGACACAAAAATGAGACAAACTAAAACATAACTGAAGGAGCTGCAAAAAACACAAATGTTCAAATCATTTTCTATTGTCAACTTAAAGCTTTTGTCACTTTAGACTCACAACTTTTACTCAAGTAGAAGTACTGTTACGTCAATACAAAAAGCTTAAGTAGGAGTAGAAGTAATAGACCAGACCTGGGCAACATATTTTATCATTTTAGCTCATGCATGGACTAAAGCTGCATTGTTTTTATTTTAGAGGTGTTTTTTAAATGACATTTTTGTAAGGCAGCCTCACTTTTTCTTTGCTTAGTCACATGTACTCTTAAAACTCTGACCAGCGCGTCAAAACAAAGCTATTTACTGCTTTTTATAAAGAAATACAATTAATATTATGCAGAATTGAGTTAACACATTGTGGCCCTGCTCAATAAAATTCAGTTTCTCCTGTGGAAAAAATACTCGTCCTCCCTGGAATAGACTGTATAAAGAAGTGGACTAAGGGAGCGTGATGTGACCTACAGCGTTCGGCTCCAGTCAAATGAAGCTCACTGAGGCTGGCAGTTATAGTGGAGGATTTGGAGCTGACTTGGAGGCCATTGCTATGCTGCCCTCTACCTGTTACAACCTGGTACTGCACCATACTGGAGAAAGTGCACATGGCGATTAATCAGAGCGTACTGAACAATATGAACAAAAATATAACTTGTACGGTCAAAATTACATCTTTTTAGATAATCTTACTAATCATCCTGTGTGTCAGATGCCCTCCCTCCCTGTGTCTCCATGGAGTCTTATTCTGTGTAAAACCTATAATCCTGCAGTTTTGACCTCTACACTGCAAAAAAGGCCTATCAAAAATAAGAAAAAAAAAAAACAATTTTGAGGTAAAAATGCCCTATTTTAAGTGAAATTATCTGCCAGTGCAGTAAGAAATTTTCACTTACCAAGTTTTCTTAAAACAAGACGAAATACAAATCTTGTTCTAAGCAGAAAACACAAGTTTCAAGCAAGATTTTTCACCTTATTGGTTTGAGAAGGAAGTTAAAGAGGCTTAACCTGGCTTGATTTAATATAAAAAGTGCTTAGAATAAGTCATAATATTTAGATAAGATAAATCAGGATGGAAAATCTTGAAACAAGTAAAAAAAAATCTCATCTCATCAAGTAAAAAAATCTTAAACTTGGTCTTTTAAGATGAATCTGCTTAATTCAAGTCAGTTTAACTATGCTAGAAAATCCTTTTTTGTAGTGTGCAAACATGTTCTGAAATGTGCCTGTGTGTCAGATGCCCTCCCCGTCTGCACTCCTGACACTATTACACTATTATAAATCTGATTTATCCCGGCTTAAGTGTCCACTGTGTGATTGGCTTTTGTTTTAATGGGAGAGGACAGCGGAGCTCAGTGGAATAACTATAAGCTCACAGTCTCCTGCTACACTCGTCTTTTCGTTTTAACTCGTTGTATTTCATTCTAACAGTGCTGCATGATTTGGTCTGACAGATGTGAGCTGGAGGGACTGCTCTGTCTGATCCTGGCGAGGTAAGAGGACGCAGGATTTCAAAATGAATTTAATTGTGATTAGTTCAGTAGTGGAACATAAGAAAGTAAAAGTTGTCAGGTATTTAGGTAGTATCTGTAGTTATTTAAGTGGATACTGTGGTATCTGTTATACTACTGCATTATACTTTGTGCTGTTACTATAACTTGGACTTTCTTAGGAAGATTCTTTGTTATTGTTGGGGGCTTCCAGACTAGTTGGAGCCTAAAAGGGTCAGAGGTTAGGAGATACTGCACTCCAGAGACATTTGGTAATTGATACCATGGTGACAATTGATCACAATTGATCATGTCAGGTCATGGTTGGGTGTGTTGTGCAAAACAAAACAAGTTGATCAACTCCCGATGGTCAGAGTGGGATGTCCTTTGTATAGAAACTATAAATGTAACCCTAATACGTTCATCTGGGTCTTTAAAGGGGATCCAGACTCAATTGTCTGTTAATTGGCTGACTCTATTATCTGTAAAATAAATCGTATTTACATTTATTAGAGTTGTCGTTAAATCATTTCTTAAGCATCTTCCCTCCTGTGACGCACCTGGGGAAATGCGGCTACTATAGGGTAAGTTCCTGAATTGAGGATCTTAAACTACAATACTTTTCACTTTTACTTCATTATATCTGAGAGCAGGTATCTGTACTTACTACTCCACTACATTTTTGAACAGGACGGAAAAGCAAATGGATTTTTTATTACAGTTTAAGACCTTCAGTTGTTTCTGTTCAGCAAAATTCAGCACAAATCTTGGACCTGGTTTAAACCTGGTTCAGTCCTGCTTTAGACTAGGTTTAGACCTGGTTTAGACTTGGTTTATTTCCGGTTTAGACCTGGTTTAGACTTAGTATAGACTGGGTTTAGACCTGGTCTAGTTCTGGTTCAGACTTGGTTTAGACCTGGTTTAGACTTAGTTTAGACCTGGTTTAGACCTGGTTTAGACCTGATTTAGTTCTGGTTCAGACCTGTTTTAGACTTAGTTTAGACTTGGTTTAGACCTTCAATTGTTTCTATTCAGCAAAGTTCAGCACAAATTTTTTATCAAAATCATTATATTTGAAGCTTTATTAGACCTCAAAATCTGTGTGAAATACTTTTACTTTTTACTCTTGAAGTATATTTTTGAACAGGTACTTTAATACTTTTAATACTTTTTACTTTTTTTGTTGGATTTTTCAAAACAAATTGATCAAATCCAGTACAATCCTTAACCTCTGTCTTTTCTTGGCCAAAATTTCCAAATATTTATTTAAAAATATCAGATATTTTTGTTCAAAGTTCAACAATTGCAGGTCAGCCACAAGAGCAGCCACCCACAACCATGACCAAATTTTTGCTGAATTATGAATTATTTTTGATTTATAGAATGTTGTGATGTGACCTGAAACCCACCAGTGAGTGTGGGACATGGAGATGCGCCCCCTGCTGGTCCTGCCTCTGCTGGCCTCTGTGCTGTGTCTGGCCTGTCCAGCAGAGGGCGCCGTGTTCCAGGTGGGCGTGGTGGGGCCGTGGAGCTGTGACCCGCTGTTCGCCAAAGCTCTGCCTCACGTGGCCGCTCAGCTCGCCACCAACCGCATCAACAGAGACCCCGAGCTCTCCTACGCACACACCGTGGACTTCACCATCCTGCAGGTGAAGAGAGACCTGCAGGACTTAGACCGGGTCTAAACCCGGTTTAGACTGGGTTTAGACTGGGTTTAGACCTGGTTTAGACCTGGTTTAGACTTGGTTTAGACTTGGTTTAGATCTGGTTTAGACTGGGTTTAGACTGGGTTTAGACCTGGTTTAGACCTGGTTTAGACTTGGTTTAGACTTGGTTTAGATCTGGTTTAGACCTGGTTTAGACCTGGTTTAGACCTGGTTTATTTCTCATTTAGACTTGGTACAGACCTGGTTTAAACTTGGTTTAGACCCAGTTGAGACCTGGTTTGGCCTTGATGTAGACCTGGTTTAGACCTGGTTCAGACCTGATTTAGACTTAGTTTAGACCTGGTTTAGACTGGGTTTAGACCTGTTTTAGACCTGGTTTAGTTCTGGTTTAGTTCTGGTTCAGACTTGGTTTAGACTTGTTTTAGACATGGTTAAGACCTGACTTACAGTAGGTCTTGTTTAGACTTGGTTCAGACCTGGTTTAGACCTGATTTAGTTCTGGTTTAGACTAGGTTTATACTTCGTTTAGACTTGGTTTAGACCTTGTTTAATCTTGGTTTAGTCCTGGTTTAGTCCTGGTTTAGTCCTGGTTAAGCGCTGGTTTAGTCCTGGTTCATTCCTGATTCAGTCCTGCTTCAGTCCTAGTTCAGTCCTGGTTCAGTCCTGGTTTAGTCCTGATTCAGTACTGGCTCAGTCCTAGTTTAGTCCTGGTTTAGCCCTGGTTCAGTCCTGGTTTAGCCCTGGTTCAGTCCTGGTTTAACCCTGGTTCAGCCCTGGCTCAGTCCTGGTCTGTGGTGGTTTCAGGAGCCGTGTGAGTCTTCTCGGAGTCTGGAGGCGTTCCTGGGGTTCCGCACTAAAGCTTCAGCATTCACTGGACCAGCCAACCCCGGAGTCTGTGACAGCGCCTCCATGATCAGCAAAGGCTGGAACAAGGTCAGGACACCAAGACGCTCAGAGGGACCAAAAACACTGAGACACCCCTGGGCTGGTTTGGTTAGTAATCATAAAAAACTGTGAAAAACGAGTACGTGATTAAGGAAAATTGTTACACACTTGGTTCTAATTGGGATTACTCTAGTCACATTTTCTTTGTCTTTTTATCATTTTTAAGCAGCTTTTCTGTATTTTACCTAAACAAATGACAGTTTATACCTCCCTTTACAGTTGGTAGGGATCAGATTGGTAAAAAATAGGGACATTTCTTGTATAAAACTGGGAAAAATCAATGGTTTGTCCCATTGATTTGCTCAAAACTGGAACTGTCTGGGTAAATTATGGGGAAATCTTGTCAGCCTACTCAATTTAGACTTAATTTGAACTTTCTTTTAACACAATCTGACCAGAAAGAACTGATTTAGCTGGAACTACAACAGATGCGAACAATTTTTCAGTTGGTCACTCTCCTTTTTTGTTGAAAATCAGACTAAAAAACAGGACCATGAACACTTGTATTGATCACAGGCTCCTGAAAATGTGCTGTTCAAATCCACTGTTTATTTTTCAGATTGTATTAAACCATTTTTAACAGCCATGGCAACGGTTGAACATTCTGCCGACAGAGATACATGTAGAACACCCCAAGCGTGATGTCACTGCAGAGTCTCAATAGCGTCCCCTCTGTCTTCTATTCACCTGTGAGCTTTCTCTCAGGCGCTGTTCCCATGGGGCTGTGTGGGGGATGACCTGGACGACCGCCGGCACCACCCCACCCTCGCCCGCTCCATGCCCCGCCCCTCGTGGGTGCTTCTGAGGGTGCTGTCCTACTTCAGGTGGGCCCACATCGCCGTACTGTCCTCCTCTCAAGACATCTGGATCAAGACCGCCACAAAGGTTCAACATTTTGACACTTGTATATTTTAGCTCCTTCTTTGCATACTTAATGTTGCTTGAAACAGTCGCCCCTGAATATTCTCACAATATAAAAAAAATACAAAAATTACAAAAATGGTGATTGTGAATATCTGAAAAAACATTGGGTAACGCTGGTAACTGTTATTTTATGTGTCCGGGACTTGTTTAAGAGCACGAATCAGATCTCCTTTGCAAAGCTCAGATCAAAGTCTAACTTAAAGTGGAACTCCGGCACGTTTGAAGCTAAAGTCCGTTGTTAGAGGTGGTGGAATTCTGTCAGAACCCAAAAAATGGCACAGATCAGTGTTTCCTCGGCGGGGAGATCTCACTGTGGTATTGAGTCTGTCAAGGCAACAAACTAGTGTAGTGATGGGGGCAAGTTCTTAACTTCCACTTAAAGCATCAATTTGTTTCACACTGAAGAAGCTTAACACCACTTTAACCCATCTTACAACAGCCACGAGTCTAACAAACAAAACGCTCTGCCTGGTTCACTCATTAGTGCCTGGAAACCTCTGTTGATTTCCCACTGCACATGTGAAAGCCCAAAAGACTTGATCTCCGATGTCATTTCTAATCCCATTTATTTACGAGTGAATTATATTTTTTGAAAAAAAAATAAAAAATACAGTCCCAAACCATTTTCTTTCAACAACTTTCAGTTTCTATTGTTCTTCACTGTCCGTAGTCGATCTTCATTTGTTGCTTCTGGCGGCTCGAACATCTCACCGCCATTGGATTCGACAATCGAGTCTTTTGGGCTTTCACATGCGCAGTGGGACATCAACAAGCTAATGCTAAGGCTGCTTATAAAGTTTTTTTTATAACGTTTCCAGACACTAATGAGTGAGCCAGGCAGAGCGTTTTGTTTGTCAGACTCGTGGCTGTTGTAAGATGGGTTAAAGTGGTGTTAAGCTTCTTCTTTGTGAAGCAAATTGGCATTTTACGTGGAAGTTAAGAACTTGCCTAATTCACTACACTAGTTTGTTGCCTTGACAGACTCAATACCACAGCGAGATCTCTAGAAAACACTGATCTGTGCAGTTTTTTGGCTTCTGACAGTATTTCACCACCTCTAGCAATGGACTTTAGCATCAAATGTGCCGGAGTTCACCTTTAAGTAGCGCGTCAGACAGAGCAGTGCCTACAGTTAGCATCACATTCTCAGGAAACGTTGATGACATGAGCTGTAAAGTATCACTAACCCATTGTTTGGACACAATAAGGTATACTTTATATTTATGACCATGCACTTCTCTGATTGGTTAATAAGCCTGTCAGTCATGCCCAACAGTGAAGAGGTCTTTGTAAAGTGTTGTAAAGTGTTGTAAAGTGTTGTAAAGTGTTGTAAAAGTGTGTACTCTGTGGTTGCAGGTGGCAGACTCCCTGAGGGGCCATGGGCTGCCTGTCGGACCGGTCAGTTTTCTGGAGGACACTCCTCACAGCATCAGGAGCACTCTGGGAAAAATCAGGAAGAGGAGAGAGATCCAAGGTCAGTCCGAACATGTCAGGGTTCAGTCATAGATGTATTAGACAATGTAACAGACGATTATCACGAAGGCAGGAAGGCTCTGGATGTTGAGTCCTGCAACGTCCGGTCAGTGCTTTTCTATGGCAAAATACCTGTGGAAAAGTGTTGCATATTTTTGAGCAGTTTCACCACCACAGACCAGGACTGAACCAGGACTGAACCAGGACTGAACCAGGACTAAAACAGGACTGAACCAGGACTAAAACAGGACTGAACCAGGACTGAACCAGGACTGAACCAGGACTAAAACAGGACTGAACCAGGACTGAACCAGGACTAAAACAGGACTGAACCAGGACTAAAACAGGACTGAACCAGGACTGAACCAGGACTAAACCAAGACTGAACCAGGACTGAACCATGACTGAACCAAGACTGAACCAGGACTGGACGAGGAGTAAAACAAGACTGAACCAGGACCAAGCCTGGACTGAACCTGGACTAAACCAGGACTAAACCAGAACTAACACCAGGAGTGAACCAGGACTATCTAGGGCTAAACCAGGACCAAACCAGGACCAAGGCTAAACCACTTAAACTGATTCTAGAATTAAAATTAAAAAAATCGATTTAGTGATGTAGATCTAGCTAATAGCTAATAGTTAATATCTACATCACAAAATCGATTTTTAATTTTAATTCTAGAATCAGTTTCAGTGAACAAGTTATTTATGTTTATGCTCAGGAGTAGCTCACTCATGCTAATCGTTGTTAGCTTGTAGATTTTGGTCTTTCTACCCTTGATAGTTGTGGATAAATTCTTCATGGACAGAATATGTCCTTTGTCGACTTTGTTGGATGAAGATTTGGTGTTGGGGCAGATTTATGAAACTGGTCAAAAATATGCAACACCTTTCCACAGGTATTTTGTCATAGAAAAGCATTAACAGGAAGTTGCGCCACTCAACACCGTGGCACTTCCTGTCGTTGTGATAATAGTCAGTAGTGTTATGCTACTGTAAACCTGAGATAGAGTTAACACACACTGAGTAAACACAAACTGCTGATTTGAGTCCTGGCAGAGAGGACGCTGAACTTTGAGACAGAACATATTGAACTTTGTGTTTGTTTAGTTTCATGTGGATTGACCAAGTAATTACAGATTTTAAAACTACAGATGAAAGGTTAAACTACTAATTTTATTTTTGTATTTTTTCCTCTAATTTATTTCTTCAAATCAGAAATGTCCTCTATACTTAAAGGTGCACTGTGTAATTTTTCTGGTATAGGGTCCGTCACCTGTTAATGTTCCTCAGTGTGTATTAAATTACAGGTGGTTTTATAGCTCAAAAATACCTAGAAATACAAGCATTCTGACTGTGAGCTTAGGTCGCCTCTCCACAGATCTGACCTGTAACTTGTTCTGGTTTGGTCTCCATGTAGATAGAAAGGTTTAATCCTGTAGTGGGAATGTTACACCATGCACCTTTACATCCTTACAATGTATCATAAGAAAATGACTGGTTGAAAATCGTGGCATCAAACTAGGGAATTCCATAACTGTTACCTAGCAACCACACTGGGCCCAAACTCCTCTGACGTACACTGAAAATGATTATCTGACAAATACAAATATGAGAAAACACATTTGTGGAAATCATGTTTAAAATGTAAAATGTGCTATGTGTGTGCTAAATACCAGTTTTTTGGATATCAGTCTTAGATATCAGTCTTAGAACCTGTAATTTTCAGTATGTTTTTCAAATTTTCTCTACAAACTGCTTCTTGATTTGTGTAAAACTAGCATTTATATTTACAGTACCGTATTTTTTGGACTATAAGCGCTGGATAAAAGTTGCACCAGCCAAAAAATGCATAATGGAGAAATAAAAAAGATGTATAAGTCACACTTTTTGGGGGAAATTTATTTTATAAAATCAGAGACCAAAAACCACCATTTCATTTTGAAAGGCGAGTTATAGAAGTTATAGTGATAAAAACAACCAAATAGAGAACAATCTGTGTATCATTCATTTGTTTGTTTTTCAATATAGAACCAAAAATTAAAAAAAACGAAAAAACAACTCTTTTCTTTATTATTTGTCTCTAAAACCAAAATGAAAAAAACGGATAACGATTTCTTTTTTTTTTTTCATTTTTGATTCATATATAGCCGGGGTCATCAAACTAGTCACTAAACTATACTATATTTTTTTAATTTACTTTTTGGCAAATAATATGTCCTTTTGTATTTTGTTGATTTTTTCAATAATAAATTATATTTATATGAAGTATTTATATTTATATTTAAATAATTATATCACATATTTACATTTGCCTCCAAATTTGCTGCCAAATTTTCATCACCTGACAAGCTCGAGATCAAACAGTGCCGGTTGACGCACGCACGAGTCCTGTAGTGCAGTTAAAATGGCTCGTGTTAAAGTACAAAAAGTTGACCGTGTCGAGTTTTCAGTGGATGACTGATTTTTTTTTTTTTGTTCAGTATAATGACCGTGCAGTTTGTCTGGCCCCCTTCACAGTCAGGAGCAATAATGTGGCCCCCAGAGAAAAAAGTTTGGTGATGTATTTACTTTTGTAATATATAGGATTCATATATTTGGTCTATGAGCTGTCAGTGTGAAACATGTAATATATAAGTCGCACCTGAGTATAAGTCGCCACCCAAACCCTGAAAAAAAGTGCCTTATAGTCCGAAAAATCCGGTAATTATAATCCCACCATTAAGATGACTTCCTCTTGGTAGTGGTGCTCCTGTGCATGCACTCCGCTCTGCTCGGTGGTGACCTACAGCGGCGTGTTCTGGAAGCGGCCTATGACCTCCAGATGATAGACGGCTCCCTGGTCTTCATCCCCTACGACGCTCTGCTGTACAGCCTCCCGTACCAGAACGTCTCCTACCCAGCGCTGAAGAAAAACGGCAAACTTCTGAGAGCCTACGACGCCGTGCTCACCGTCACCGTAGACTCGCCGCATCAGTCCTTTTACCAAGCCTACAGCGTCGCCATGGAGACGGGGGAGGTGGCCAAGACGGTCGCCCCGCACCAGGTAAGAGAAGAGACCAACCATAGCAAAGATTCACACTGCTTTTGTACTCCACCTGGAATGTATCGTAGTAAAGTCATGTATTTAAAGGTGCACTGCGTAACTTTTCTGGTGAACCGTCTGTCATATGCTTCAAATAAATGATTATAAAAGTTAAACAATAGAACTTACACTTACACTTAGACAAACTTTATTGTTGTTGTACAGTTGTAGGGAGTATTATCTGTTACATCTTTTGCTATAATGTTACACTGTACGGCATTATACATTTCTTTTTTCTGTTGCTCAAAAACACTCCCCCAAAATACATGCATTCCTGCTGAGTGGGTTTGCCTCTTCACAGATCAGACCTGTAACTTGGTCTGGTGTTTCCATAGAGGTAGATAAGTTTAATGAGTGTGATTAAGAGAGACTTGTTTAACAGCACAAATCATCGCAACTGTTGTAGATTGTTCTGATTGTTAAAACAAAACTCAGATTAAAGTCTAACTTGAGCGTTGAGCATGAGACAGAGCAGTGCCTCCAGTTAGCTTCTCCCCCCTGCAAATCTTGGAAATCTTTAATTAATTCATGCATTTATATGACACTTTTCAAGACAACCAAAGCACTTTACAGGTCATTGTCACTCCACATTAAGTAGTGAAAACCTCCTGTTGTAGCCAGACCGAAGTGAGGCTGCCCATCTGCACCATCAGCCCCTCCAACCACCACCAACATTTATGCACACTCCACTTTCATACTTGGTAATGCAGGTGAAATGTCTTGCCTAAAGACACAACAACAGTTTTTGCAACTGGCGCCCCCCTGTGGTACCTGATTTTCCCAGTAGTCTCCCACCCAACTATTACCCAGGCCCTGCTGAGCTCCTGAGATGTGAGGAGATCAGGCTTTGACAAGCCGGGTTGGCCACGATCTTACCAGAGATTACAGATGTAGACTGAAGGATGTTTGAGATGAAACAAAGAAGCCAGCGTCTTGAATTAAAGCAGAACTATTCTGCACAATGGACTTTTCAGAGCTTTTCACCATGTTAGAGTTGTTTCTCATCATCTACTCACCTGAAGTTTTATTTGGAGTGATGTTTGAGTCATCTTTAATTTTGTTTTTTTTCTTCTTTCACTGCTCTCCTCCCCCTCTTCTCCCCCTCTACACCCCTCCTCCTCCTCCTCCTCTTCTCTCTCTCTCACTTCTTTTCCTCCTCTCCCCCTCTCCTTATTCCCTCCCCCCTCCTCTCTCCTCCTTCCCTCCCCCTATCCTCTCCTCTACCCCTCTCCTCATTCCCTCCCCCTCCTCTTCCCGTTTTCTCCCCCTTTCCTCTCCTCTCCCTCTCTCCTCTCCTCCCTCCCCTCTCTCTCCTCTCCCTCTCTCCTCTCCTCTCTCCCTCCCCTCTCTCTCCTCTCCTCTCTCCTCTCCCCCTCTCCCTCTCTCCTCTCCTCTCTCCCTCCCCTCTCTCTCTCTCCTCTCCTCTCCCCCTCTCCTCTTCCTCCTGCAGGTGTCTCCTCTGTTCGGGACCATCTACACCTCTGTTGTGTTGGTGGCCCAGGCTCTGCACAGACTCAGGTCCAGAGGAGAGTGGATGTCTGGGGGGAACCTGGCCCGGCACACGGCCAACCTGCACTTTCAGGTCAGATCACTTCAATTTAGAGGGGGCAACATCTTTCTTTTTGCTTTCATTTACACGAACAGTCAAAAGTTTGCACACACTTTTTCATTTATTTCCATCGTAATTATTCACATTGGGAGATCAAAGAAAAAAAAGATCCACCTTTTCTTTATCAAAAAACTTGAAATTAGATTTGAAATTATAGTGTTCCATATGAATCTACGAATGCAAGTTGAACATTCGATTCACAAAACCTCAATTGTAGTTCCAGGATTTATGTGCAGTTAAGAAAATCTGTTTAAATTCCACTAGGCCTGTGTGTGTGTGTGTATGTGTGTGTGTGTGTGTGTGTGTGTGTGTGTGTGTGCGTGCGTTATAGTAAATTGTCCATTCTTTCTGCAGGGCTTCAGTTTTACTGTTAAAACTGACGCCTCCGGATCTGTTCTCACTGACTTCCTCATCCTGGACTCAGATGGAGAGACTGGGGAGCTACGGCCCACTCACAGGTTCAGACCTGGTTTAGACCTGATTTAGACCTAGTTTCAACCTGATTTCGACCTGATTTAGACCTAGTTTCAACCTGATTTCGACCTGATTTGGACCTGGTTTAGAATTGATTTAGACCTGGTTTAGAACTGATTTAGACCTGGTTTAGACCTGGTTTAGACCTGATTCAGACCTGGTTTAGACCTGATTTGGACCTGATTTAGAACTGATTTAAACCTGTTTTAGTTCTGGTTTAGACCTGATTTACATCCGGTTTAGACCTGATTTAGACCTAGTTTCAACCTGATTTCGACCTGATTTGGACCTGGTTTAGAATTGATTTAGACCTGGTTTAGAACTGATTTAGACCTGGTTTAGACCTGGTTTAGACCTGGTTTAGACCTGATTCAGACCTGGTTTAGACCTGATTTGGACCTGATTTAGAACTGATTTAAACCTGTTTTAGTTCTGGTTTAGACCTGATTTACATCCGGTTTAGACCTGATTTAGACCTAGTTTAGACCTGATTTAGACCTAGTTTCAACCTGATTTCGACCTGATTTAGACCTGGTTTAGACCTGATTTGGACCTGGTTTAGAACTGATTTAGACCTGGTTTAGATCTGGTTTAGACCTGGTTTAGACCTGGTTTAGACCTGATTTAGACCTGGTTTAGACCTGATTTAGACCTGGTTTAGTACTGGTTAAGATCTGGTTTAGACCTGATTTGGACCTGGTTTAGAACTGATTTAGACCTGGTTTAGATCTGGTTTAGACCTGGTTTAGACCTGGTTTAGACCTGATTTAGACCTGGTTTAGACCTGATTTAGACCTGGCTTAGACCTGATTTAGACCTGGTTTAGATCTTGTTTAGACCTGGTTTAGGTCTGGTTTAGTTCTGGTTTAGATCTGATTTAGACCTGGTTTATTTCTGAATTAGACCTGATTTAGACCTGGTTTAGATCTAGTTTAGACCTGCTTTAGACCTGGCTTAGACCTGATTTAGACCTGGTTTAGATCTTGTTTAGACCTGGTTTAGGTCTGGTTTAGTTCTGGTTTAGATCTGATTTAGACCTGGTTTAGTTCTGAATTAGACCTGATTTAGACCTGGTTTAGATCTAGTTTAGATCTAGTTTAGACCTGGTTTAGACCTGGTTTAGACCTGGTTTAGATATTGTGATTCCCCAACATGAGTCAGAGCCAAATTTGCTTTAATATCCGATGTGTACATGCCCAAATACTTATTTACAGACAGATGAGTGCAAAGGAGCTAAATGACATTAGTGTTTGTGTTTACAGCAAGACAGTTTCTTAAAGATAAACATATTAAACTGACTTTGCAAACTCTATTTAATTTACATGAATGGACTTTTAAAAAAAAATAATCAGTTTCTGGTGTGAAATAATAAAAATAAAGTCAAGACTAGCATGACTGACACATCTGGTAAATAACTCTAACCCTGTCACAGAATCGACCTGGAGGCCGGTCTGGTGCACTTCCTGGGGTCTGAGATCCATTTCCCTGGAGGCCGAGGACCACGGAAGGACGCCCCCTGCTGGTTCACCCCAGGAGTGCTGTGCTCTGGAGGTGAGGGCGGGAGGGCATCTGGCACACGGGGGGGCTCATTTGTCACAGGAAGGGCATCTGACTGTTTGTGTTCCTCAGGTGTGGATGTGTTTTCCACTCTGATCGTGTTCCTTTGGGCAGTGGCGTGTTTTGTCTCGATGGTCGCTCTGTCGTACGGCGTGCGGTGAGTGAAGAATCTTTAAAGGCTTTGTGCAAAAAAGATATATACACTTAAATCTATCAGAAAATGACCTAAAAGAAGTGAAATGATCTTGCTGCATGGACAGATCATTTCACTTGACGAGTTATCTTAAAATAAACTTCCTCTAGACTAGAATGAAGCTGTCTCAGAACTATTAAGTCAATAATAAATCTAAAAACAAGATGAATAACCTGATAGAAGATTTAAAATCTTGGCCAGATCAGAGAAATTTGCAGTGAATGTGGCGTGTAATTATCCTTTTGTCCTGCAGGCGCCGCTTTGTCCAGTTTCAAATGATCCGAGGTCCAAACAAAATCCGTCTCACTTTGGACAACGTCACTTTTATTAACCCGTCTCTTAGCAACAAGGTCAGTGCCACATTCTGTTTTTAATAGTCACTCAGCAGAAGACAGAAATTCAACTACAGTATGCTTTGGACACAATCATCTCTGTTATATAAAAACAGGAATGTACATGAAGTCATTTACTGGTCAAACATGAGTTACATTAAAACTTTGGAAAGACTAAATGAAGACTAAAGTACAGCTGAAATAAAGTAGGCTAAAAGCATTATTTATGTTCCTGTAAAGTGAAATATCGATTACTGCATGAGCCAAAAGGTTTAAACTGTTGACTATTACTAACTGAATTGTTAACTATTACTGCGAAATATTAAAGGGATAGTTTTTTTTTTTTTTTGCATGAATCTGTATGGCATCCCCATCATCAACACTGACTTACCTCCCGAGTTCTTCCCTGGTTTCGGTGCTGACGAAAGTGGCCGGCAAATTGGCTGGGGTCATGAAAATAAAGCGTTTTTCTTCTCAAAACAATGTGTGTTCAAAAGAGTGATACATTTGCGCCACAAAACCGATGTCCACGAAAAAGTCAGACCTCGTAATCGTCTGGTGCTATTTTCTCTCCGTTCGAATTCAACACTTTTTTCAGTAGTTCGGCAGTGTTTACATACTCAGAGCATTGACCACCGCAACGCTAACATGAGAGCTACAGCGATAAGTATATAAGCTTGTATAAGCTATAGAAGAAAAGAATATATTTAAAAAATGGTGCGGACTTGTGATTATCCAGGCTGTGACAACAAAAATCCATTTATTGATCATCTGGTCTCTCAAGGCTCCAGCTTCAACTTGTAGAAGAAAAACACTTTATTGTCGTGACCCCAGCTAATTTGCCAGACACTTTCGTCAGCACCGAAACCGGGGAAAAACTCGGCTCACCGGACGCTGTCGGGAGGTAAGTCGGTGTTGATGCACAACACTGCTGACGGGGATGACATACAGGTTCATGCCAAAAAACCCAAACTATCCCTTTAAGCAACAACGTGTAAGAAAAGTCACAGGCATTGAAACCTCCTTACGGTTAGCAGAACCAACCTACCGTCTACAAACCGACGTCCCCAATGCTCCCACATGGCCATTTTTCATCAATAAATGATACAATACAATACACTACAACGTCACAAACCTGATGCGATGTGCAGTAGTTTAAAGGGAACAGGAGCTCAGGTAATGTGGTGATCTAAATATGTTACAGTTGTGCTCATAAGTTTACATACCCTGACAGAATTTATGATTTTTTGGCTATCTTTTAGAGAATATGAATGATAACACAAAATGAGAACAGAAATGACCCAATAACAGCTGGAGTCTTTTGTGATAGTTGTGGATGAGGCTCTTTATTTTCTCTGATGGTAAAGCTGCCCATTCTTCTTGGCAAAAGGCTCCAGTTCCTGCAAATTCTTTGGCGCTTGTATGAACTGCAGCTTCAGATCTTAGCAGCTAAAACCCCATAGAGGTGTAATACTCCCTCTTTACCCTTTATTTTTGCCTGTGTGTGTCAGAAGTTGAGCAGTGACGAGCGCAGAGCCAGTGGTTTTAAGAGCTTCTCCACTGTGAGTCACGTCTCAGAGTCAGTCCATTCTCCGGCCACCTACGAGAACTCCAACGTGGTCATCTTTGAGGTGAGTCGCATGAGCCTCAAACAGGTTTCCTCTGGGCACACCTCAAACCAAACATGCACAAAGGTCAAATCCTCCAGTTTAAGGAGATGGATATTCCTGACCAGGATTTGCTTCCAGATGTAAAGTCTCATATAATGTTTTGTTATGATTCGGTGAGGTCTCAGAGTGCCCTGTCGATGTTTCAGGGCGACTGGGCGTGGCTGAAGAGGCTTCCTGACGGCGCTTTCATTGGAATAAACCAGAAAACCAGTGAGGTGTTTGAACTGGTATGTCCACACTCAAGTGAGCATGGGCACGATTCGGCTCCATTAACTTTTTTCATTCTGACTGTAAAATATTCGCTTTAATCCGCTCTACGTGATGCTGGTGTTTTTATTTTGATATGAACATTAAAACAGACCAATCGGGCCCTTGCAACAGGTTTGATTGACAGCGTTGCTAAGTGACCAACTCTCATCAAACCAGTGGTGCAGGTAGAAAAGAGCGTGCACCTACTGCTCTCCTGATTGGCTTTTTGATTGCACCCGTGGATTTCCAGATATGAGCCCTGGTTTTAAATTAACCACTGTAACTATAACTGCTAGCCCTGATGAGCTTCATTTGGCTGGAGCCGAATGCTGTGGGTGACGTTACACTCACTCTGTTCACCTCTTTATACAGTCTATGGGTGCACTGTGGGTGTTCTATGGGTGCTGCTTTGCGTGCTCTGTACCCTGTCTGTTGGTGCTTGTGTTAGTGCTTGTGTGGGTGCTCTGTTGGTGGGTGCTGTATGGGTGCTGTGGGTGCTGTAGGTGCTCATGTAGGTGCTCTGTAGGTGCTGTGTGAGTGCTTTGTGGGTGCTCTGTAGATGGTCTATAGGTGCTCTGTGGATGCTCTGTAGGTGCTCTGTGGGTGCTGTAGGTGCTCTGTGGGTGCTGTGGGTGCTTGTGTAGGTGCTCTGTGGGTGCTGATCTCCTGTCCTTTCCATGTTGTTCTTTCAGATGAAGGACGTGCGTCATGAGAACGTGAACTTGTTCCTCGGGTTTTTTCACGACTGTGGCGTCTTCGCCATCGTCACCGAGTTCTGCTCCAGAGGAAGTCTGGAGGACCTGCTGCTCAACCACAACGTCAAACTGGACTGGATGTTTAAGTCCTCCCTGCTCCTGGACCTCATCAAGGTGCACCCTGTTAGCACCCTGTCACCTGTCACAGACTCACCCTGTCACTTAAGCCTCATATTCAAAGATTTTTTTTAATAATGGAGTCAAATACTGTACATTGTAAAAGCAGCTCAGACCTGTGTGGCTGATCTAAATCTTTATTCACTAGCAAGGACCACACCAAAAACAACATTGTGCGAAGAAGAAAACATTCATTAATAAGTGTACAAGGCAAGGAGGAGATGGATGGGTTGAGACTTGTGGGTGGGGATTCCGTCTCAATCGTCAGTTGGCCCAGCTGTGGTCCTGCTCCTGAATTTCAGTTAATTCAGTTGTGATTAATTACATTTTTTGTGATGATGCTGTGGAGGTGGAGCAAATGGAGGTATAACTCGTCTCGCGTTACAGTTGGAAAACAGGTCAAAGGATTAGCATCTTATGAATGAGTTTGGAAAGTTAGAAATGATTCAAAAGGCTAGAAGTTCTAAACAGGAGACATCGGGTTCATGACCTTTGAAGGGGCAATGTGCTGTTTTTTTATGTGGAGGTTCTATCAAATGGCAGTAAACTTTGCAATCTCCATGAAAACAAGGTGACAAATCCTTTAACCAAGAAAAGCTCCACCCTGCAGCTTTAATACAGTTGTGTGTTTAGGGCATGAAGTACCTGCACAACAGGGGGGTGGTCCACACACGTCTCAAATCCAGGAACTGTGTGGTGGATGGGCGCTTTGTTCTGAAGGTCACAGATTTCGGGTTCAACGAGGTACTGGAGGCTCAGAGGTTCCCCTACAGCCAGGAGCGTGAAGAAGGTGAATCCTCTGCTCTATCCTCTGACCCTCTGACCCTCTCCTCTGCTCCTCTGACTCTCTCCTCTTGTCGCAGACTTGTTGTGGACAGCTCCTGAGATCCTACGCTCTGGTCAGCCTGGGCTTCACGGGACACGGGCTGGAGATGTGTTCAGTTTTGCAATCATCATGCAGGAGGTGGTGATACGAGGAGCTCCGTACTGCATGTTAGACCTGTCCCCCACAGGTGACATCAATAGAACTATCTTTACCTTCTATTTATGAGTATTTATGTTTTGTGATCCATAAGGTTAAAAGTAGAAACATGTCTACGATATCACCATTTTCGACAGTTTGGTAATGTGTGCATTGTGTCTCCATGGTAACTATTAAACATTCCATCATACGCATACATGTAGAACACCCCTAACGCTACCAGTGGTGATCATGATTCAAATATACTTGTAAAATTCATGTTGCAGAGATCCTGGAGAGGCTGCGGCGGCCCCCTCCTCTCTGTCGCCCCCTGGTGAGTCCGGACTACGCACCCCTGGATTGTATTCAGCTCATGAAGCAGTGCTGGACCGAGCAGCCAGACAAGAGGCCCGACTTTGAGAACATCTTCGACCAGGTTCAGAGACACATGGCACCCAGAAACAGCAATACATTTGTTAAATTCTGAGACATTGAAGACTGGATCAGATTGGATTCTTATCGTCATCAGTAAAAATAGACATTATGGCCACATCAACATTTTTGGACCTTCCTTTTTTATTTGTTAGAATGGGGCAGCAAAAATATGTATTGATAATGTGCCTGTTGCTTTGTAGTTAAATAAATATGGTAGAAAAAATAGAATACTCACACAATACTTATATTATTAAACAAGAACATATGTAAATCAAGCTTTTATATTTTGTCGATTGTAAAATACACTTCAGAGAATTTCCAACTATGGTTAAATTTAAGATGTGAATATTTATGTCGCCTGTGTTTGGTCCCAGTTTAAGAACATAAACAAAGGGAAGAAGACAAACATCATTGACTCCATGCTGCGGATGCTGGAGCAGTACTCGTCCAACCTGGAGGAGCTGATCCGAGAGCGCACAGAGGAGCTGGAGATCGAGAAGCAGAAAACTGAGAAGCTCCTGACGCAGATGCTTCCTCCGTGAGTCCAGCTGAAACTGACCAGACCTCAGACTGTACAGAGACCAGACCAATCTGTCAGACTGTCTGTAATGAGCATTTTCATGTAGTGTTGGCCCACCAGGCTGATTTGTACTCAGGGTCGAGAATTTGGTACTACCAGTTGTGCGTTGAGTGTCTTGAAGCAGTTATCGGCTCCTTCTGTGGATAGCAGCACATCAGCGAATAGTGGCTTTTTTTTTTCATTTGTGCCAAACTCACTGCCCAACGTTGCCACAGTGGAAATGGGGATGGATCGGAACTATGACGTCTTGAATACAGGAGAATAAAGATAATAATAATAAGTATTTTATTTATTTGGTGCCTTTCTGGACACATGTCCTCAAAGACACTTTACAGAGCATGATTAACAGAGCATTGTTCATTCACTTCAACTCGATGTTAGTGAGCTACCATCAACACTCACGCACACTCCACTTTCACATCTACAGTGCATGTTTTGGGAAGATCACTCAAGGGAAACAGTTCTAACATTGTTAAAAGCTCTGTAAGGTTGATTTATCAGAATATGACTCCTTTAATTTGAATTAGCTTTGTTTTTACTTGTTGTTCATCCCCGTCCTGTCCCTGTGCTCAGGTCTGTGGCGGAGGCGCTGAAGGTCGGAGGTACTGTAGTCCCAGAGTACTTCGATCACGTGTCTCTGTACTTCAGCGACATCGTGGGCTTCACCACCATCTCCGCCAACAGCGAGCCCATCGAGGTGGTCGACCTGCTCAATGACCTCTACACGCTCTTCGACGCCATCATCGGCAACCACGACGTCTACAAGGTCAGAGGTCAAAGGTCACAGGACTCCGATTACCCAGTTTGAGTGATTTTGAGTCAGTTTATTTTCATTATTTTACTCCAGAAAAGTCCAGTGAGTGAAAAAGTTGTGCCCCAAAAATGTACCACAATGCACTTTTAAAAGTACTGTCCAGCGATGACCATTAGAGCAGTCATTACACTGAGAGAAAAAACAGCAGCTAGTGACAGGTCTTTAACTGCCTCTCCTCTCTTTCCCTTCCTCTTCTTCCTCAGGTGGAGACGATTGGAGACGCATACATGGTGGCGTCCGGAGTGCCCGTCCCGAATGGGAAACGCCACGCTGCAGAGATCGCCAACATGGCCCTGGACATCCTGAGTGCCGTCGGCTCCTTCAAGATGAGGCACATGCCCGACGTGCCCGTGCGCATCCGCATCGGCCTGCACACGGGTACCAGCACAAACACAGGGACATATGAACGTGATAAAACATAAAACATAATTAATGAGTTTGTGTTAGAATATAGTAAACATGACATACTTACTACACCTGAACTGAATACTTAAAGATCCTATATTACACAAAATGAATGTTAGAATCCTGTCACCTCATCAAAAACGCATTGGTTCTGTTTTGTTTTAGTCACACAGGTCTGACTAATCCTTCATTATTAGTCTGTCTACATCTCTAAAGCTCAAAATGCTCTGTTCCACTTTGTGATGTCATGAAGCTGTAGTTTTCAAGTTAAAAGCTACCTTTTGTTTCATTGAAATTGACCATTTCAGGGCTGAAATTATGCAAATGATTCTAGAGAAGGTGTATGGACTTTAAAAAACAGTGAGGAGCTTCCTTTATTACCACATGACATCACAAGGTGGAACAGAATGTTTGAGAAAAGAACACTTTCTATGTATGCATGATTTGGTGTATGAATGAAACAAAACACAACTCCAGGTATGTTTGTGATGAGGAATCAGCACTATAAATCAGAAAACAGTGGAATATGGGCCTTTTAACAGTAATCCTATGCTGTCCCCTGCAGGCCCCTGTGTGGCGGGGGTGGTGGGGCTGACGATGCCGCGGTATTGTCTGTTCGGAGACACCGTGACCACAGCGTCTCGGATGGAGTCGACAGGGATGCGTACGTCTCTCCTCTGATTCAGTAGATTTAAACGAGTCCAGGAGCGTTCACATCTGAGAGAAGACTGAAATCTGGACTTTAAACCCATCCAAGAATAGGGTGATCAGACATCCCTATTTACCTGGGACAGTCCCAGTTTTGAGCCCAGTCTCCCCTGTCCCAGCAGATTTACCCAAAACTATTGATTTATCCCAGTTTTATACAAGAAATGCCCCACATGTCCGTATTTCTGACCAATTTGTCGCCTGCCAACAGTAAAGAGAGTCATAAATTGTAATTTGTTTCGGTAAAATAGAGAAAAGCTGCTTAAAAATGACCAAAACACAAAGAAAATGTGACTATACTGACTCGCATGTTAGTCATGAATGGTCTCTGCATAACAATTTTCCTTAATTATGACCTAGTTTCATAATTTAATCATTACCAACCACCAAAAAACAATGATGTCCCACTTTTTTATTTTGACATTCTGGTCACCTTATCCAAGAATCCATGTTTGTAGAGGTCTAAACTACAGGGTTATAGCAGCTTTTACACAGAATAAGACTCCATGGAGACACAAGGAAGCATCTGACAAACTTAGAACCTACAGCTACAACTCAAGATCGTTGTGGAGACCTGGCATGTTTTCTCAATGCAAAATAAACCAAGTATCCATGGAAATCTAGTCTTGCTCTTCTCTCAGCTGTCTCAGAGCACATGTTAAAGGCTATAGTGACCCCATTTTTACAGATTTCGGACTTGTTTTTGTTCTTTCTTTCAGCGTACAGGATCCACATTCACCAGAGCACCGTGAGGGTCCTGGAGGAGCTCAGCCTCGGGTACAAAGTGGTGCTGAGGGGACGTACGGAAGTCAAGGTGAGGTCTGCTGCTTCAGTGAATCTTTATATGGTTTTAAATGTATTTTCTCAATGTACAATAATCAGAAAAATAGTCACTGACTGTTAATACTACTAGTTAGTCTGTGGGGAAGTCTATGGGACAGTATTTATGGGACAGTCTATCGATACTTTGCAGTGACATCAAGCTGGAGTGCTCTATATGTATGTCAATGTTCAGAATGTTCAGCAGTTACCATAGTGACACAATGCACACATAAGAAAATGTAGCCAATTTTTAAGAAAAACTCTAGAAAAAATGTTAAAATGCACATTTTTAGGAGCCTGCGATCAATACGAGCGTTCATGGTCCTGTCAGATTGTGTCCAAATAAAGCTCACATTAAAGTCTAACAAAGCCACAGACAGAGCGGTGCCTACAGTTAGCATCACACCCGCAGGTAATGTTGATGACATCAGCTGCAAAGTATCAATAGGACAGTTTATGGGACAGTTTAGCTTCATTTCACGTCGTTCTTAACCATAAAAACACATGTATTTCTCTGATTGTTTGTGCTCAGGGTAAAGGCATCGAGGAGACGTACTGGCTCACTGGGAGAACCGGCTTCACCAAACCTCTGCCCGTTCCCCCAGAGGTCAAGACCGGGTAAGGCGCTCCCTACAGGCTGCTCCAGCTCAGTTACCTGCACACTCAAAATCTCATTATTATAGATTTTTGGAGTTATGAGATGACTTCAATGAAATGGAAAAAGCTTTTTTTCTGATCATGTTTCCACTGGCCACTCAGATCAGATTTGCAGTTTACCTGAGAGAAATCTGAAAGGTCCAGAAATCAGATTATAATCAGATTTTGGTGCATGTGAACAGGGCCACTGTCTCACCCTCCTCTCTCACCCCTCCTCTCTCACCCCTCCTCTGTCCGTCCCCCCTGAGCTGGTAGGTTTACAGTGGGAGGCCTTAACCTCCTCCCTCCCTGTCTCCTGTTTCCTCCCTCCTGCTCTAGGCTTCACTGGTGTGTTCTGATTGGTCCACAGGCTTCACTGATGTGTTCTGATTGGTCCACAGGTTTCACTGATGTGTTCTGATTGGTCCACAGGCTTCACTGGTGTGTTCTGATTGGTCCACAGGCTTCACTGATGTGTTCTGATTGGTCCACAGGCTTCACTGGTGTGTTCTGATTGGTCCACAGGCAGATGGCCCACGGGTTGCAGATGGCTGAGATAGCCCAACACAAGAAACGGAAGGAACAGGAACGACTTTTAAAGAAGAAAAACTGAGGTAGTGTTATGTGTTTATACAAATGTATAACATTATTACAACTGTACTACACAGTAACTGTACTACACAGTACTACAACTGTACTACACAGTACTACAGTAGTCCCAGCCAGTAACGTGACTTTTTGACAGACACAGAAATGTAATTTAAAAACATGTTGAGTTGACTCACTATGAACCCTCTTACTCACAAAACTCAGTTCTTCTACTTTACAAGTTTTAAATTACTTTACGTTTTAAAGCTGCTTCTGCATGAAAACCTCTGAAAAACTGAAAGCACACTGAGTTGTTTATAAAAACTTAACTGTGTGTGTGCTGATGTATGTTCTGATGAAGAGACTGAAACTCCTCAGAGTAAACCAGAAACTCGGAGGTGAGAGAAACTGTAGTGCTTCTGTAATGGACCATCATTTCATTCCATTTTAAAGTGAAACAGAAGTTTCCATGTGAACTCAGCCACAAGTCCAAGTGTCATGGTGCTGCTGTGTCTATGCAGTACTTGTATGCAGTACTGCTGTGTACTGTCCCATGTAAGTACATACTCTCTCTCTCTGCAGACGGAGCTGCAGTGTGGTCAGCTCTCAGAGGAACACGAAGCACGTCCTTCACAAAGCCGTCAAGATGATCTCACATTTGCGAGTGGTGATGCAGCTGTACGACCACGAGGAGGAGCCCAACGTCATGATGGCGTCATGAACACCACTGACTCTACAAAACTAGTGTTCATAATATATTAGACTATTATTCATACTGTCCAAACACTGCTCTTTATTCAAGGGGTATATATAATAAGTCTTCCAAAGCAATGATTTAAAGGTCCTATATTACATGAAGTTGACTTGTGAGCTTAAGCCATGAACATTGTTACCTCCTCAAAAATCTACCTGGAGTTGTGTTTTGTTTCATTCACACATGTTTGAATAACCCTCTGACTACATCTCCAAAGCGCAAAATGCTCTGTTCCACTTTGTGATGTCATGAAATAGTAGTTTTCAAGTTGACAGCTCCTTTTACCTTTAGTTCAGTAGAGATTGGCAATTCTCGTGAAGGTGTATGTAGTTTAAAAACACGGTGGTGCACTTCCTGTTTTACCACATGACATCACAAGGTGGAACAGGGTTGCAGAGTTTGAAATCAGGAGATAATGGAGTAACAGAAATACCGCCCTCTGGTGGTCGTATCGTGTGACTCACTGGTCCTGGTATACAGTACTTCTGTTTCAGATGAAGTCCCAACGTTCTACTGATACTTTTCAGCTGGTGTCATCAACATTCTATAGGGGTGTGACGCTAACTGTACGCACTGTTCTGTCTGACGCTTTGTTAGACTTTAATATGAGTTTTATTATAACACAATCTGGCTTAGTTAGAACTAAGTTAGAATTTTAGTTGAAAAATCACTTGTATTGACCACAGGCTCTTGATTTTTTTTTTTCCAGACAATTTTAAACTGTTGACATGTTTGCTATCGTGTGCATATTGGGTCAACATGGTAACTGCTGAAAATTCCACCATGGAGATGCATGTAGAACACCCCCCATGTGATATTACTTCAAAGCGTCAATAGTGTGTCCAGTAATATTAATACAGACGGAAAGAAGCTTTAATATTGTTAAAATGCAAATGTATGTTGAAATACAGTGAGTTCTTGGGTCTATTTACTGATGTAAATGATCAGGTTCAGCGTTTGTCACTTTTTGTCTTTTGAATAGTTGTTAAAAATAAAAATTCTATGTTATCAATAGGGAAATTTGGTCCCCATCTGGGTCTGTGACATTATAATCTGAAAATCACCAACTCCTCTGTCAAAATGGCTATCTCAAATCTATATTTCATAATTAAAGATTTAGTATAGTATCAGGTGCTTACTGACCTTTAAAAGTGAATCTGTTCCTTCTAAATCTCTCCCGTGTACATTATAAACAGGCCTCAATCATATCGATAATCTGTGTGTTTTAACAATAGGATTTTCATTTTAATCTAGTCCCACGTTAAAGAGGCCTTTTTTTTCTGTAGATTATTTCTGCAGATTACAAACACACGGATTATGAGACACATCTACGGATCCACACAGATTACTGAAACTTGTCTAATGCAGATTAAAGGGTCCATATTACAAACATATCACAAACATACCTGGAGTTTTGTTTTATTTCATCCACACATGTTTAACACACAAACCTGCATATTTAGAATCAAACAAAAAACACTCTGTCCCACCTTGTGATGTCATGTGGTGATACAGGAAGTGCACCACTGTGTTTTTAAACTCCACACACCTTCACTAAAATCATTTGGATAATTCCAGCCCTGGAATTGCCAATCTCCACCAAACAAAGGTAAAAGGCGCTGTTAACATGAAAACAAACGAAACCGCTTCATGACATCACAAGGTGGAACAGAGCATAGGTAGAATCTTAAATAAATATGTAAAAATAAATGTATGGATCTATTATGGAGCTACTGACAAATGGTAAAGGCTTCCAATTTAGTTTAATAAATATTTTTCTAATTTTTAAAGTGCACTATGTAACTTTTTGGTTGGGGGTCCGTCATCTGCTTGTTTCCATGGAAATGCCATTCCTCTTCCTGAAATGTTCCACATTATGACATTAAACAGCTCTACCTTACATTTATTCAATTACAATTAGTTTTACTTAGAAAAACAAACATAGTAAGTAAGTAATGTAAAATAAAATAAAAAATAAATGTTTATATATATAACAGATCTACGTATTCTATTTTTTCCCTTTTATTTGTCTTGAATGATGTCATGAGGCGAAATGTTGCAGCAGATTTTGATATAGAACTGAACAAAATGTTTAGTTAAATAATAATAATAATAATAATAATAAAAATAATAATAATAATAATAATAATAATAATAATAAATAGTAGTAATACATGTAAAATAAAATACAAAAATAAATAAATGCTTTTTTATTTTATATTTTAAAATTAATAACAGGCCGACATATTCTATTTTCCCCCTTTATTTGTCTTGAATGATGTCGTGAGGCGAAATGTTGCAGCAGATTTTGAAATAGACCACAACAAAGAGTTAAATGAAAATATTAAATAATCTGTAAAAAGTCATACTATTGATGCAGTATTCAATATATTATAAGACTTGAAAAAAAAGTTTAGTTAAATAATAATAATAATAATAATAATAATAATAATAATAATAATAATAATAATAATAATAATAATAATAAATAGTCAGTAATACATGTAAAATAAAATAAAAAATAAATAAATGCTTTTTTATTTTATTTTTTAAAATTATTACCAGGCCTACATATTCTATTTTTCCCCTTTATTTGTCTCGAATGATGTCGTGAGGCGAAATGTTGCAGCAGATTTTGAAATAGACCTGAACAAAGGGAGAAGAGGAGGGGGCCCCAAAGGAGGGAAGGTGTAATTCCGAGGAACGGCCGCTGGAGGACGCGCTCACACGCACCAGAGAGAGGCAGCGAGGGGGGCAGAGCAGACAGCGCATAGCAACAGCAGAAAAAGAAAAGGAATAACAGAGAAAAGAGGGAAAGAGAGGGAGAAAAACATATAATTCAGACAGAAAAAGAAAGAAAGAGAAGGGGAGAGGTGGGAAGGAGTAAACAGATGGAAGGAGAGAAGGGGTGCGATGTGTTTTAAATAAAGGGTTGTTCATGTTAAAATATACACGATAATGTTACTACAAATACTACTACTACTGCAAATACTATTACTACGACTGCAAATACTACCAATACACTCTATTTTTTGTGTTTAAATGTTGTTTTCTTCCAAAAAACCAACACATCCTGGTCCTTCTCGAGGTGAAAAACACAAAAGGTGAGGGGTTATTTGAGTTGAGCCGCAGCCACGTAACGAGGGGGTGCGTGGTTCGGGTTCAGGACAAAGTGAGCGGTGCCCGGTTAATGTGCTCCATTCTTTACTCAGAACAGCTGATGGTGACCTCCTCCTCTGGGTAGGGTTACACAACGACCCTTCCGGAAACTCTGGAGCAAAACAAGGGGGAGAGGTGGAGGAGAGGAGGAGAGGAGAAGGGGAAGGGAGACAGAGAGAGATGGAAGGAGAGGAAATCGAAGGAAAGGGGGAGATGCGGTCAGAGAGAAGAGGAGAGGGACAGAGGAAGAGAGGAGGTGAGGGAGAGAAATGGAGAGAGGAGAGGGGGTGAGAGAGGAGGAGGTGGAGGAGAGGAGAAGGGGGAGGAACAGAGAGAGGAGAGGAAAAGAAGGAGATGTGCTCAGAGAACAGAGGGGGACAGAAAGAGAGAGGAGGGAGAGAAGGAGAAGGGAAGTAGAAAGAGAGAGAGGAGAAAAGAAGAGAGGAGCGGGTGAGACAGAGGAGGAGAGAAAATAAGGAGAGGGGGAGGAAAAGAAGGAGAGGGGGGAGGAGATGTGGACAGAGGGAGAGACAGAGAGAGAGGGGAGGTGAGGGAGAAAAGGAGAGGGGGAGTAGAGAGAGAAGGGGAGGAAAGAGGAGAGGAGCAGGTGAGACAGGGGAAGAGAGGAAAACAAGGAGAGGGGGAGAGGAAGTGTAAAAGGAGAGAGGGAGAAGATGTGGTCAGAGAGAAGAGGAGAGGAACAGAGAGAGAAAGAGGAGGTGAGGGAGAGAATGAGAGGGGAGGAAAGGAGGGAGGAGAGGAAAACAAGGAGAGGGGAAGAGGGAGAGGAGGAGAGGAAAAGAAGGACAGGGGAAGAGGGGGAAGAGGAGAGGAACAAAGAGAGAGAGGGAGAGAAGGAGGGGAGGAACAGAGAGAGGAGAGGAGCAGGTGAGACAGAGGAGGAGAGGAAAACAAGGAGAGGGGGAGAGTGAGAGGTAGAGAGGAAAAGAAGTAGAGGGAGAGGAAACAAGGAGAGGGGAAGAGGGAGAGGAAAAGAAGGAGAGAGGGAGGAGATTTGGTCAGAGAAGAGGAGAGGGACAGAGATAGAGAGAGGAGGTGAGGGAGAGAATGAGAGGGGAGGAAAGGAGGAAGGAGAGGAAAACAAGGAGAGGGGAAGAGGGAGAGGAGGAGAGGAACAAAGAGAGAGAGAGGGAGAGAAGGAGGGGAGAAACAGAAAGAGGAGGGGAGCAGGTGAGACAGAGGAGGAGAGGAAAACAAGGAGAGGGGAAGAGGGAGAGGAAAAGAACTAAAGGGAGAGGAGAGGAAAACAAAGAGAGGGGAAGAGGGAGAGGAAAATAAGGAGAGAGGGAGGGAGGAGATTTGGTCAGAGAGAAGAGGAGCGGGACAGAGAAAGAGAGGAGGAGGAGAAGGAGAGAAGGAGGGGAGGAAAGGAGAGAGGAGAGGAGTGGGTGAAACAGAGGAGGAGAGGAAAAGAAGGAAAGAGGGAGGAGATGTGGTCAGAGAGAAGAGGAGAGGGACAAAGAGAGAGAGAGAAGAGGTGAGGGAGAGAAGGAGAGGGAGAGGAGGAGATGGAGAGGAAAAATGGAGAGGGGGAGGAGATAGGGTGAGAGAGAGAGGAGAGAAAAAGAAGGAGAAAGGGAGAGAAGGAGAGGAGGAGAGAGGAGAGGGCTTTAGAGGCAATACAGAGAAAACAACATGGGTAAGAGAGAGGACAGAAAGAGAGGAGAAGAGAAAGAGGTGGGGGCAAACAGATAAAAAAGGAGAGAGGAGGTACTGAAAGAAGGGCAGAAATTAAAAAAAAGAAAGAAAGAAAGAAAGAAAGAGAGACCTCCCCCCAGGGCCAGAGGAAATTCACAGTTTCTGTCTAAACATGTTCTAAACCAAAGTGAGATTATATTCGATCGTTAATCAATTTGTTGGAATCACCGACACAAAAAACTCTGCAGGGGAGAAAAAAAAGAGTATAAAATAAATGTCTTGCAGCTCTAATTTGTTTTTACATCAGTCCCTCGAGTGTTGCATCAATATTTAACATCATTGCATAAACCACGTGCTTTCATTTTATGGCAATAACAATCGATCATATTACCCCGGATTACATCATAACTGTTTAGAACAAAACAAAGCAGTGACTAATGTTATTTATACTTTATTTACGTGGGGATTTTTTATTATAATTATATTTATAATTTTATTATAACTAAACGTGAGACTTTTAAAAATGTTTTTAAAACTAAACGTAAGACTTTTTAAAACTATTTTTTGTAATTATAAGAAATGCATGTTGATATAAGTCTTTGATATTGATTAATATCGAGTATCGGTAGATAAAACTATGGTATCGGAATCGGAACTGAAAAAGTTGGATTGGTGCATCCCTAGACTGGACTGGTTGAGGTCTGGGTCTCTGGGTTTTGGTTTGGTTTTTGTTTGGATTCGGCTCTTGGTCTGGTTCTGGTTTTAGTGTGGTCTGGCTCTGGGGTCTTTGGGTTTATGCTGGTCCTGGATTGGTTCTGGTCCTGGATTGGTTCTGGTCCGGGCTCGGTTTTGATCTCGTCTGGTCGGGGGTCTGGTCTCGGGTCGGGTCTGGACTCTGGCTTGGTCTTGTGTGGCTTTAGGGTCTCCGGGTTTTCGCTGGTCCTGGATCAGTTCTCTGTTTTGCTCTTGTTGCTGCAGATCCTCGGCGAAGTCACCGCCTATTTTTAACTTCAATAAAACTCTTCTGTACGCGATTGGTCTGAGCCATTGACGCAAAGCCGTAAATCCGACCGTGATTGGCTCTGAGCGGCCCAAGAATGTGTCAATCGGAGAGACGGGCCAATCAGATGTTCTGAAAGGCCGCGTGGCTCCTCCCTCTGGGCCGTGACGCACAGGGTCATGTGTTGTTTGTGCTCCGGGCCCAGAGACGTGCACAGCGGCCGAATAGAAGCGCTGCTAACCGAGCTAAACCGAGCTAAAACCGAGCTAAACCCGAGATAACGGCGTCCACACGGGAAACATCGCAAAAAGCCAGCACCGGGGGGCTAAAGTGGCGCCACAGACCAGAAAGAACGTGTTTTTTGGGAGGTATCTGGTCCCGCGGGGCGTGAGAGTGCGTGGAGCCGCTTCTGGAGCGAGCCGCGGCTAGCTCCGTTAGCTCCCAAACAAGAATGGGGGCTAGGTCCGCACGGATTAGCCCGCTACAAAAGTGACCTTTGACTGTATGCGCCGATGGCAAATTTTACGGATTACCACGAAGGAAAGGCGGCGATGCTGATGGTGGAGGCGCAGCAGCGGGACCTGGGGCCCGGAGCAGCCGCGAACGGAGAGGGCACAGCCGGGGAGCCAACCGGGGAACCCCCTTCTCCCGTAATTAATATCGGCAGCGGCGGAGGAGGCGGCGGGGCTCGGTTTCATCCACATTTACCGCCCTCCAGTCACCTCCATAACCTGCACCAGGCCCCGAAAGAGCTCCGAGAGCAACAGCAGCATGTGTCCGGGGACAGCACACCGACGCACGGTCAGGCGCAGGAGGAGCCCCCCCGGTCCCCCGCAGCCGCCTCCAGCAGCAGTCATGTTTTCCCCCCTGTGGGCTCCGACGCCGTGGATGATATTCGTAAATGTGGATATCTACGGAAGCAGAAACACGGACATAAGCGGTTCTTTGTGCTGCGAGCCGCCAGTCACTCCGGACCGAGCCGTTTGGAGTATTATGATAGTGAGAAGAAGTTTCGGAGCAGCCTGCGCGCCTCCTCCGCCGCCACTGTAGCCCCCTCCTCCCCCAAAAGAGTCATCTACCTGTACCAGTGTTTCACCGTGAACAAGAGGGCGGACTCCAAGAACAAGCACCTCATCGCCCTCTACACCAAGGATGAGTATTTCGCGATCGTGGCGGAGAACGAGGCGGAGCAGGAGGACTGGTACGTGGCCGTGAGTGCGCTCATGAACGAGGGCAAGAAGGGACACGTGGATTCGGACGATCTGGACGACGGGTACGGGACCGTTACGCCGGGGACTGTGTTTAAGGAGGTGTGGCAGGTGAATGTGAAACCCAAAGGACTGGGACAGACGAAGAACCTCACCGGAGTTTACCGCTTGTGTTTGTCCAGTAAAACCCTTCACCTGGTTAAGTTGAACTCTGAGACGCCGTGTGTGAACCTACAGCTCATGAACATCCGGCGCTGTGGACACTCTGAGAGCTTTTTCTTCATCGAGGTGGGACGCTCGTCTTCGATTGGACCTGGGGAGATCTGGATGCAGGTGGATGACTCTGTGGTGGCTCAGAACATGCATGAGACGATTCTGGAGACCATGAAAGCCTTAAAAGCCTTCGCAGAGTTTCGCCCCCGGAGTAAAAGTCAGTCCTCTGGCTCAAACCCGATGCCCTTCATCACAACGCGCCGCCATCTTGGAAACCTACCTCCGAGTCAGACGGGATTACAACGGCGGTCAAGGACAGAGTCTGTGGTTGGGACGCCGCCATCCAGTAAAAGCTCCGGAGCGAGTGGGTATCGCTTCAGGACGTCCAGCGAAGGCGAAGGGACGATGAACCGGCCTTTCCGCTCCGCCACGGGAAGCCTAGTGCACCTGAACTCAACGCGAGCGCAACACGGCAGGCAGGAGTCGGGCGGGGCGGCGGCGACAGGTAGCACAGGTACGAATACGGCAGGTGCACGCTTCGCCAGGGCTGTCCCAGGCACGTCAACTTACCACGCTCGCTCCGCCTCTCTGCCCGTGTCACACTTCCCCTCCACCACCAGCCCTGTGAGCGTTTCCTCCAGCAGTGGGCATGGCTCCGTCTCAGACACCCTCACACGACCATCAAGCGCCTCCATCTGCGGCTCACCGTCTGACGGAGGATTCAACTCCTCAGACGAGTACGGTTCCAGCCCCGGAGACTTCAGGTACTTCAGAGTCCGCAGCAACACGCCGGACTCGCTCGGAAACACGCCACCCATCCGAGAGGAAAACTGTTTGAATGACTACATGGCAATGGGCTGGAGCCGCGACGTGTTTGGTCCCAGTGCAGCAGATGGTTTACGAGACGAGGGCACATCCACTGAAGACGAGCGCTTCTCCTCTTCGTCACTGCGCAGAAGGACGCACTCGTGCTCGCGGCCTACAGGGGGCGCCACAGGTGGATCTGGTGTGGCCATGTATCAGAAAACCACACAGACGAACTTCTCCTTGGACGAAAGCTCAGACACGCCGCCGTTCGGAGGCGGGCTGCTCCGCGGGGGTCCCTCCTCTTCGTCCTCGTCTCTGCGCTCGGACTATAGCTCCTGCTCTGAACACAGCCAAAGCCGCCCGTCCACTCTGCCTCGCCACGACTCGACTGGTGAACGCCCTTCCCTTTCCTCCTCCACCAAAGAGGACAGCGGCTACGTGCCCATGATGTGCGGCGTGGCGGCGTCTTCCCGGGACACACCCCCGGACTACATGCCCATGCTGCCCTCCCATTCGCCGCTCTTCTCCCGCGTGGCCCCTCCCCCGCCTCAGCCACAGTCATTCACGGACTCACACGGATACATGATGATGCTGCCAGGAGGGGGCAGCGGCGGCTCTCCCTCCCCAGTGCAAGCCTCACCTCAGGCTAGAGAACGAGAAGCAGAACGGCCCGAGAACGGTGAGTACATGGACATGTCGTACAGCGGCGCAACGAGGAGCCACGCCCCCTCCACCCCTGAGGCCACGCCCAAACCTCACAACCCGTACTTTTCTCTGCCACGCTCGTACAAGGCGCCCACGAGAGAACGAGACGAGAGGGACTACAGTGAGTATGTGCCCATGAGCTCACCCGCCAAACCTGGCCACACCCCCTCACACCCGCCTCCCCCTTACTCCGCCCACCACACCACCGCCGCGATGTTGGACCGCCGCACACGACCCAACCGCCTTCCCCTGGGCCGGAGGAGCTTCCATGGGCCAATCAGAGTGAGCGAACCGGCCACCACCTCCACGGGCGTGTCCACCTCAGCGCCGTCTCGCTCCGGTGACCCCTCTAGCCCCGGCGAGTACATCAACATTGAGTTTGGGGAACACTTTCCACATCAGCAGCAGCCCCCGGCGTATCCTTTCCCTGATGCCTCTGAGCAGCGCACTTCTCCGGCCCCGCACCAGGACTACATGTGTCTGGAGGTGGGACCGGAGAAGAGCCAGTCCCCTCGGCCCAGCCTGGTGGCCCCCTGGAACCCCCCGAGCTACATTCGGCCCGCAGCGGCCAGCGGGGGGTGCTGGGGGAAGGGGGATGATTACACGGACATGACGTTCATGAGCGGAGACAGGACCAGTCCCACCGCCATGCTCCAGCACCTGTGCCTCCTGGAGGGGCGCTACAACCCTCCCGGGCCCGCCACGCTCCCTCCTATCAGCCCCGGGGCAGCTGCAACTGAGCCCAAAGTGGTCCGAGCGGATCCACAGGGCCGGAGGCGCCACAGCTCTGAGACGTTCTCCACCAACGCTCCAGCGGGAGGGGCCTCGACCCACGCCACAGCTTCCAATCAGGGAGCAGCCAACGGGTCCTACCTGCCGGATGGTCAGACGTCCAGGTGAGTCAGCACAAATCTAACAGTCTGTAACTAACTGGAGAGGTGCACTTTGGACTGACGTTTGGTCTCAATTTGGGAGTATTAAGCTTACAATCTAAAAGCTTAGAGATACCCAAACAACTTTTTCTAATACCCATTTAAGCCTGTTGTGGTAATTACTCTGTCAACTTACTGTTTAATAAGTGAAAGCTGGGATAATATTTTTGGGACACATTTACATTTTCTTTGTCGCAGTGGGGATAGTTTTGGTTATTTTGAACAAGTAACTTCTGATTGAGTATAGATACAAACTAATTAGTGTTTCATTCTTCTTTATTCATGTTTTTACAATGTTGACACAGTAGTGGTATTATTTTAAAATAAACTAAGTAGTTTATTGCAGTGTAAATGTGAGTGTATTTTTAATAGTTAATGGTTATATAATTGCTTGTGCAGGTGGAGCAGTTCTGCCTCCTTCGACAGCGTGTGGATGTCTGTAGAGGGGCTGGGAGCAGAGTCTCACCTAACCCAGCCCCGGGGCTTCGATTCGGGCTTGTCTCCGGTGACGTCGGCCTCCTCTTCCTCCTCGGGGTCGTCCGGGAGCCGGATCAGTCGGAATGCCGGATACCAGAACGGACTGAACTACATCGCGCTGGAGCTGAGGGACGATGGCAGCACTGCCACAACGGTGACCTCCGGCAGCGACACCGGGAGCTCGTCCACGCCCACCGGAGCCCCGCCCCTGCCTGCTGCTGCCATGGCGACCGGAACCACGCCCACCGGAGCCCCGCCCCTCCTCGAGAACGCCGCCTACGCCAGTATAGACTTCAGCCGCTCGGACCGGGTCTCCTCCACACAGGGTGAGTTCAGAGGCACACAGGGAGGGCATCTGACACACAGGGGTATTTTTGTTATTTTGCAGCCCGAGCGTAGAGTCTGAAGATGCATTATGTAACTTTTCTGGTGGATGGTCCGCCGCCTACTTGTCATCATAGAGATATTGTTGTTTAATTCGGATGCTCGACTGTATGGCGACAAGCAGGTGATGCTACTAGGCCTTGTTTAGGGTATTTTTAGGGTATTTTTGAGCAGTAAACCCTCCTGTAATTGAAAGATCTCCATGGAAACAAGCAAGTGACAGGTCCTACATTCGAAAAGTTCCATATTGCAGCTTTAACCAGTTGAATGTGGTGCTTTTGTGCTGTTTTTGTGTATCGTTGCTTGTGGTTTGAATCGAACGGCTCGGTATAGTCCTGGTGAAGTGTGTGAACCTTGGAGAAACTCTGTCCTGGGGCAGATTGAGGTCAGCGTGGCCGTCGTTTTGGGCCTCATGTTTGATTCTGAAGTGTGCACTGTGGTCTCAGACTTAGCCCTGTCACGATAATTATTATTTCGACTTATCGTTCAGTATATGAAAGCTGAAACTATATATTTGGGACTTAGTATTCATCATATGTACAGTTTCTTTACAAAAATGGGGCGATTTTTGCTATTTTTCTGTACTATGATGAGATTTGAGCTCTAGAGGGTAGAGTAAATAACATCTGTGACTAAATATCGGTTTATTCTGCTGTTTATTTGTTGCAGCTCATACTGTATCTTGAAGGTTTACTGGAACTGTTCTGCTTTGTGTCAGTGGCATAAAGTTCTGAGCAAATCATGAAAGCTGTACTATCATCAGTACTATCATTTCTTCCACAAACAACCAAATCTCCTGTCTCATGCAGCATAAATACTGCTTACCCTGTAGTAGAGCTAGGCCGATCTGCTACCTGCCTTAAAACTCCACCAAGGCGATGTTTTGTTTGGCCAACCAGCTACGTCCATATGAATAAAGAGAACGCAATACTACGTATACACTTTTATTTGAACGCTTAAGTCCAAAGAGTGTACAACAAAAATGTGACTACACTGCTCTTTTATAGTTTATTGTGAAATAACACAGCCCTTCATTCAGTATCGTCCCTGAAATATCGGCAGAGCTGCTCGGCCATTGGTTTCTCTGAATCCTAAATAATATTGTCTGCGTCGGCCATGGAAAAAAAAAAAACATTGGTCGATCTGAAAAGTGATTCTTGTATTAGTTTGTCAATTAAAATGGGCCAATATAAAGCTGTGCCAAAAATCGAAAGATTGAGATTTCTACTTTGGGCGATCTCGATGGTAAGGCGTGCGCATTTTATCATGTGGCATTTTATTGTTTGGCATTTTATCGTGCGGTTTCTGCCACTAGCGGTAACTCGCGTATGCTTTTAGGTTTAATACTCATTCCAACTTTTGAATGTGAATTTCTCTGGAATTATTGTATTGAGCAAGATAGCTGTCAGAAGTATTCGTGTGCGTAGGATAGAAATCCGTGCATATTTGGGAAATCTGTGCGTATTTGGCTGTAGTTGAGCAAAAAATAAACATTTGTAAACTCTCAAATGAGTCCAGTCAAGGATGAAATACGTTGTGTGTATTTTATCCATTAGAATACGAATCGAAAAGTTACGACATCAAGAATTGCTATTACAAAATGAAATGTTACGATTACGCATTCTTCAATACAAATACGAATTCACAGACGCGACTTTACTGTCAAAATACATCAACGGTAGATCTCGCGTTCAGCCTCTTGGCCTTAATGCCACCGCCATCTTGGTACAGGCTTCCCTGCCTGTGTGACATGATGATGTATTTTTGACAGTAAAGTCGCGTCTGTTTTTGTTGTTGTTTTTTTTCCCCCATATCTGTCAGCCTTAGAGCAATATATCAGGCCCTTATTTTTGGACTTTTTTTTGCTATCGGCCTTAACTCTCTCAGTACTAATGCGAAGCGATAACTGCACAAAATATAACTACACAGCTCTCTTATGGGTTTGTGGTATAAAAAAAGGGCTGTGGATGAGTTTATAATAAATTCATGGGAAATATTCAAATCAACCCAGCATCGGATCAAAAATATTGTCCATCGTTTTCTCTGGGTCCTAAACTTTAATCTGTATCGGCATTTTAAAATGTGAACTTTTTTAACAGAATCGTCTTATTAAAACGTAAATCGCACCTAATCACAATTTGTCTGAAAATTGTCAGAAAACTCTCAATTCCGTAGATTTCCCGTGCAGACCTGGTTTAACCCTTTTTCCCGTCCCTCTCTCCTGACTCTGTTAAACGAATGATGGGAGTCTCCACTTGTAGGAGGAAGTGCCCATCTCTTGCTCTAAATTGTATCCTGTTTCAGGCACAAGTGCATCGTGGGTAGAGTAGTTTCTAGTAAATGAAATCATGTGTTTTTATATAAAGTTTTTGGAGCAGAGTGAGTCAGCGAGGATGAGTCAACACTAAAGAGCAGCGCTTTATGGGACAAAGCAAAGTGCAAAGTCTACAGCAGAACTACTCTTAAAACTACTACTGCTATTGCTTATACTACTGCTACTACTGCTGCTACTACTGCTGCTACTACTGCTGCTACTACTGCTGCTACTACTACTACTACTACTACTACTAATACTACTACTACTACTACTGCTACTATTACTACTACTGCTAATACTACTACTGCCACTATTAATACTACTACTACTACTGCTAATACTACTGCTAATACTACTACTGCCACTATTAATACTACTACTACTACTACTGCTAATACTACTACTGCTACTACTGCTAATACTACTACTACTGCTAATACTACTACTGCCACTATTAATACTACTACTGCTAATACTAGTACTACTACTATTGCTACTACTACTACTAACAACTACTGCTGCTGTTACTACTACTGCTTCTACTGCTACGATTACTACTGCTAATACTACTATGAACAACCACTCCTGTTACTACTACTACTACTACTACTGTGACTGCTAATACTACTCCTACTACTGCTAGTACTATTACTACTGCTAATACAACAACTACTGCTAATACTACTCCTACTACTGCTGCTGCTGTTATTATTACTACTACATCTGCTGCTGCTGTGACTGCTAATACTACAGCTACTACTACTACTACGACTACTACTCCTACTGCTGCTGCCGTTACTGCTGCTATTGTGACTGCTAATACTACTATTACTGCTATTTCCGCTACCAGCTGCTGCTACTACTACTTCCTGCTAGTACTGCTACTACAGCTACTACTGCTACTCCTACTGCTATTACTATGACTCCTTCTGCCACTGCTGTTCCTTCTACTCCTAATTGCTGCTACTTCTTCAGTTAGATATAACCAAAGGGCAAGTCTAGAGGATGACTACTGTTAAAACGATTACCACTACTACTAAAACATATAAAACATGTATCATCGCGATTTCTTTTGCATATTGATCCATCTACGACATTCAATTCCACTTTTTTCCCATTTGAAGTAAATATGTCTTTAGATCTAAAAAAAAGTAAACAATCTAAACAATACAGACTTTGAATCAGTGCCCTTTAACGCACACAGGTCAGATCACATGTTTGTACAGATCTAAACTACAGGGTGAGTGGGTTTTCTGCACAATAAGATGTATTTGTTTGTTTGTGGAGGAAATGATGGAACTTCAAAACCTGCCGCCTTTTTGATTCGCTGTTGGAGACAATTCGAGTAGTGATTTTGACGTTCAGGACCTCGCAGCAGATCTTTAGTCGTGCATGTTTTGGCTTCTCTCCGTCCTCCATCCCTCTTCCCTCCTTCCTCCCTCCTTCTGCCCCTCCGTCTCCTCGGGGCAGATCGTCGCGTCTGCCGTCAGCCCTTTGATGTGGCGGCGTACCCGTGGTCGCGGCGTGTCCGGGCGGCTCCACAGGAAACGCATCATCGCGGCTCTGGAATGCACTTCCCGTCGGCCGCGGCGTCACACCTGGATTTGTCCCCCTGAAACACGCTCCAGTTACATTATAGGCTAAGAAGTGGTTTTTTTCCTGTTGTAAATTGTGCTTTTTAGACATTTTTTACCAGATAACAAAGCGTGGTATTTCCATGTTTGTTAGACTAAAAAGAGTTGAGTTTTGGGGAGTCACTTTTGAGGTGCTGTTCTGGGTCAGTGATGTGTTGCAGTTTCAAATGCTCAAAAAATATAGGGGAAATATAGGGGAAAATATATTTGACATACAAAATTTGTTAATTTTTTGGTATATTCAAGTGTATGTTTTATCATTTTGTATATGCGTCATGACAAAAAAATTAGATAAAACATTTTTCTGCATTTAAAGCCAGGAACGTCCTAAAAATGTCTTTCGGTGGACATACTGTTAAAATTTAATGAAATTTAAAATAACTTGTATTGTTGAAAATGAAGAAAAACATAAACTGAGATCGACAAACAATAGGCCTTTAAAAAGTTGAGAATAATTTCACACTTTGCCGTAATACACCATTATCTCTCAACCCTGGTACCAAGTTTGTTTGTTTTTTCATAGAAAGAGTGAAACACTTCAACATTGGATAAAACTTAAGCACATTAACACTTTTCCTCTTTAAATTGAAGTTCTTATGTAAAAAATAAATAAATATATATATATATATATTTATGTCAAAACATTTTTTTCCTGATACATTTCACTATAATTTCAGTGTAAAACAGAGCTACAATGAAAGAAAAATATTATTACATACATAAACTTAATCAAAAAATGTTTAGGCCAAAATTGTAAACTGGACAATTCAATTCAGAAATCTCATCTTGTCTCGTTCCATCTTCGTTTATGGAGCTCAACAGTGACCGCCCATCCCTGGTTCCTATAAGTACATTTCTTATTTTTTCAGAATAAATGTGTGTATGTATCTTATCAATACATTTATGGAAACGCACACCTCTAACTAATGACCACAGGACCTGTCAGTTTATTTCAAATCAGTTTCTGAAACTTTATAAACATCATCTCCATGGAGGATGTCTCTGTGTGATCCCTCAGCCGTCCTGGTGTGATCCATAACAAAAGAAACATTCAGATCCGTAAACTAGGGACGTAACGATATAAAAATCCCCCTGTACGACATTTTCACAATATGCATCTCATGGGTCGATTTATTGCAATATTTTGTGGAGGCTTACGAAATTTTGAATATGCTTTTTCCTTTTTAAAAACCTTGAAAGAGCCTTTGGTAGTGTTACAATATGAAGAATTAAGATTTAAAAGTGCTTCATAACAGTTATTTTTTCATGTAGTCTTCACCAGCAACACCAAAGGATCATGGTCTATGTAGTTCCATCTGTTTTTTGAGCTGTTGCTGTGTTAGATAAAGTCATTCAAAGTGCATCACAAAATAAAAAAGACATTAAAATCACAAAGAAAGACTTTCAAATCATCATAACGGTTAATTTAAGCAAAGGGTAGTTCGATATATTGTGATGGACAATACGATATTACGATATTTCTGTCCCTGAGTCATATTTGGCGTAACTATGGACTTGGAATGATTCTACTAAATTTAACCCATTGAACAGTGTAGTTGTAGCTCTGGGTAACAAAGAGAAGCCGTAAACAAGCAGACGTGTTAGTTTCAGTCAGATTTTTAAAGTGCACTGTGGAACTTTTCTGTTGGAGGGTCCGTTACCTCCTCGTCTCCACGGATACGTCGTCGCTTTGTCCAGTATTGCATTAAACGTACCCATTTCCGTGTTTTAAGGCACTAAAAACGCCTTGAAAATTAGAGCAAAACATGCGAGATGGAAAAGTTTAAAGCTACTGCGGAACATTTCAGTCATTGCAACATCTCCATGGAAACAGTCGGCCGACAGAGTTCCACGATGCCACCAGCGATCTGTCCAGAACCGAAGAAGCTGCTTGGATGAGTGCGCAAAATGTCCAGTTGACATATTAGATTCCCCCCCCTTTTTTTTTTTGCTATCTCCATGGAGGCGATATGGTTTGGGAGCCTCCACCAGGAAAGTTCCACAGTGCAGCTTTAAGTCCTGTGGTCCCTGCAGGTCAGGACTCAAAATGGCCGTGTGGCGTGTGTCTCTGATCGGTCTGACATCTGTGAAGCTTCTCTCTCCTCTTACCCCTCTCTCCTCTCCTCTTACCCCTCTCTCCTCTCCTCTTACCCCTCTCTCCTCTCCTCTTACCCCTCTCTCTCTCTCTCTCTCTCTCTTTGTTTCTCTCTTCTTGCCCCCTCTTTCTTCCATTCCTTTCCTCTTCTCTCTCTCTAATTCACTCTTTCCTCTCCATCTTTTATTTCTTTGTCTATCCTTGCTCTCCTTCTCCCTCTTGCCACCTCTCCTCCCCCGCGCTTTTCCTCATCCGTCTCTCTCCTTTTCTACTCCCTCTCCTTTCCTTGTCCCCTTCTCCCCTCTCTCTCCCCTCTTTCTCTCCCTCTCTCTCCCTCTCTCAGGTCTAGTTTGGTCCCTGGTTTCTGATGTCCTCCTCCTCTCTCTCTCTTTCTCTCTCCCACTCTCTTCCCCCTCTCCCTCCCTTCTCTTTCTGTCCCTCTCTAATTATCTCCTCTCCTTCACCCTCGCTCCTCTCCCTCTCTCTCGTTCCTCTTTCTCTCCCTCTCCTCCCCCCTCTCCTTCTCTCCTCTCCTCTCACCTTTGCTCCTCTCATTCTCCCCTCTCCCTTGCTCCTCTTTCTCTCCTTCTCCTTCTCTCCCTCTTCTCTCCCTCTCTCCTTTGCTCCTCTCCCTCTCCATCCCCCTTTCCCTCTCTTCTTTCTCTCTCTCTCCCTCTCTCAGGTCTAGTTTTGTCCCTGATTCCTGATGTCCTCCTCCTCTCTCTCGTTCTCTCTCCTCTCCTCCCCCTCTCTCCCCTCCTCTCCTCCTCTCTCCCTCTCCCTCAGGTCCGGTTTCATCCCTCGTTCCTGATGCCAGTCTGTATTTAGCCTGTAAACGAAGCCCTCGCTCCTCTCTTCCCCAAACGGAAAGAATCTATTAGCCCCCTGTCAGAGCTCACTACACACTTACCGTTTATTAGACCCTTTTAAAGCTGCGCTCTGGAACTTTTCTGCAAAACAATAACATGAGGGAGACCAGCAGGTGGCACACTCCCCCGCAGAACTATCAAGCCCCTCACGCTTGAACTAAACCATGTGGAAAAATGTTCTCACGGTCGACATGGCGTATTTGGTCGGCGTAACTTCAGTGGAGAGTAATGGGCAGCTTCACTCAACTTATCAAATTTTCTCCAAATAATTGCACAAATGGCTTCAAATTGCACATAATAATAGATCAAAACACCGAGAAGGACCACGAGGCTGAAGGTCACTAACCTGGCCTTTGTACAGGTCCATATTCCACTCTCCTCAAGTGCTGGATCATATGACGGCCGGTGTTATATGACTTTAAACCGTATGTATAAATGGACCTGCTATGGAGCGCCACATTTTCCCCAGAACTGTTTCATTTGACTGAAGCTGAAGCTGTAGGTGACGTCACAGTCCCTCAGTCCACTTCTGTGTACAGTCTGTGTTTAGAATTAGATGTGTTTTCTGTCTAAAGCCACCGCACTGATGTGGGGAAGACGTCCATGGGGATGATGGGACGGCCCGGGGCCAGTTTTTCACTGCTGCACCTGTGGAACATTTGGCTCAGTTTAGTTTAGGGTTTGGTTTAGTGTTTAGTTTAGTGTTTGGTGTTTAGTTTAGTTTAGTGTTTGGTGTTTAGTTTAGTGTTTATTTTGGTGTTTAGTTTAGTGTTTGGTTTAGTGTTCGGTTTACTGTTTGATTTACTGTTTAGTTTAGTGTTCAGTGTTTGGTTTAGTTTACTGTTTGGTTTACTGTTTAGTGTTCAGTATTCGGTTTGGTGTTCAGTGTTTAGTTTAGTGTTTGCTTTAGTGTTCAGTGTTTGCTTTAAGTGTTCAGTGTTTGCTTTAGTGTTCAGTGTTTGCTTTAGTGTTCAGTGTTTGCTTTAGTGTTCAGTGTTTAGTTTGGTGTTTAGTTTAGAGCAGGGGTGTCAAACTCATTTTGGTCCGGGGGCCGTATACAATTAACTTTGACTCCAAAGGGGCCGGATCAGAAAACTCATGGCATATACACCCCAAAAATAGCAATGAGTCCATATATTTGTGCAGAGAAACGCAAATCTATTACAGAAATCTTTTTTTTTTTTTTTTTTTTGATTTTACAAAATATTATAATATTATGCTAGGTTAGGTTGCTTTCACAGCAGCATCACTAGCCTCTTGGCCCCTGGGTGAAAACAGACGGCTGTTTGTTCAGTTCCAGCAATAATTCGTTTATCTTCTGTCTTCTCAATTCTCTGTTCAAGTTATTGTATTTTTCGCAGTGTCTCGTAGTGGTGTTTAAGATCATATTCTTGACCGCCGCCACTTGTTGCAAACACACCAAGCACAGGTTTCCCATTCACCTCCGTGAACAAATAAGAATTAGTTAATTTTTCTTGGAAAATCCTGTACTCAGCTCCACTTTTCTTATTTTTGACATTTTGCTGATGAGGGTGTCACGGTCAACAGTCAAAACGATTGTCCTTTAAGAACGTTTGGAAAGAGGCAGGTCTTCATTTGTCTGGTGGAGGCGCCACGCACAGAAGCATTGGAGATGCTGCTATGCTAAGCTGCGCAGAAAATTACCAGAAAAATCTGAAAATTTTAAATATTTTAATAGAAAATCAGCCGAGGGCCAGATTAAAGGTCTTGGAGGGCCGGATCTGGCCCCCGGGCCGCATGTTTGACACCTGTGGTTTAGAGTTTAGTTTAGTGTTTAGTTTGGTGTTCAGTGTTTAGTTTAGTGTTTGCTTTAGTGTTCAGTGTTTAGTTTAGAGTTTAGTTTAGTGTTTAGTTTGGTGTTTTAATTTTAGTTTAGTTTAGTTCAGAGCAGTGATTAGTAGAGCCGTGAGCGCCCTCTGGAGGGTCAGAAGAGGATACTACATTTAATATGACACTGGCCAGAAAGAGCTGGTCCTGATGTAAAAAAAACAAAAGTTAAGAACCTCCAGTTTGGCGAAAAATGCTTCAAAAAATCCTTCCAGTTGTAGAGTGTTGCTGTCACTGCTGGAATAGAAGAATACACAACCATTTAAGTACCTGTGAGTCGTATTTGGAGCGCTGTGCTAAGACTTTTCTCGTTTTTGTGACACATTTGTGTTAAGTGTCGCTTCAGACGGGGTTACAGAGCCTTTATATCCACACTCCTGCAGGTGTTTTACAAATACGTTTATTCAAAGTGTTGCAAACCCGGAGTGAGATTAGAATCGCTTCATATTTTAATAAGATTCTGTTCAAAGTTCACATTTTAAACACGTCCGGAGGAAATGCCAAAAAGCCTGAAATCTGAACTGTCAAACGAAGACAAGAGTCACACTTGAGAACACGTTTGCGCAGATCTGAAGTGCACAGTTAGACGTTTTTATGCGCGAGAAGACAGACTTTTTGATTTGGATGTAGGGAGAGACCGAGACAGACACACGGAGCGAGGGAGAAACAAAGGGAGTGAAAGAGAGACAGAGCGAAAGAGGTCCTGAGGTTCAAAACAAGTCCCGTCCTGACCTGATCTGACCCGGCTCACACCTGCGTCAGCTCGAGCGTTCGCCGCCGCTGAGCAACGCCACAACAGGGGTCAAACTACAGACCGCAGAAGAAGAAAACATGGAGAAAGTGCGCTGAGGTCAACAATAAGAACACGGAGTCTGAGCATGTGACACTGCGGAGCTTCACCTGCTTTTCTCCGTGGGGATGTCGCTGCTTTTCCCGGAAGATTTCACAGTGTTGCATTAAAGGTCCTGACGGCGTGATACGGAGCACATTCCCGCAGAGCCGCGTGTTTTTAGCGAGTTTCCGTGTTTTTGTGTGGCGCGAACAAAAGTGACGGACTGTGTGGCATTTCAGCACAGGAGGAAAGCCAAAGACTGGAGCAGAGGAGAGAAGAGAGAAGGAGAGAGGAAAGAAGGAGAAAAAGGGGGAGAGAAAAGAGAGAGAAAAAGGATTGGAAGAGAGAAGAGGAGTGGGAGAGAGAGAAGAGAAGAGAGGAAAGAGAAGAAGGTTGGGAGAGAGGAGAGGGAGAGATAGAAGAGGGGAGAGAAGAGGAGAGGAAAGAGACAAAGAGAGGGGAGAGGAAAAGAAAGAGAGAAAAGAGGAGAGGAAATAGAGAAGAGAAGAGGGAGAGAGAAGAGAAGAGAGGAAAGAGAAGAGGAGAGGAAAGAGACAAAGAGAGAGGAGAGGAGAGAGATGAGAATAGAGAGAAGAGAGGAAAGGGAAGAGGAGAGGGAGAAGAGGAGCGGGAAGAGGAAAGGAAAGAGGGAGAAGAGGTGAGGGAAGAGAAGAGGAGTGAGGAAAGAAGAGGAGAGGGAGAGAGAGGGGAGTGGAGAGAGAAGAGAGGAAAGAAAAGGCAAGAGGAGAGGGAGAAGAGGAGCGGGAAGAGGAGAGGAAAGAGGGAGAAGAGGAGTGAGGAAAGAAGAGGAGAGAGGAAAGAGGAGCGAGAAAAGGAGAAAGAGAATAGGAGCGGGGAGAGGAAAGAGGGAGAAGAGGAGAGGGAAGAGGAGAGTGAAAGAGAAGAGGAGAGGAAGCAAGAGGGAAGACGGGAGAGGGAGAAAAGAGGAGGGAGAAAAGAAGAGGAGAAAGGCACGAGAGAAGAGGAGAGGGAAGAGGAGAGAGGAAAGAGAGGGATAGAGGAGATGGGGAGCGAGTGGGGTGGGAAAGAGGCAAGAGGGCGAGAGGGAGAGGAGAGGAGCTTGGTAGAGAGAGAAAGAGAAAAGGAGAGAGGACAGGGCTGGAGAGAGAGAGAAGATGGGTAGAGACAGAAGTAGAGGAATAGGTGGAGAGAGAGAGAGAGACAGAAAAGGAGACGGTTGAGGAGAGTAGAGGGAGAGGAGATGGAGAGAGAATCAGATTAGAAAAGAAGGATGGAGGAGAGCGTTTAGTCCCTGTAAACCTGCACTAAATGAGGACTGAACCTGGACTAAATGAGGACTGAACCTGGACTAAATGAGGACTGAACCTGGACTAAATGAGGACTGAACCTGGACTAAATGAGGACTGAACCTGGACTAAATGAGGACTAAACCTGGACTAAACGAGGACTAAATGAGGACTAAACCTGGACTAAATGAGGACTGAACCAGGACTAAATGAGGACTAAACCTGTACTAAATGAGGACTAAACCTGGACTAAATGAGGACTAAACCTGGACTAAACGAGGACTGAACCAGGACTAAATGAGGACTAAACCTGCACTAAATGAGGACTGAACTTGGACTAAATGAGGACTGAACCTGGACTAATTGAGGACTAAACCAGGACTAAACCAGGACTAAACCAAGACTAAACCTGGTCTCTTCTTCTCTTCCAGACTGAGGGCCAGGACCTTCTTCTTCTTCTTGAAGTGGACGCTGCACCGGCGCCCTCCAAACTGCTGCTCCCTCCTGGACAACGCCTGTCACTACAACTCTAACCTTCATTTTTGGATTTTTGACTTTTGATTTTTTTTTTTTTTTTTTTTTACATATCTCCTTTTCTTTTGTTTTATAATAATAATAATATTGATAAACCCCCTGTCCCTCTCCATCGTGGGCTGCTTTCCCAAAACGACAAACTGTGAAAATAAAAAAAGGGAGATTGGACTCTTCAGCCAATATGGTACTGACAAAAGCACCGACGCTGAATCTTTCGATCGTCATTTTTGCCCCTGAACCTGTTTACCTGTGTCCGTTTTCCCTTAAAAATCAGTACAGGGCAGCGGAAATGAAATCTTGTTAAAATGGCTTCCAAATTCAAGTGAGTTTTTGTTGAAATATTTCAGATTTTGACTCATTTCAAACCATGATTTTTTTTATTATTATTTTTTTTGAGAGATGAACTGGTCTCCAAAAATATTTATGACAAATATAAGTGAAATAATCTGATATATTTCAAGATTTTAAAGTTCTCATTTAAATTTTGAGGGGAAAAAAATGAACTCTAAGCTTGATTAAATATGAAAATTCTAAAAACAGATGAGAGATTGAAAGCTGAAACACAGGAACACTACAGGATTTTCAAATTAACATCCACATTTTAAATTTGAAGCCATTTTAACAAACCTGGGCTTTATTTTTCACTGCAAAGTTTGTGGCTGGGTCCATTCAAGCTTCAGGAGTGGTACAAAACTCCACAGCGCCCCCTACGCTTCGATAAAGGGGGAGTTTTTGCACAGTTTACCAGTGCAGTTTCCTCTAGTCTTTACTTTTCTGGTACTAAAACGGTCCGACAAATACAAAACGATCCAAGCAGTATTTAATTTTTGCAGTTTTCTATCGTAATTTATTCATATTTTTACCTCATGAGGAGAGCGGTACAAAATTCAAGAGTTAATTTTGGATTTTATTTGTGTTCAGATAGATTATTGTTTTTGAATTTGTTTGACAAGTCATTTAGACATTTCAAAAAGTTTACATATATTTGCTCAGACAATGTGCTGTAAAAGTGAAATTTGGCCATTTGGGGGGAAAAAACCCCCAAATGTTGCTTTGTGTAAATAAAAATATTCCTGGTTTAATTCATTTCAGGAAGAATTTGAGATTTCAGTATTTTTCTTATGAGAAGAATTTCATTACGATTTAAAGAATCTTTACTCTTATTGACTCATGGCCAATGCAGTAGTTCATGGACTGGACCAGGACTGGACCAGGACTGGACTAAATCTGGACTAGACCAGGACCAGGAAATCCTTCATTCCCTTTGATTCACACTAAGGCCTAAAACAGGACTAGACCCGGACTATACCCGGAGTCAGCTGGGACTGAACCAGGACAGAACCAAGACTCAACGAATACTCAGCTGGGACTGAACCAGGACTAAACCACTGACTCAATCGGGACTAAATCAGGTCTAAACCAGGATTGAAACAATACTGAACTGACACTCAACCAAGAAAAAACCAAGGACTCAACTGGGACTAAATCAGGCCTAAACCAAGGACTCCACTGGGACTAAACCAGGACTAAACAAGGACGCAGTTAGGACTAAATTAGGACTAAACCAAGGACTCAACTGGGACTAAATCAGGACTAAACCAAGGACTCAATCAGGACCAAACCAAAGACTCAATCAGGACTAAACCAAAGACTCAGCTGGGACTAAATCAGGACTAAACCAAGGATTCAACTAGAACTGAACCAGGATTAAACCAGGACTCAACTGGGATTGAACCAGGACTAAACTACAGATTTAACTGGGACTAAATCAGGACTAAACCAAGACCTCAATCGGGACTGAACCAGGACTAAAACAAGACTGAACCAGGACTCAAGTGGGACTGATCCAGATTAAGATGGAAATAGATTTGGATAAATCTGTGACACTTCTCTCCTCCATCAAACCTCCACCTGCGACATTTCAGATTTCAAACAGAAGTTCATATATTTTCATCAGTCACTTTTATTTAATCATGTATTTGGTGCAATAATATTTTCGAGTGGCTTTCGAAGACAAAATGAACCTCTGACTTTTATCACACGTTACAAGATTATTTTAATAACTAAATTAACCCTTTGAGCAAAATTGAATGTAGAAATATGTATGAAAATCTCACCAAATATTTAAATTTTAATTATTTTTGAAGTTACCAAAGTGAAGACGTCTGTTGAAAATATTTTTGTATCATTCACTAAAGAAAAAGTACGGTACATTTCCTCTTAACCATATGCAACTATTTCAGTCTTATATTTTTGCAGATTTTGGCCTTATATAAAATTATTCCGTAAGAAATCTTCAAATATTTTCAAAATTTTTGGTACTGTGACGAGAAAAATGTCCAATTACGAAATGATTTGCGTATTTAAAAAAAGTTCTCTTACTGTGAAAAGGAGAATGTTCCCGAGTATGGCTTTAACTTTCTATTTCCACGGAATCCTACAAGTGACGTGCCCCTTCAAGAAAGTTACATACTGTGGTTTGAAATGAATAATATCAAATTATTCAGCACATTTGCAATATTTAAAAAAAAAATACAAAAACAAAAAAAAGTTTCTCTTTTTTTTTCTTTTTTTTTTAATTTTAATTTATTTTTATTTTGTAGATTTTATTTTTAATGAGGGAACTGCACTGGTAAACGTGGCTCTATACCTCGAAAAGAAATTTGACTGAAAACCCGCAAAAATCCCCAAACCCGATTCATATTTTCGTGCTTGGTTTGAATGTGGTACCAGCGCCCCCTGGAGGTGCACTGATGCTGAACCAGCTTAAAGAAAATATTTTAAAATGTGACAAAAACGTCTTATCTGTACATTATGAACAATCTGAACTATTTTTGTCGAATCCTATATTTCCCCCAAAAAACTCTCGAACAAAGAATGAAAAGTATTTAAAGGGACGATGTTTACGCTGTTTTGTTTTATGTTTGAATGTTGTTTCCTCATCGCAAACAGACCTGGAGTTGTGTTTTGTTTCCTCCTTTAACACAAAATGCTCTGTTCCACCTCGTGATGTCATGTGGTAATACAGGAAGTGCTCCACTGTGTTTCCAAACTCCATACACCTTCACTAGAATCGTTTGTATCACTTTTTCAGCTCTAGAATCGCCAATTTCGACTGAACAAAAGGTCAAAACGAACCACTTCGTGACATCACAAAGTGGAACGCAGCATTTTGAGCTTTGGAGATGTAGACAGACTAATAATAAAGGGTGACTCAAACATGTGCGAATAACAAAGCAAAAACAAAACACAACTTAAGGTGCGTTTTTTGTTTTTCTCTCAAACTAAAAACACTGTTCCACCTTGTGATGTCATGTGGTGATACAGGAAGTGCCCGATTGTGTTTTTAAACTCCACACACCTTCACTAGAATCATTTGGATCACGTTTTCAGCTCTAGAATTGCCAATCTCTACCGAACAAAACACAAAAAGTAGCTGTTAACTTGAAAACTAGCACTTGATGACATCACAAGGTGGAACGGAGCATTTTGAGCTTTGGCGATGTAAACAGAGTAATAATGAAAAAGTCCTCAAACGCATGTGAATGAAACAAAACACAACTCCAGGTACATTTTCGATGAGGTAACAACGTGGGATGTAACGATATCCAAATGTCTCGATACGATAATTTCACGATATGCGTCTCACGGTTCGATATTTTTTTTCCGATACTTCCTGGAGGGTTACAAAAGTGTGAATTTGCTGCTAAAATGTCTTGACAAGCTTTTGGTACTTTTAGAATACAAAAAACACCTAAGATTTAATTTAAAAGTGCAGTTATTTCTATATATAGTCTGCACTGAAACCGCAAAGCATCATGGTCTATGTAGTTCCCTTTGCGTTTTTAACCATCGCTGCACCAAAACAACAAATTTAAGCAAAGAAACTCGTAATTCGCTATATTTCGACGACCCACGATAGTATTTTGAGAGTTTTGACGATACCGCATCACGATATTTCAGTTATTGTTACATCCCCGATTATAACATAACTAAAATTTCAATTTCAGAGCAAATTTTGCGTAACATCGGACCCTGTATCGCCCTGTATGAATAATTATCATATTAATATCTGTTGTGTACCTGATGTTTTGAATTTCTTTGACGAAAACTGTAGATTTTGGGGGGTAGCTGATTTAAAAAAAAAAAAAGATATAAATTTTTGGAATTCTATGTCATGATATCTAAAATTGTCCTGTTACAATCATTTGAAATTTTGGGAATTTGAAAATAACTAATATATATATTTAAATCTCTATTGTGGCCCTTTGTGAAGAGTAGGGTTTACGGTACATTTTTATGCAAAGTTCTGATTTAATTTTTGTATCTAGTTTACAGATAAATCATCATTAGTTTCTTGTATGAGCGCCCCCTGTCTGTTGACGGGGGGCGCGTTAGTATTGGCATTTTTGCAGTTATTTGTATAAAGAAAATTGGTTACAACTTTTGCCTATATAATGTTATTTTTTGTAACTATAAAACACCTTATTTGCTGCTGTGTAGTAAAAGTTTTGCTGTTGAAGCCAGTTTTTTCCTTCAAAGTTTAGTTGAAAAAAGGCTTGTATTTTTTCCTATGCTCCCTAATGTCTTTGAATGCGTCTCTGAATGCGTCCCACTCATGTACATATGTGAGATGTGGTGGTACTGCCCCCTAGCTTTGCTCTGTGGCTCTGCTCCTTCCCGGTGAGAGAAAAAAAATTAAAAAACTACAAGTACGGGAAGCCGGAGGGACAAACTGCAGCGGCGCAAAGTGTTTTTATTTATCACGAGTTTTGCTTTTGGAGATAGAGCTACTGCAATAAACTGTGTCCATGTAAAGGCATCGAGCTGTGGTTTATATGAGTGCAAAACCAGGACTAAAGCAGGACTAAAGCAGGACTAGACCGGAACTAGACCTGGACTGAACCAGAGCTAAACCAGGACTGAACCAGGAGTAAACCAGAGCTAAACCAGAACTAAACTAGAACTAAACCAGGACTAGACCGGGACTAAAGCAGGACTAAACTAGAACTAAACCAGGACTAGACCGGGACTAAATCAGGACTAAACTAGAACTAAACCAGGACTAGACCGGAACTAAAGCAGGACTAAACCAGGTCTGAAGCAGGACTAAACTAGAGCTAAACTGGGACTAAACCAGGTCTGAACCAAGACTAAACCAGGGCTAATCCAGAACTGAACCAGAACTGAGCCAGAAGTAAATCAGGACGGAATCAGGGACTAAAACCAGGACTGAACCAGAGCTAAACCAGAATTGAACCAGGACGAAGCCAGGGACTAAACTGGGACTAAACCAGGACTGAACCCAGGACCAATCCAGGACTGAACCAGAATTCAATCAGGACTAAACCAGGATTTACCAGGAACCAGGTTTAAACCAGGACAAATCCAGAACTGAACCAGAATTCAAGCAGGACTAAACCAAGACTAAACCAAGGAAAAAGCCAGGACTAAACCAAGACTGAACCAGGACTGAACCAGGACTAAATCAGAACTGAACCAGGGAATAAACCAGTACTAAACTAGATTTTAACGAGGCCTGAACCAGGACTTAACCAGGTTTTAACCAGGATTAATCCAGGACTGAACAAGAATTCAAGCAGGACTAAGACTGAACCAGGGAATAAACCAGTACTAAACTAGAGCTGAACTAGGACTGAACAAGAACTAAACCAGGTCTGAACCAGGACTAATGCAGAACTGAACTAAAATTCAATCAGGACTAAACCAGGTCCAAACCAGGACTAATCCAGGACTAAACCAAGACTGAACCAAGGAATAAACCAATATTAAACTAGATCTTAACCAGGACTAAATCAAGACTGAATCAGGACTGGACCAGGACTACATTAGGTCTGAACCAGGTCTAAACAGGTCTGGCCCCTGTGTGTCTCTGTTGCAGATTGGAGTTTGTGGACTTTCTCAATTTTGACGTCAGGATTTGGAAATTCTTCTTACGAAATCAAACATTTTCATTCATAAATCCACGACTTCAGCAAAGGAAAAACACAAAACTCAAACAAAATAGTTTAGTTTCATTCACAGCTTTGTGAAATACATTAAAATATGAAACTGGAAACTAGGACTGAACCAGGACTGAACCAGAACTGAACCAGGACTGAACCAGGACTGAACAGGAGTAAACCAGGACTGAACCAGAACTGAACCAGGACTGAACAGGAGTAAACCAGGACTAGGTCTAAACCAGGTCTTACCCATGTCTGAATTAGATCGGAATCAGAACTGAACCAGGACTGAACCAGGAATGAACAGAACTAAACCAGGACTAGGCTTAAACCAGGACTGAACCAGAAGTGAACAAAACCGAGACTCACACTCAGCTACATGAGTCCTGAACTAGGACTAAGCTTGGACTATATCAGGACTAAACCAGGTTTTCTGTGTGACTGCTAGACTTCCTCATCCCTGAGCTCACAGGTTTACGGGAGGGCATCTGAGTGTTTGAGCACTGAGCTGCTCTCTACCGCCCTCTGCTGGACATTCAAAGAGTTTCAGAAGAAAACCAGCAGAGAAACTTGGTAAGTAAATCAGATCTATTCTCCAAAATCGATTTTTCAGAACATTTTAACCATGTTCTAGCTGTTTTCACCATTTACTCACCTGAAGTTGTATTTCCAGTGCATCTTCATAATCATTTATTTTCACAACGCCATATTGCCGATCAACTCCTATGTCCACCGCAATTTCTTTTAACATTTTTGCAGTTATCCATCGGCGGTGCTGAAACAGTTTGTTATTTTGGGAAACAGTTTATTTTATTATTCTGTTATAGTGTCATACAAAAAAACAGATTTCAACCTCTTTTCCAATATTTAATTTAAAGTTTATTTCAAATTCAAGCAAAACTCAGTCTCGGTGCCTATTTTAATTTTGATTTGTTACTGTCTCTGGTTTATTTGCCCCGGAAGTTCTGCTGCTAGAAAGAATTACCTGTGTTTCGTTCTTAATTCAGAAGAACAAATGGTGCATGGACCGTTCTAATATAATAATAATGAGACATTTTATTTATTAGGCGCCTTTTTGGACACCCAAAGTCACCTTACAACAACATAAACCGTCCGGTTTGTTCAGATTATAAGTCACACCAGCCAAAAAATGCACAATAAAAAAAGAAAAAAACATGTATAAGTCGCACTGGACTATAAGTCGCATTTTGGGGGAAAATTTATTTGATAAAATCAGAGACCAAGAACGACATTTCATCTTGAAAGGCAAGTTGTAGAAGTTATACTCTTCTTTATTATTTGTCTCTAAAACCAAAATGACAAAAAAACGATAATTTGTTTTTTCATTTTTGATTCGTATATACAATTCATATATTTGGTCTATGGACTGTCAGTGTGAAAAATGTAAAATCTAAGTTGCACCTGAGTAGAAGCCAAACCCTGAAAAAAAGCGCAATTTATAGTCCGAAAAATATGCCAAGTACGATTAAAATATACAATTAAAAGCCTACAGTTAAAGTGGGGCAGATATGGAAGTCAGTGTTTCTTTTATTAACTTGTTTTAGATGAATATTGTGATTTAAATGGTGTTAATTCTAACATAATAATCTCCATGTGTCAGATTATAACTGTATAGAAGCGTAGGCTCAAGCACAGTAGGTCTTCTTTAACCCCTAATGCAGCAGAACTTTTGAATTTAAAGCATGACAATCACATATTTTTAAATTTCACCAACCAAAAGTGAAGAAAAAAGAAGTCGGGGCTCGTTTTTGGTTCATTTTGTGTTTTTATTAAAAAAACTTTTCTACGTTTCAGTGAATCAAATAAAAAACGTCACGAACAACACGAAGAGGTGGAATGGTGTCTACAACAGCTCAGCCGCGCACGCACACACACAGCACGTGCACGCCCCTGCGCTCGTGCACGGGGGAGGGGGCGTGCACGTGAGGGTCTCAGAGGAGCACCACACAAATCCAGCCCGACCGCAAGACCAAGTCCGGGTTCAATCCTGGTCCTTCTACAAAACCCCCGGTGTAATCTCGACCTCGAAACTCATCAAAACTAAACCATGAACTTCCACTTTTCTGTTCATTTCAAACTAATTTCACATTACATAAGCGCTTTTTTTTTTTACTCCAAATTTAAACTCTATACAAAATAACATAAAATACAAGTTTAATATTTTTTTTTCTCAAATAAAATCAACAATGGGACTAAAACGTCATTGTCACTCGTTACGTTTTTTTTTCTTTTCCGGAATCTGTGAAACGATAAACTTGTTACGGAAGCGCCTTTTGACTTCAGATTTAATCTAGGGATGCGCCGATCCTGCTTTTTCAGCTCAGATATCGAAACTACCGATATCCGGTATCAACCGATAATCATGTAGGGACAGAAAATTGGGACTTTTTTTCTCTCAAAACCCAGTTAAATTATTACAAATTTGCAAATGTTTTGTATAGAGGGAAACTTAAACCTGGACTTTTTTTTTTTTTTTAAATCTTTATTTTATGTATATTTTTTAATGTGTCTGTCCATGTGTACATGCATATATGTGCAGATGTATGTGTGTATTCTATTCTATATACATGTATATTGTATATGTTTGTGTATTCTGTATATGTGTATTGTATATGCGTCTACGTATTTGTGTGTGTGTATTTGTGTTGCATTTGCCCATGACAGAATTTTAGGGTGGAAGATGTGGGTTTAAAAAGAAGAAAAATGTTAATTTTACTGCAATCTGCAGAACTACAAATAACACTTGAAGAAAAATTTGCTCACAAAAAAAATGATTACAAATTTGTATCACAAAATTCAATCTAATCGTTTTATGGAACTGCAGAACAGTTTTATATTATATTTCAGAGTTAAAGTTCAAACATTATAAGAAGTTTTGCGTCTTTATCAGTCAGTAAAGTGTCTCATTACTTTCCAATTAAAAGCAAAACCAGAATATCGGCTGAATCGTTGTCATTTTACGATACCCAATCCATCGATACCAGTATTGGCGCATCCCTTATTTAAACTCTATTCTTAACCAGATAAAATACAAACTTCTTTTTTTTTTCCTCAAATAAAATCAGTGCAACTAAAAGTCCTAAAATTCCCCTGTTATTTTTTATTTATTTTTTTACATAATTTGTGATATGTAACAGTTTCCTCTTTTTTTGTCAAATACTCATGATCCACACAATTTGAAATCAGAAGTCCACAGCGTTCTCCGACCACTGACTAAATATTTGGAAGATTTTTAAGATACCACGTTTATCACTTTTTCCACTCGACACCATTCAAAAACCAGGGATGGGATGTGTAACTATCGAGTCCTAAGTCCTGGTTTAGTTCCAAGTGCTACTAAAAAGTCCCCGGTTCAGTCCTGTCTTAGTCGGGTTTTGGTGGTGGTTCTGAGAGACCCGTCAGTCCTGGTCCAGATCCCGGTCCAGATCTACTCGTCGTCCTCCTCTTCTTCGTCCTCGTCTTCTCCCTCGTCCTCCTCGTCCTCCTCCGGACCCTGAGCCGAAGAGCCAGGATTTCTGGCCAAAGTTCCTCCGCCGCGGTAAGCCACCATGTCCTGCGGGAACGGGCGGAAACGCGTCACAAACAAAAGACGAAAAAGTCATTTTAAAGTGACCAGATAACGCCATTTTCTGAGCTATGTTCTGATGCAGTGTTTTCTTTCATTTGCACATTTAGTTCTTCTCCCACACAGAAAACACTCCACATTGTGAATACAGGAAGTGCTCCACCTTCATTAGAATCATTTAGATAATTTAAACCCCAGAATTGCCCATTTCTACTGAACTAAAGGTAAAAGGAGCTGTTCACTTGAAAACTGCTGCTTCATGACATAATAATAATGGATTACTCAAACATGTTTTTGAGGAGGTAACAGCATGATAAGGGATTCTAGGGGATTTCAGGGATGTGATTGTAAATCTTTTTAAATCTTAGGAATTACTCGGCCTCTCTGTACAAACCCACAGAACTGCAGTCTCGCCGGCTCTAATTCACCAAAACTTTGAAACAACTTTAAAAAGTCGAATTAATTGGATATTGTATATGCATGTAAAATTAGGTGTTTTTTATATTTTTCATGTTCTGTACTTTTACTTTAAGAACTATGATAAAGATATGATGTAGACATGTCCAAATTAAATATGCATTTTACTGATAACAATCGGAATACTGATTTATTCTTAATTACAAAAACCCTGGATATGATGTTTCATTTGTTTATATGAGATACTTTGGGTTCTAAAAATGATTATCCAATCAGAAAGCAGAATGAGCCTCATGTGACTCTCATTTGCGTTGCCAGTTTCACCCGAAAATGTCTCTCTGCTCTGAATGGTCATTACCTAAAGCCCAGCGCCTGCAGCCATCATGAGTCAGTGCTGCTGCAGATTGCTATTGCTATTCATACACTGAGAATAAGAAAGGCTCTGGTCCGTACCCGGTCGTATTTCTCCCGGAGTTTCTGGGCTTTCTCTTCGTACGGCTGCTTGTCGTTCTGTCCCAGTTTGGACCACATCTCACCCAGTTTTTTGGCGCAGTCCCCGATGGACAGACCCGGGTACTGCTGCTTCACCGTGGGTCTGTACTCACCACAGAACACAAAGAACGCAGACCTGCAAAGAGCAAGACCGGGGTTAGACCAGGTTTAGACCAGGGTTATTCCAAGGTCAGTCCAGGGTTAGACCTGGTTTAGACCCGGTTACAGACTTTGTGTATTATTAACCACTTTGAGTCCATTGACCTGGTTCCTGGTTTACTTTGTCAGCACATACAGGCCCCGGGCTGCCTCCATGTTGCCCACCGCTCTGGCACCGTGTGTCAAAGCAAACCTCTGGTTTCAAGTAGTTCACACGTGTTCTCCTGAGCTGAAGCATCACATCAGGAGAACAGAGCTCAGGTCGTTTTCACACTGACACTCAGGTCGATGTAAAAGATCTGAGCTCAGACCACTGTGAACCCAACAGACAAACTCTGGACCATTCACATTAAAGGAGATCTGGAGCAGCTTCTCTTGCGCTCTGGGGCAGCAGTGTGTGGTGCAGATCAGCTGAGGCCTTTCATGTGGCTCATGGTGTGTGCAGAGCACAAGACCAATGAACAGAACAACAGAACTGAAGCTAGTGCCACAGGGGGCGTGTGTGAAAACACCTAAGTACATCAGCTGATGTCACTCTGTTTTGGTTTTGGACGCTTCACCTTTGGCTCCACCCAGACCACAATGCTGCCCTGTGATTGGTCCAGTCTCCAGCCCACTGCTGGCCCTGGCCCAATCGCACCAGCAGGAGTCTGGAGCCAAGATGGATTCTCCTGAGGTTGTGAACTCAGAAATATTGTGTGAAAAAAAATGCTACTGTCTTTGAACAGAAAGTAGGAGAGTCTGGCTGATCAGGCGAGTCACGCCCCAGTGTCAGTCCGGGTGCAGACTCGGTACTCACGGCGGTCTCTTGGGGGCGTTGGGGTCTTTTCTCTTGCGTCCTCTTTTGCCGAAACCTTTTGGAGGGATGTAGTCCTTCATTTCGCGGTTGTACCTGACTTTGTCGGCTTTGGCCATGTCCTCGAACACTTTCTTATCGGTGGGACTCAGCGCCTGGAACCAAGAGACCGAGTTTAGAATCGGACAGTTTATATAAAAATCTGCCCCCAACCAGGACCTGGCCCTCAGAAACCTGCAGCTGTGTGCTGTTTTCATATTTCAGTCTTTCATATCAACTCTACTTTTTGCCTAACAGAGTCTCCCTTGACACCAAAGTACTTTTATTAGTTTTGCCTCCATCTGAGAGGGGCCCTGTGACACTCACCTTCCATCTCTCGGAGCACTTCTTGGAGAACTCTGCGAAGTTGACGGACTGTTCTGGGTTCTTTTTACGATGCTCCTCACGACACGTCTGAACGAAGAAGGCGTACGCTGACGTCTTCCCCTTCGGCTTGTTTAAGTCCTTTCGCATCATTCTGGTGATGGAGATGAGGAGAGGAGACAAGGAAGCAAGAAGAGACATGGAAGCCAGAGGAGGAGACAAGGAAACAAGAGGAGATGAGGACACAAAGACACAAGAGGAGAGGGTGATAAAGGAGAGTGGGAGAAAGCAGAGGAGGAGAGGAGTCAGTAATCTGAAAAAAACATCAGCAGCACTTTGCCTTATTTATCTATATGACATGATTGATTTTCTCGATGAAAATGTGTGGGCACATTTTATATTATTTATTCCTAAATGTCCGAGCACATGTTTTATGAGCCTCCTGAGTTTGGCTGGAGCGTGGTCCTCGTGTGTGGTGTTCTGGACACGGGACTGGACGGGACAGGCTGGGGTCTGGAGAACAGAGGACAAAGGATCTGAGGGGGATCCATTTTCCCTGGGACCCGCGGCCTGGGGCCCTTCTCCCCAAACACTTTCTCCACTTTCACTGATGCGCAGCGCGGTCCAGCCCTCTCCGGGGCTCCGCCGCGCTGTGCCGGCATCCTCTCTCCTCTCTCCGGGCTTCAGTCCCTGCACCCTGCCGCTTCTCTGGAGCTCCTGTGGAGCTAGCCCCGCTGCTAATGTTAGCCCCCGCAGAACAATGGACCACCATTTTCCCGCCGTTTGATGCGCCCCTCCCCCTCGGCAAAGCCTATATAAACATTAGAAGCGCATTACTACGGCATTTAAACTACACTTTCACTAGAGGCGGATAACAGGGTCATAGCGCACTACAAACACGTAACAGGAGCGGGCTGAAGCGCTCAGGTGAGCCGCTGTCACCTCCGCAGATGTGCTTTTTCAGGGCTCCTGGAGCTCTGGAGAGGTCAGGCGGAGCGCGCAGGACGACACTGTTTCCTGACCACAAAATGGGCGTTCCGTGTTTACAGCGGCAGCCTGGCACAGCCCTGGGAGTATGGGCACAGCGCGACCAAAACATGCGCAGAGGCGATGATCCAGCAGGGCCAGAGCTCAGATCCGCCTGGCTCTGGCCTTCACCAAAAAGCGGCCATTTTACCCCGCTTTAGAGCACCCTTCTCCGCTGGGGCTGCTGTGAGACCCCCGTGCAGACAGCCGCGCGGAGCGCAGCGGCGCGTAGTACGAAACGGACGCGGGGAAAGAGCGCGGAGGACGGGGTACTCACGTGTCGGGAGGACCGGCTGGAGCTGCGGCAGTAGCGGGGCTTGGCCGGGTTTACTGCCGGGGTTTGGGGCTCTGTAGTGGGCTGGTGTTGTTGTTTGAGGCTGGAACAGGAGACTGGGGGAGCAGAGGCACAGCGCAGACCCGCCCCGCGCTCCGCCCCGCTGCAGCTGCTTCCATTCAGGGGGCGGGGCAGCGGGCACGGCTTCCTCACGCTCCCGCCGCTGATTGGCCGGGGCGGGAATCGAGAACTACAATAGGGCGGGGTTTGCAGAATGTAGTTTTGTGATTGGTTGTTAGATATGCGTGACAGAGCGCTAGGCCAATCAGGAGTGAGGAGGCAGAGATAGGGATGCGGTTTAGGATTTCCGTCAAAACAAATCTCTGCTACACACAGTTCGTCTTAATTATTTACTACAATTATCTGATTTAACACGTTTCAGAAATTATTAATAAACAAATTAAAACTTAATCAGGGACCTATTGCATTATTTTTATGAAACAGGACCAGAATTACCAAGATGGTGAATTATTCTTAAAGACAGTCTGCAGATTTATCAAAGAGCAGTCCAAGTGGCCCAATAACAGTTTTTGTCCAATATTATCTTAATAGCCACAAACCACAAGATAATACTCTGAGCGCTCTGATTAATCCCTGTGACTTTGGCCCTATTGTGGCTCCATCTAAACTGTGTAATATCCTCAATAAGGCCATTCTCTGCCCTTGTGCGTAATTGCATTGACCTGTATAATGATTGTCAAAATTTCCTTGAGTGCTTTGAAAACGTGTCCTTTTCACTTGTGTCAGAAATTGTTGCCAAGTTGTGCCTTTTGCCATGGTTCCAGTCCTATCATCAGACAGGACCTTCTCTGTTCAGTTAGAGCAGTTCATCTCTGTGGTGTCTGAGTTAAATTTAAAGTATATTGGGGCCTGCTTTATTTGGCCTTTATATGCTTCCTTTGGGGTCAATATTTCAAAGGCACAGTGTTATTCATCACTGTGATGCTGATGATGTGCAAATGTACCTGCCTCTTCAGACCAGCTGCTCTGTACAAGTACTGGTAAATTACTTAAAGGAGTTCAGGAATGGATACAGGCAAACTGTCTCAGTTTATATAATAAGAAGACAGAAATCATTGTTTTCGGTCATTTTGATCTGTTGATGAACTGTGACAGTGCCCTAGGTCCTCTTGGGTCCTATGAAAAAGTGTTTTCTAGGACTCTTGGTATCATTTTTGGTTGCAAGCTCTGTTCTTAAATCAAGTTTTTGTCAGTTAAGGGTTTTAAGCAAAAAACATATATTCCACATCTGCACTTTGAAAAGGCCATTCATGCATTTGTGACCTCACGACTGGATTATTGTAACTCTTTGCACGCAGTGACCAGGCTCGGCTCACCTGCCTACAGGGTCCAGAATGCAGCAGTTCACCTTTTAACTCGAAAGAAGCGGATGGACCACATCACTTCTGTTCTTAAATCCCTGCATTGGCTCCCTGTACATTTTAGATTTTAAATTTTAATGATTGTTTTTAGTCTTAATGGTATGACACCTTCCTATTACGGTAATTTGAACTCCCTCAGCTTCATGTCCCATCCAGAGGTCTGCGCTCTGCAGACCAGCACCTCCTGCTGTCCCAGGACCAGGCTGAGGACCAGAGGAGACGGGGCCTTCTCTTCGGTTGGTCCACGACTGTGGAACACTTTACCTTTGCACATTAGAACTGCAGTCACTAAAGCACTTTAAATCCTCGCTCAAAACACACCTTTTCTCCTTGGCATTTGTCCAGAGTTAGGAAGAGACACCCTGGCACCTTGCTGTTATTATTTTTATTGTTAGAATTCCTGCTAATTTGCTCATTGTCTGTTTTATTTCCCTGTGAATGTTGTTCAGCACTTTGGTAAACTTTGACTGTTTTAAATGTGCTGTACAAATACATTTGATTTGATGTAGCCCGCGTCAAGGAATGTTATGTGCATCATTAAGGAGCCCATATTACGCTATTTTCTGATCTATGTTATAATGTGATGTCATGTGGTGATACAGAAAACGCTCCACTGTGTTTTTAAACTCCATTCACCATCACTAGAATCATTTGGATAATTTCAGACCTGTTATGGCCCATCTCTGGAACTCTGTCTCTATGGAACTAAAAGAAAAAGGAACAGTTAACTTGAAAACTACCACTTCATGACATCACAAGGTGGAACAGAGCATTTTTCAGGTTTGGAGATATAGACAGACTAATAATAAAGGTTTACCCAAACATGTGCGAATGAAAAAAACACAACTCTGGGTATGTTTTTGAGGAGGTAACAACATATCATGGCTGGTGGAGGGTCCGCCACCTGCTTGTCTCTATGGAAATGTGATTGAAAATAATGTATGGATGCATTAAAGAAATAAAAACCGGTTTACGCGGTTTAAGTTTAATTGTACATTGTGAATAGACATTTCAAAGAATAGGCAGACTTGTTTAAATACATCACAGTAAAACAGTTTCTTGGTCTTGGAGCTTTTCCTTTGATTGGTCAGTCATTCGGTTAGTAATGTCTTTCATATTTGTGTCTTCTTCAAAACGGCTTCATGTGTGTGGAAAACGGAGGCAGCTGATTGGTCAATTGGTCACGGTGTGGGCGGGACGTCACCTTCCAAAATGGCGGAGATTTTTGAAACTAGTTCCTTGAAAGACGGACGTTTATCTGGTCTCTAAAAGCAAAACAGAAGATATAAGAAAATGTGTGAAAAAATGTACAAATGTCTTTTTAAATAATTACATAAAAATCCTGATTAATAAAATTTCAAATGTGTCATTGGACAGATTTTTTTTGGATCAGTTAACAGCAAAAATTATTCATGGTTAAAAGTACAGCTGAATAATTTGGATTTAAAAAAAGGGCTGGACAAAATTGCCTGAAAAGCAAAGTGTCAATTTCTTTCTAAAAAACATATATTTTCAAATTGATTTCTGCTAAAATGTTCTGCAAACTACAAAAATAAAGGTCAAAACTGAAAAGATTGTATTCAGAAGTTATATTTAAGCCACTAGGGAAATCTTTTCTAAACGAGAAACTATTGTATTAAATATTTAGTCCCAACTTTAAATTTTTTTTGCACATTTTCTTCAAATTTTTCCCTGACTTTCTGGCATTGTGTAATGTTCAAAGCAAGAAATTGTGAAAAATAAAAGTTGATTTTCTTCCAAACAAATTGATTTGTGATTTCATCGACTTTTTTGCCCAGCTCTAGGAAAAAAAATAGACTTTTTTGTTCAATGATAACAATTTGAACAGAATTCTATTATTAAACCAGAAATGACAAAATTCACATTTTAAAAGCATCCAGAAGAATCGGAACTGACAAATGAAAACAAGAACCACATTTCAGAACATTGTACAGATCTAAACTAAAGCGTTACATGTTTTTATACACAGAAGGAAACAGAGATTTTGTGGAAGAAATTATGGTATTTAAAAATTGCCTCCATGTTTCTATTATGTCCATTCAAATTCCGATCTTGATTCGTTTGTGATTAATCTTGTATCTGTTATTAAAAGCTAAAATAAATCCAGTGTAGTCATTTCAGAGTTTTTCCCACCTCATGCCAGCACTTTTGCATGATGCCGTAGATGGTCTCTGATGACAGTTTGGGCCGGTACAGGCGGTGACCTTTCATCACCATGGTGACGACCTCGTGGTTTGAGTTCTGTTCAAATGGCATTCGGCCCTCGGTGAAGACCTCCCACATCAGCACACCTAAGAAAACGGAAAACCATGGAAGCTCTGAGTCCAGTGTCTTTTATTAAGCGTGTAAGGAAAATTAAAGCTGCACTGTGTAACTTTTCTGGTGGTCATCGGCTTATCTTCATGCAGATGAGTGTGTGTGAACAGGTGAGTGTTTGATTGTTGTGAAGTGTTTGTTGTGCCTTGAAGGTGGAAAAGCGCTGTATAAAAATGTGACCATTTACCAAGAGAAACGATCTGAGGCTGTGGAAAAGTCTGTGTTATTATATAAAATATGAATCAAAAGCAAATGACTAAAGACTGATACAGACTTTTCCACAGCCGCATTGTTTATCTTCACTAGTTTTGTGTAGTTTTGCTAAAGTCGCCGCCGTCAGCTGAGCGGAAATGACGTCCTATAATTACCGCAGAAATAAAAATGAATAATTTTAGACATAAACTCGCACAAATGAAAATTGTCACAGCACAAACGAAATACAAATGTTTTCTATAATTTTCTGCCTGTTTTGAGGCTGTTGAACATTCTGAGGGGCTGGATGACGTCATCGGCCCAAAATAAAACTCCAAATATCTTAAGAACCAGAATCACACAAACAAAACTTTTTTTTAGCACAAAACAGCACAAACGATTTCATTGTATTTATTTGACCTCCATTAGCTGTTCTTCCACACAGCTATTCTTCCTGGAGTCAGTGACCTATGGTGCATGTTTTTGGAGGAAATGAGAATGAGGGAATTAGAAATGCGGGAATTAGAAAAACCCACTTCCAGTAAATAAAAGTCAGTTTGCCAGTAAATAAAAACTAAAAACCTCACAGGAAGTCATAAACTCTGACTCACCACCACATTTCAAATCGAAACTCAAAACACACCTGTTCAGACTGGCCTATTCACTCCAGCACACCACCAGACCAGAACTGCACTGTCTGTGGCGGCGGTGGCTGAGTGGTTAACACTCATGCCAGTAAAACATGCTGAAGGTGCTAAACTCTGCTCTGTTTCGTCCTCACCAAATGACCACACGTCCGACTTGCTGCTGTATTTGCAGAAGTTGAAGACCTCTGGAGGAGACCACTTCACTGGGAACTTAGCTCCAGATGAACTGGTGTACTGGTCATCCAGCACGTATCTGAAAACAAAACATTACACTAGCTGTCAGAAGTTTAGACACACCCTCTCATTCAGTGTTTCTTTTCTTTGTGTTTACTACTTTCTACATGTTATATGTGCATGGAAGACCTCAAATATATGAAGTAAAATATATGGAAAGAAAACAGTCAAATAACTAAATATTTTGATTTTTAAAATTCAAATCCTAAAATTATCCACTCTTTGTTTTGTTGACAGAGCTATAAAACTCTTGACCTTCTCTCAATGAGCTTCTCAATGAAGTCTCGTGAAATGGTTTTCACTAAACCCTTAACAAAGCCCCTGAGGTTTTTAGCCCCAGTCACAGTCCATGGTCGAACAGGATTATAAGATGATGAGTACAAACCTGGTCATGCCAAAATCAGACACTTTCACCACCAGAGAGTCGTTCACCAAACAGTTCCTGGCAGCCTGAGAGAAAAAATAAAGATGCATTATGTAACTTTTCCTATGTGGATGATACCACACGCTGGTCTTCCCCATGGATTCAGCCTGTAACTTGAAAAGATACAAGACACAGGTCAGGTCTGTGAGGAGGAGAGGCAATGTTTTTCAAGGTATTTTAGCAATGAGAACACCTCCAATGAGTATTAGTTATTGTCAGAAATGTTCCACATTGGCGCTTTAAGGCTCATTTATGCTCCACTTTCGTACATAAACAGATCCGTGTGTTCCAAGCGTAGAAACTGTCACTGCATTTATACTTCCAAATGTTTCTAAAGTCAAGGCTGTGTTCTGTTAACTAACCACCAGAGGGCGCTAAAAGTCCATTTGAGAAACAGAGCAACAAATACACGTCAGTTTTGCATGTATCTATTATTGTCTATTATCTACTATTATTATCTTACAGCCGTCGTGTTTCGGCTTAGTGGCCACTACTACTACCAATACTACAGTGAAAAAATCTCTCCTGCCCAGAAAGGATTTTTCCCACAGAGCGCAATGTAATCACAAACTTCTTGTGTTCGGCTGACAGCAACCTACAGCTTTCAAAAAGGTCAGATTTTGTGGCTCAAAATCCTTCAGTTGTCTTAAAACTGCTTTTTAATCATCAGCTAAAGGCTCATTTGGAGACAGGTGCCATTAAGCTTGGTTCATTGACTTGAATGAGCGGCCATGATTACGCCCCGAGCCAAGAAAATGAGGTGAGGAGGACAGGTATTTGTTTGTTTATCTTCCACTGTCAAGCTGTGTTCACTACTGCCCCCAGTGGTCAGCCCATGTACAGCTCTGGTTCTAAGACTCCACCTGTTCTGAGGAGACGGATCAGAATACGGACAGAACAACAGAGGACGGACAGAACCCTCCATGTGTCTAGAACGTAGTAAAAGAGCCTTTACTGTACCAGGTCTCTGTGGATGAAGCGACTCTTCTCCAGGTGCTCCATGCCCTGACACACGTCTAAAGCCGCACTGAGGAGCATGTCCTTGGTCAGGGTCCCTCTCTTCTGCCTCAGCACGTTCAGGAGGCACCCCAGCTCCATGAACTCCGTCACGATGTAGATGGGCTTCTGCTGACTGCACACGCCGTACAACTGCACCAGGCGAGGGTGGGACAGACGCCTGGGGACACACAGGTGAGGATACTCTACATTATCTTTATATTTTGAATATTTAACATAGCTTTTACAATTTTATTTTCAGTGTATTTCTCTTTTTTTGGCTTCTACCACGTTCATTCACATACACATGCTGCTGTTCTACATATGCTGCAATATTAGGCCTGACAATGCCGATGTTCTAATGTAACCTCATCAAAAACAGACCTGGAGTTGTGTTTTGTTTCATTCACACGTTTGAGTAGTCCTGCATTATTAGTCTGTCCACATCTCCAAAGCTCCAAATGCTCTGTTCCACCTTGTGATGTCATGAAGCAATATTTAAAATTTTTTTTCAAGTTAACAGCTCCATTTTAGCTTATGTTTAGTAAAAATGAGAAATTCCAGGGATGAAATTATCCAAATGATTCTAGTGAAGGTGTATGGAGTAAAAAAATATAAAAAAAAATACAGTGGGGCACTTCCTGTATTACTACGTGACATCACAAGGTGGAACAGAGTGTTTTCAGTTTGAGAGAAGAACTCAGGCTAAATATGCAGGGTTTGTGTGTTGCTTTAATAGTCTCACTTTCAGAGAGAGCGTTTACACTGAAATGAATCACCGTATCAGCGTATTGGAAATGATTTTCGTCCACACACATTGTGTCTGGATCACCAAAAACTCTGGTCACATGACTAGGCTGGCGACACGTCGTCACGACACCACGTGGGCGGTAAAAACAAGGAGCGGAGCACCGTGTCTGACATTGCCGTAGTTCTATGGAAGATGCAGCAGCCAATTTCGAGCCGAGGAAGATGGCAAGATGTCTTTCGCATTTGTCTTGGGTTTGGAAACTTTTCCGCAATAGCATCACATGCCTGATGCCACAAACCCAGCGGATCACGAAGGCACAAGTCACAGTGACACAGTCCAATAAGAACGCCAGCTAGAGCCCTGACGTCAGCATATCTGTGTTTTCAGTGTTTTCATGTGTCCACACAGTGCACAGATCCATGCTCAGGTGAATACCTGGGAGCTTGTTCCGTCTCTGGAGCCGATTTCCATCGGATTAGTGTGGACGAACACTGCATCCGCAACTCAAATACGTACTAGTGTGAACGGGGCCTGAGTCTCCCTTTCCTTTGCTCTCCATGCTAAGTCACTCCCCCTTCAGAGTGCTATCACAACACAATCAGCCTTCATCCCGCTAATGAAACTACTGCACATCACATCAGGTTTGTGAAATTGCTGTGAACAATTCTGTATCATGTTTTTCTATATTTATTGAGTGTTGTCGTGTGGGAACATGGGTGATGTAGGCTTGTGGGCGGAGCCTTGTACAGAATCTCACAGCTAAACATAAGGAGGGTTTGAATAGGGCCCAGGAGAGATCCCTAAATTACTCAAACAGCACGACATCTAAAAAACTTCAGGCATGTTTTCGATGACTGAATGTTATAACAGTAGTAGCAGTAGTAGTAGTAGTATTAGCAGTACTATTAGCAGTAATATTAGTACTCACATCATGACCTTGGCCTCCTCGATAAAGTCCTCCTCGTACATGGCTCCTTCTCTGATGGCTTTGATGGCCACTTTGTGCTGAGCTCTCCATTTGCCCAGTCGCACCTGCCCAAACTGCCCACAGCCCAGCTCCTTCATGAAGGTCAGATCGCTCGGGTTTATCTCCCACTTCTCTGAAAAAAACAACAACAGCAACAACAACAACATTTAGAGCGCGTCAAAGAAACATGTATCGCCTCTCAGAACAGAAGATTCAGGATTTAGTTCTTGAGTCTGACCGTAGCTGAAGCCGGCTGTAGAAGGAGCAGATGTGTCTTGTTTTCCCACAGGATACCTCAGTCTGGCAACAAGACCTGGAAAAGGAGTCAATGACATTTTATTTGATTTAAAGTTCCTATATTATGCAAAATGGACTCTTATGAGCTTTAAGCCATGTTGTTTACTCCTCAAAAACAGACCTGGATTTGCATTTTATTTCATTCACACATGTTTGAGTAATCCTTTATTATTAGCCTGTTTACATCTGGAAAGCTCAAAATGCTCTATTCCACCTTGTGATGTCATGAAGTGGTAATAATAATAATAATACATCTTTATTTATAGAGCAAGTGCCGTACAAGCAGCAAAGAACAATAAAAATAGCATCCAGAAAGCATACAAAATCAAACAATGAAGCAATAAATTAACATAATTACAATAAATAAGTTAATAAAAGAGAATACAAATAATAAATAAGGAATAAAATCATGTTAAAACCAGTTAAAGGAAGGCCAACCGATAAAAATTTGTTTTAATAAGTGATTTAAAAGCTGATACTGATGGTGCAGCCTTATCTCTCCAGGCAGGTCGTTCCAAAGCCCAGGACCCTGGACTGAAAAGGTTCCATCAGCCTTTAGCCGGAGCCTGGACTCTGGAACAGCCACAGGGACCTGCCTGAGGATCTAAGGCTGAAGAGGAACAGCCACAGGGACCTGCCTGAGGATCTAAGGCTGAAGAGGAACAGCCACATGGACCTGCCTGAGGATCTAAGGCTGAAGAGGAACAGCCACATGGGCCTGCCTGAGGATCTAAGGCTGAAGAGGAACAGCCACATGGACCTGCCTGAGGATCTAAGGCTGAAGAGGAACAGCTATAGGGACCTGCCTGAGGATCTAAGGCTGAAGAGGAACAGCCACATGGACCTGCCTGAGGATCTAAGGCTGAAGAGGAACAGCCACAGGGACCTGCCTGAGGATCTAAGGCTGAAGAGGAACAGCCACAGGGACCTGCCTGAGGATCTAAGGCTGAAGAGGAACAGCTACAGGGACCTGCCTGAGGATCTAAGGCTGAAGAGGAACAGCTACATGGACCTGCCTGAGGATCTAAGGCTGAAGAGGAACAGCCACAGGGACCTGCCTGAGGATCTAAGGCTGAAGAGGAACAGCCACATGGACCTGCCTGAGGATCTAAGGCTGAAGAGGAACAGCCACATGGACCTGCCTGAGGATCTAAGGCTGAAGAGGAACAGCCACATGGACCTGCCTGAGGATCTAAGGCTGAAGAGGAACAGCTATAGGGACCTGCCTGAGGATCTAAGGCTGTGAGAGGCTCGTACAGGGTTAAAAGTTCTGAAATGTAACTTGGTGCAAGACCTAAACGAGCTTTAAAAGTGATCAGTAAAATCTTCAAATCAATTCTAAACCACACAGACAGCCAATGAAGGGAAGATAAACAGGGTAATGTGTTGATGTTTGTTCAAACCGGTGAGGAGCCGAGCTGCTGCGTTCTGAACCAGCTGGAGGCAGGAGATGAATTTGGAGAGGAGGGAGTTGCAATAATCTAGACAGGAGAAGATGAGCGCGTGGATGACTTTTGCAAGATCAGGGCGGGAGAGGATAAGTTTGATTTGTCTGGCTGTTTTCAAGTTAATAGTTCCTTTTTACCTGTTGTTCAGTAGAGATTCTAGTAAAGGTGTATGGAGTAGAGCACGATTTGCGGGGTAAACATCTCTGGGTACATTTTTGGTGAGGAAACCACATTATAACAGATCAAAAAATAGTGTAATATGAGCCCTTTAAAGGTCCACCATAACTTGTTTATATCTTCATAAATGTTCTTTCTCACAGGAAATTCAATGATCTCTCTTGCCTTTATTTCATTTATTTCAAACATGTATTCCTTATGTACAGTAAGTGTGGTCACCTCTCCACAGATCTGACCTGTAAACTGGTGGCTTCACCTATTTAAAGCCATACTGCGGATCACTCCATGCATAGAAATAATATCTCCATAGAGAAAACCAGCGATGGTCAGATCTGTGGAGAGGCGACCACACTCACAGTAAGAATGCATGTCTTTTTTTTTAGTAATTCTGAGCAATAAAAACGCATTCAATAAAATAAATCCTAGATACTTGTTTTGCCGTACCGTGGAACTTCATGGAGACGAGGTGGTAGGCTCGGAAAAGTTCCACAGTGCTGTTTTATCACGTTACCTGCGGCGTTGTGCTTGTGGTACTCGATCAGGTCTGGGATGTTGGAGAACAGGTACTTTTCGGCCAGGTAATACTGCAGTGGGGAGCCTGAGGTCTCTTTAATGTGGTAATGTTTGATGGCAGAACCGCCCTCTCTGAAAACATAGCAACAGTCGAGTGAGCCTTGGTACTTATTACCTTCACCACGATGAAAATGTCATTCCAAAATGATGATCTTATATATGTGAACTAGAAAAACAGATCTGTTTGAGGCGGCCCTCACGGTAGCGATCGGTTAAGTCTTAGTTAGGGTCTCCTGACATTCTTCTAATCTCATTTTCCTGTCATATCTTTGTTTACCAACTTATCTTCTTGTCTATAATGCGTCAACTGTTTTTAATGTATGGATGTCAAATAAAAGAATCGGAAAAAATCTGAATCTGGGACTACGTTATACAATATAGATAAAAAATACTGAAAACACGCAACTCTAAAAGGCAACTAAAGTGAAAAACTTATATTATATAACTTATATTGAAGACATCAGCTGCAAAGTATCATCTGAGGACTAAAAACAGGTTCATTTTGTATTTCTCACCCGAGGGACTTGGCGTATACAGACACTGTGTAGGCCCCAGATGTACTGGAGTCTCGGACAATGAACGCTCCCTCTTTGTCCTGCAGGGGGCGACACCACAGAGCAAATATTATACGAGCAAATGTAGATTTCATGCTTGAACAAAATCAGTTTTAGTACTGAATGTTTGTATTTTACAGGTGAGATTTCGCCGCCTACTGTCTCCAAGAAGATATTAATGCTTTGCCAGATATGTTCCACAGTGGCATTAACTTTTATTCAGTCACATGTGTTTTATTGTTTAACAGTTGCCTTGAGGAACACGCTTTTGTACTGTGAGTGGGCTTGCCTCTCCATAGATCTGACTTGTAACCTGGCACCTCAATCGCAGTAAGAATCCGTGTCTTCCGAGGTGTGTTTGAGCAATAAAAACACATGCAGGAAAAATAAACCCTGGATACTTTTAATGCACTACTGTGGATTATTTGAGGCAGAGCAATAACAAAAAGGACATAGAGAAAAGCAGGTGGCAGACTATCCAACAGAAAAAATTACATAGTGAAGCTTTAATGACAGAACAGACCTCTTTCCTAAGTAGTGCCTCGGCTTTGTTGCGGTTCACTTCTTTACTGTACCACCTAAAACACACAAAACACAGGATTCGATCGTTATTAATATGTAATTTCAAGCATTAAATGGCACATATTACGCTATTTTCTAATCCAAAGTATGTTATAATGGTACCACATGATATGATTGTGTAACAGAGCTTTAAGTACTTTTTATTTATACAGCGCTTTTCACACATACTGTAAAATACCAAATAAGAGCCAGGTTCCAATTAACCACCCCTTTAAACGGCGAGTCTAATACACGAGCTGGAAGACAGAAGTCGTGCTGCAACTACAGGACGCAGGGCTGATGCTCGCGTCGCCTCTACACAAACCAAACTTAAAACGGCATGGCTCATTTGCATGAACTATAAGCGCTAAAAGACACAAAGCTTCTTGATGCGCTTCCGCTGATGCGCAGAGAGAGTCGTGCGGAGGGTCCCAGAGCCGTGTGGGTCCGGGGCGTGCAGCTTAGAGGGAACATACCGGTAGGTCATACTGGTTAAAAGAATGTGAATACCGTACATAGACCGTAGACCATAAAAGTGGACTTAGCGAGTGTGACGTCACCCACATCGATCAGCACTGCTCAACGGTTACAGGAGTGAATCTGGAGCTAGGTTCTTATGAATAGGATTTTTTTGACAGACAAAATAGCAAAAAAAATAAAAAAAATCAGGATCATGTTCATATGAACATTTTAAGACAAAAATGAGACCACAGCAGCAATTACAGAGAGAAGAGCCACGAGATCCCAATGCAAGTCAATGGGGGCCAGAGTCAGAATGAGCCGGAAGAGCCTTCTGGAGTACTTCCTATTTGGCACACAGCGGCTAGCGCGTTAGCTTTGACCATTCATAAACAGGGTTTATGATACCGTACCATATTTTCCCAATTTTGCAGCAAGATTTTTATGAGGAAGGAATTAATCGCTGGTCCCAAATTGTCACTTGGTCTCAAATGAATGCCTGGTCTGTTAAGTGATTAAAACAAACAGCTGTTATTTGGTATTTTACAATAAGTCAGAAAGACTTTACAGCTCATTATTCAGTCACTCAGACTAAGTGAACTGCACTGACTGAAGTGAGGCTGTTCATCTGCGTCATCGGCCCCTTCGACCACCACCATCACTCACACACACACCACTTTCATACTAGGCAGTGTGGGTGAAGTGCCTTGCCTAAGGACCATAGGCCGTATATATGAGTGGACTAAGCTAACCATTAGCTGCCGTGTGCCAAACAGGAAGTGCTCCAGGAGGCTCTTCCAGCTCCTTCTCTCCCTTTTCCCCATTGACTCACATTAGGATCTTGTCGCTCCTCTCTCTGTACCTGCTGCTGTGGCCTCGTCATTTTGGTCTTGAATTGTTCATATGAACCCGTGACACATGATCCTGAATTTTTCATTTCTCTATTTTGTTCCTAAATCAAGATATGAACATAAACTCCAGACCAATCAGACGCCTTCATTCCCTGAGGTCACTGCTACTAGCATTAGCAACAGGTTTGATTGACAGCTAGTGCGTTTCGCACTAAGTTCCCTTCCTGCTTTCCTGCCCTGACTGACTATTTTTTTTTTAAATAAAATGACAAAATATCTCATTTACAATAGCTAACATTACTAGAATCTTAACTAGGTTAACTTAACTAGCATAAAGTAAAGTGAGTTTCGTTAAATTGCGACTCTATTGTTCGCACGTAACAGAACATACACCATAATTCAATGACTTAAACTTACTATTTAAAGTTTGATGATAAAATCTAAAAGTTTCTTTATTATGCTCAAGAATCACCAAAATACAGTGGTCCGTGCAGGTGCAGAGTATCACATCCATAGACCGTATATATGATGCATCGCAGCTCTGCCATGAGTAGGACAGGCACATTTAATGACCTCAATCATGATTGGCTCTTGTGGTTGCTATGATACTTACGGATTTCCAAATATGGAGCCTGGCTCCAAATTCGCTCCTGTAACCGTAGCATCGCGAGCCTCATTTGAGCGACGTCACACTTACTTATTCCACTCATATATACGCTCTCTGCTAAGGACACAACAGCTTTTTTTTTTGTTTGTCTGCCACCGGTGTCCCACTGTGGCACTTGATTTTTTCAGCCAAGTACTAACCAGGCCCAGCCCTGAGCTTTTGAGATATGATGGGATCAGGCTTTGACAAGGTGGTATGGCCACATTGTACACACCCTCAGCTGCGGTATGAATAGAATAAAAGACTCACACAAACTGCACCAGGTTTCCACATTTCTTCTCGGTCACATAGTTACTTGGTATGTATCCCTCCTCCCTGTGGAAAAATAAATGAAATATGAGTTTGAATGAAACAAAGCTCTAGATATGATTTTAATTAAGAAAATATATATTAGACTATATAGCCCTTTTAATATATTCATTTTGTGGTGTGACTTGGGATACAATTGCTCAAAAATACAATCTTAAGCAAACCAAAATAAAGAAAAAAAAACAATAAATAGAGGGAAAAATTAAATACATTGTGGCCATCTGAGAAAGGGACTTCTGTATACTTGTGTTTTGTTTTATTTTATTTCGAGGAGAGGAAACGAAGAGGAGGAAGGAAAGAAAGAGAAATGAGACGCAGCCAATAAGTTACACAATGCAGCCATAACTGTGTCATTTCTCTTTCCTCACTTCCTTCTCCTTGATTCCTCTCCTCGATCCTCCAGCTCCAGATCCTTCAGCTGTCAATCAAACATGCCATATTAAGTGATGTCCTGAAGAAAACCACGAAATGAAGCAGTAAACCTGAGGGAGGCTTCGAGAGCAGACACCAGAGAAAAGAATCAAACTTTATCTATTGTATCCTCTCTCTTCGCTGTGTTTCCTCTGTGGGCGGGACTTCCTCACCCATTTCCTGCAGCATCGAGTAGAGGAATCAAGCAGAAGGAAGCAAGAAAAAAGAAATAAGAAAGAGTAAAGGGTGGAGAGATAGATGGTAAGAGGTGGCGTGTAGAGTGTGGATTGGGCTGATTTTATCTGTCCAAGCCCGACCCGCATCCGACAGAGCAGTGATCGAATCCGACACTAGCTCTAAAGGCGTTAACACATCTCTGTCCAAGTCTGACCAAACTGGACACAATTAAAATCACACTATTTTCATACGCCGACTAATGACGCACGTAGAATATTGTTTGTGTGGCTTCTAACACAACAGAGATGCAAAATACAAACTCGGGATGGATTAAAATAATGAGCAGACTTTATTCCTCACCTCTCGTAAAGTGATAAATATAAAGCGCAGAATCTCATCCACATTATCTATAAAATTTGTCCTCCGCAAATAATGACATCCAGCCCACAAAACCATGTTATTGAGTTTGACGCGTTCTTTGAAAATTATAGGTGACAGTAGTTCACATATGTCTGTTTACATCCTGTTATGGCAGTGGTTCTTAACCTGGGTTCGATCGAACCCCAGGGGTTCGGTGAGTCAATCTCAGGGGTTCGGCAGGGGTCAGGACACACATCCAACTCATATGATTGCTGATGACATGCCCCGTTTGGCTGCTATTGGCTGCAGGAAATTTTGTGCCTGCAATAGTCTTGTGATACCGCAATAGTTGGTCGTGATGGTACGTCGTGTAATTTCTTTCTCAATATTTTCCCTTCATACTAACTATGTTGAGCAAAAAAGAAAGGGGTCAGACAAATATGTGCAATATGGATTCACATTCATGGATGTGTGCACCAATAAAATATATATATACCTATGCTTTGAATTTGAAAAAAAACATTTTATTTTCCAATTAAGAAGGGTTCAGTGAATGCGCATATGAAAATAGTGGGGTTCAGTACCTCCAACAAGGTTAAGAACCACTGTGTTATGGAAATCTTTATATAATGATCTTCATTCTTTATGTAGGCACTTATAGTAATGCAGTGTAAATTCCATAATTAGTGCATAAGTTAACCTCATGCTTTATAATCATAACTGAGGGTTCTCTTGAGAACTTTCAAACTACAATAGACCACTTAGTCATTATGTATCTCCTTTAATTATGTCTCCATGTTTGTTGAATTCAACTTGCTTCCATATGTTATTTTATTTTGACTTCTAATGACTCGGCGCTGCGTCTGACTCGTCCTTGACGCTGTTTGGGAAGTAACCTCCTGTCTGTGAATTCTTTAGGTGGTATATCTGCTCTGGATGGTTATTGTAAACACAAGAAACAGGGAGAGACGGCTCTGTTAGGGACACACAATTCCTGGAATAAATCAGACTTTGATTTAAGACAACTTCTCAGTTTTATTCTTTATACTTTAGAAATTCTACAACAATCCTCACAGCGCACGGATTGAGTGAATCTACAGATTAGCGATACTAACTCTACTTCTTGTGTACTTTATCACCAATCTCTTATACTTTAAAAATCACTTATCTGAAGTATTGCACCACATTTCACAAGTAATAATAACACAGTTTTGACTTGTAGAAGTGCAGTGCACTGATCTTTTGAACATTTACTGTAGACAGAAGTGCCCGAGTCCAACCTGAACCTGAACATAAGTTATAAATATATGTCCAAGTCTGATCTTGGTCAGACTTCGGTCGGGTTTGGTCAGGTTTCCATGCTGAAAGAAAGAGAGAAACAGAGAAACAGAGGAGAGAGGACGGTGTTGGGGGAGAGGAAAAAGGAGGAAAGGAAGAGAGAAAAGTGAAAAAGAGCGCCTGTGTATCTGACCCAAACTGTGCTCGCAAGACTCCACCTGCAGAGGGAGCTCACGCAAAAACGACTATTTACGGCGTGAAAAAAGTCCTGCGATACAGCTTTAACCGAGCAAAGACGTCTTGCGAAAAACGGAGGCCCACTCACCCGTACTTGTTGCGCGCTTTGTACCAGTTGACGTCGTTTTTCTCCACGATGACGTACTCCTCGCCCTTCTTCAGGCTCAGGTCGTGAGCTTCGGCCCCAGGGAAATCGAACAGGGCCACCACCGTCTCCTGCTGCTGAGGAAGAGGAGGAGGAAGAGGAGGAGGAGCGTCCGAGGAGGAGACTGGGGCAGGGGGGGCCGGGCGACGCTGGGGGGAGGAGAGGGAGGATGGAGGGAGAGATGGGTGAGAGAGGAAGGAGGAAGAGAGATGGAGATGAGGGTAGAGAGATGAAGATAGAGAGATGAAGAGGAAAGGGAGGGGAGAGAGAGAGCGAAGTGGAGAAAGAAAGATGAAGAGGGGGAATAAGGAGAGAATGGAAGGAGGGAGATGAAGGTTAGGAGAGAAAGAGGTGAGAGAGAAAGGAGGGAGAGAAAAATAAGGAGAGCAAGAGGAGGAAAAGAAGAGAGATAGGAGTTGAGGGTAGAATAGAGAGAAAAGAGACAGATGGAGAAAGGGAGAGAAGAAGGATTTATGAGTATGAGAGAAAAGGGGGAGAGAAACAGGTGGGACAGAAAAGAAGATGATGGGGAGGGAGGGATGGAGGTGAGGAGATGGACAGAAGGAGTAGATTTAAAAGGGGAGAGGAGGGATAGAGAGAAGGAAACAGAAAGGGTGGGGAGGGAGATGGAGGTATAGAAAGAAAGAGAGAAATGTAGAGAAACAGATGAGGGAAGAGAGGGAGGCGAGAGAGGAGGGAATGGACAGAGTTTGGGAGAGAGGGAGTTAAGCAGAGGAGGAGTGAGGAAAGAGGAGTAGGAGAGATCAAGAGGAAGGGAAAGATAGTGAAGGAAGAGAGAGAGAGCGAAGTGGAGAGAGGAAGATGGGGAGGGAGAGAGAGAGAATAAGGAGTGGAAGGGGAACGAAGGGGGAGAGGGGGTGGACGAGAAAAAGAAACAGGTAAGAGAGAGGGGAGGAAGAGAAAAATAGAGAGAAAAGAGACAGATGGAGAGAGGGAGAAAAGAAGAGATGGTGAGAGAGATGGAGGTATAGAAAGAGAGAAATGTAGAGAAATAGATGAGGGAGGAGGGAATGGAGAGAGTTTAGAAGAGAGAGGGAGAGAGATCCAAGAGGGAAAGGAGGAGCGGGAGGGGTTGAGGGGAGAGACGGAGATAGAGAGAGGGAGAGAAGGAGCAGAGGAGGGGAGAGAGAAAAATGAGAGGAAGAGAGGGAAAGAAGGAGAAACAGGTGAGAGAGGGGTTGAGGGTAGAATCAAAAGATAGAGAGAGGAAGAGAAAGCAAAAGGGAGAGGTGGGAGTGGAGGGGACAGAGAAAGAGGAGAGAGAGATAAAGAAAGGGAGAGAGTTAGACAGAAAGCAAGAAGATGGGGAGAGAGGGATGCAGGTGAGGAGATGGACAGAAGGGGTGGAGGGAGATAGAGTAAGAAGGAGGAGAGGGAGAGAAAGAGTGAGTAATAGACAGATAGAGAGGGGGAAAGAGTGAAAAAAGCAAAAGATGGAGGTGGAATAGAGTTATAAAGAGATGTCTGCACTTCATTCTCCGTTTTCTTACATCTGTCAGTCTCTTACCCGCTCCTCTCCTGGAATCGGGGGCAGTGGCTTTCGGGAATCTAGAAAAGAAAGAAAGAAAGAAAAAAAGAGGAAGAGAAACAACAATTGTGCAGGTGCAGTTACTCAACCGACAACATGAGTGTGATTCAACGCACTTTGATACGGCCACATCCTGTTAGACGCTGTACTTTGGTAAAAATGGTTATGCAGAGCAGTGGCCGAGCGGTTTGAACTTTTGCCTCTCCGCAGAAGAGTCGCCGGTTCAACTCTCACGATGTTTAAACGTTTCTGCGTGGAGTTTGTTTGTTCTCCCTGCGTTGGTTTTCGCTCTGTGATACTTTTTTTCCCCCGTCAACCCAAAACGTGCGGAATTCTAAGTGAAATCGAAGACGAGCTCAAGATCCGGAGACTGGCCCTGATGGTTTTAACCCAGAGACACTGAACGATGGGTCAATGCAGAGGACAAATCTCCCTATGGGGACAATAACGTAGGGCCTGACCGATATATCGATATGTGGGCACTTGGAGACATATCGGCCTAAATCTTGCCGATATGGGCCAATAGTCCACGTGGGCATGTTATATGTTGTTATAAAACTCTCTATATTATTTCCATTTAATCCAATTTACAGACAGATAAATGTCCTAATAAATGGCACGGCTTCAGTATTTATCTGAGGAGTCATTTGTTTGTGTCTGTGACTCCGTACTGCCCTTAAATGCACCCCTAGAGTCATGTCACGTGGCTCATGTGCGCTTGTTTACACCAGTGTGCTTTAAGACAGCACTGAGGAACTGGCTTTAAAGGCTCTTGTGTCTGATCGAAGATATTAAATATAAATAAAAGCTAACTTCAGCGCGGTTTAGGGCAGCAACAAAACTAATAACTGATTTTTACCAAAGTGCGAGTGCCGAGGAGAGGACTGTCCCTACTCTCCCTCCCCCCATAGGCAGAGGAGACACAGCTGCTGTCAACATGTTGGATTCTCTTCTTTTTACGGATGATCATTCTGAGTCTGGATTAAAAGGACAGTTCTTAGTGCAGACTTGTGATCTGAGAGGAGCCTGTGTGAGGCTGAGTGTTGAAATGTGTCGGTTTTGAAGCTCGTTTTGGTTCTTTCTCATTGGTTGGCGATTAGCTGCTGTCGCTCGCACACATAAACAGGCTGTTTTCTCTTCTATTAGCGATTGTAAAGTGACTGTAGTGAATATAGGCCGTATATATGTTACAGGACACACACTCATATGTCAATGAGCTGTGAATAGGGATGTGATGGTCCGCATTTACGCATATAGATTACAGCGTCTCATACAATTACTGTTAAAGGTAGTTTACGTTGTTTACTGGCTAGAATGTCATGCAAAAATGCCATTAGGCCAACCTACTGTCTATAAATATGACCATAAGGAGACAGAATAACGTAAATTTATCCTAAATAGATCCAATGTAAAATCCAATAGAGCCAAACTTAAGTTCATGATCAGATGAAGATTTACAGTGAATTTTTACATCACTAAATATATCAGCTGTTATAGTGGCTATCAGCACATCCAAAGATCGTGTTATCGGTATCATATCAGAGCCAAAAAAATTCATATCGGTTGGGCTCTACTGGGAATCACAGGGTCCCTTACGATTCGATATGACTGATTCAACACAGTATATGGCTCACGATATTATCACGATACAGCGATACATGCAATAACTGATATATTGCACATGATACTCTGTGATATACGTTTGTTATTTAAGAACCAAACCCATTTTATTTTATTTCTTTGTTAAATCACTACTTGTATTAAATCACTGCTTGTGCAAAATTTGAAGTACATTTATTTTAATAATCAAAATGATATGTCAAGTGTATTGCATTAACAAGTTTCCTTCCACTAAATGAGCTACAGAACTGGAGTGCAATCATAAAAGACATGCTAAAAGATACTCAAAAAACTACCAAATACTTCATATATCAGTGCCATGATAACGGGATATACTGATATTTCTTATGATGCTAACCTAACCTTATGTATGGTAAGTTTGTGTGTATTTTTGCTGATACTTACTGTCTCCAAACAGTTTGTACTCTTCACATCCAGGAGCCATCTTTTCCACCTGGCGACAGCAGAGCCACAATCCCTCCTGCCAGAAATGAGGGTGGAACTTGGCCACCACCGCTGAGTTCTCCTTTATCTCTGCTCAGATAAAACACAGAGAAACACGCAATGAACAAAAAAATACTTACATTTTTCTATATATTGCATGTTTTTGCTGGTTTACAGGTTACACACTGCAAAAACAGAAATCTAGCCAAGTCAGGATTACTTGAATTCATAAAGTTTGATCAAGATTTCAGTCAATTTTGCTTGACAAGTAAAGTTATCTACCAATGGAACAAGACTTTTTGTATTTAAAATATGAATAAACATCTTGATAAACTTAAAGGTGCATTATGTAACTTTTCTGGTGGAGGGTCTGTCAACTTGTACAGTTGTAGGGAGTATTATCTGTTACATAAGGGTGAGTTGTACAGTTGTAGGGAGTATTATCTGTTACATAAGGGTGAGTTGTACAGTTGTAGGGAGTATTATCTGTTATATAAGGGTGAGTTGTACAGTTGTAGGGAGTATTATCTGTTACATAAGGGTGAGTTGTACAGTTGTAGGGAGTATTATCTGTTACATAAAGGTGAGTTGTACAGTTGTAGGGAGTATTATCTGTTACATAAGGGTGAGTTGTACAGTTGTAGGGAGTATTATCTGTTACATAAGGGTGAGTTGTACAGTTGTAGGGAGTATTATCTGTTACATAAATGTGAGTTGTACAGTTGTAGGGAGTATTATCTGTTACATAAGGGTGAGTTGTACAGTTGTAGGGAGTATTACCTGTTACATAAGGGTGAGTTATACAGTTGTAGGGAGTATTATCTGTTACATAAAGGTGAGTTGTACAGTTGTAGGGAGTATTATCTGTTACATAAAGGTGAGTTGTACAGTTGTAGGGAGTATTATCTGTTACATAAAGGTGAGCTGTACAGTTGTAGGGAGTATTATCTGTTACATAAGGGTGAGTTGTACAGTTGTAGGGAGTATTATCTGTTACATAAGGGTGAGTTGTACAGTTGTAGGGAGTATTATCTGTTACATAAGGGTGAGTTGTACAGTTGTAGGGAGTATTACCTGTTACATAAGGGTGAGTTGTACAGTTGTAGGGAGTATTATCTGTTACATAAAGGTGAGTTGTACAGTTGTAGGGAGTATTATCTGTTACATAAGGGTGAGTTGTACAGTTGTAAGGAGTATTATCTGTTACATAAAGGTGAGTTGTACAGTTGTAGGGAGTATTATCTGTTACATAAGGGTGAGTTGTACAGTTGTAGGGAGTATTATCTGTTACATAAGGGTGAGTTGTACAGTTGTCGGGAGTATTATCTGTTACATAAGGGTGAAATGTACAGTTGTAGGGAGTATTATCTGTTACATAAATTGTATAGTATAGTATGAATGTAGTTGTTCCAGTCTTTTTGCTGTGTTTCAGATGAAATCACAACATTCTACAGGCCAATAATATTTCATACAGATGGAGCAGTTAATTAATATTGTTAAATTGTAGATTTCTGTTGTAATACAGTGAGTTCTCTTGTGTAGCCACGAATAGAAATGATCAGGTTCAACATTTGTGAATCCGTTGTTTCCTCACCACAAACATACCTGGAGTTGCTCTGTTTCATTCAAACCAGTTTAACCACCTTTGTATTGTCATGTGGTAATACAGGAAATGTTGTTAAACTCCATTCACCTTCACAATGAGCATTTGTAGTATGATTTCAGATAAGGAAATGAACTACAGTGAACTTGAAGACTCCCACTACTGTACATAACAACAGAGAAAGTGATTAAGAACTCTCTTGAGCGTAAAGTAGAAGTTGTGTTGGTGATGGTCTGGCCCCACAGACCCTGACCTCAACATCATGGAGTGTGTCTGGGATTAACATGAAGAGACAGAAGGATGTGAGGAAGCTCCATCCACACAAGATCTGGGCTTAGTTCTTCAACATGTTTGGAACAGTGACCAGCCCAGTTCCTTCACAAACTGTCTGCAAGTAAACCTAGAAGAACTGATGCTCTTCTGAAGGCAAAGCTCACACCAAATATTGATTTGATTTAGATTTCTCTTTTGTTCATTCACTGTATTTTGTTGATTGACTGATGTATTTATATATCTATTTATACACATGGTAGTTTCAAAGTTAAGTAGAGATTGGCAATTCCAGATGATTCTAGTGGATATGTATGGAGTTTAAAAACACAATGGAGCACTTCCTGTATCACAGGACATCACAAGGTGGAACAGAGTGTTTTCAGAGAGATGAGAGATGAACTCAGCCTGAATATGCAGGGTTTGTGTGTTAAAGGGGAAGTCCGGCACGTTTGAAGCTAAAGTCCGTTGCTAGAGGTGGTCGAATTCTGTCAGAAGCCAAAAAACGACACAGATCAGTGTTGCCTCAGTGGAGATCTCACTGTGGCGGTGAGTGTGTCAAGACAACAAACTAGTGTAATTTCCACGTAAAACGCCAATTTGCGCAGAAGAAGCTTAACACGACTTTAACCCATCTTACAACAGCCACGAGTCTAACAAACAAAATGCTCTGCCTGGCTCACTCATTAGTGTCTGGAAACATTAGAAAACAACTTTATAATCAGCCTTACACTTCCCTCTGTTGATTTCCCACTGCACATGTGAAAGCCCAAAAGACTCGATCGCTGATGTTGTTTCTAATCCCATTTATTTACAAGTGAATTATATTTTTTGAAAATGCTAAAAAAAAAAAAAAAATTCCTGAACCATTTTCTGTCAACAACTTTCAGTTTCTATTGTTCTTCACCATCAGTAGTCGATTCTTACTTGTTGCTTCTGGCGGCTGGAGCCTCTTGCCGCCAAGTCGGCAATCAAGTCTTTTGGGCTTTCACATGCGCAGTGGAAATCAACAAGCTAATGCTAAGGCTGCTTATAAAGTTGTTTTATAAACATTTCCAGACACTAATGAGTGAACCAGGCAGAGCGTTTTGTTTGTCAGACTCGTGGCTGTTGTAAGATGGGTTAAAGTGGTGTTAAGCCTCTTCTGTGAAAATTGGCTTTTTACGTGGAAGCTAAGAACTTGCCCCCATACACTAGTTTGTTGTCTTGATAGCCTCACTACCACAGTGAGATCTCCGCCTAGAAAACACTAATCTGTGCTGTGTTTTGGCTTGTGACAGAATTCGACCACCTCTAGCAACGGACTTTAGCTTCAAATGTGCCGGAGTTAAACGTGTGAATGAAACACAACTCCAGGTCTGTTTGTAACGAGGAAACCTCATTACAACATGATTATTATTAACATCACCATTCAGAAAATACCCTAATATGGGCATTAGGGTATTTTCTGTATAGACTGTGTTATAATTTCCCGTGAAATTTCCACGGGAAGTGGAAGCTGAGTATAGCAAAGGCTGATTAAACAGAATGTGTGAAATTGTGGTTAAATTGTGTGAACGCACCATCTTTGAGACTCTGCACCCATTGGCTTCTGCTGTCTTGGCTCGGAGCGAACACGTACAGTGTGGAGTTGTCGTACACCACCTCAACACACCACAGTGGATTTTATCGTAACCATTACAGCTTCCTTTATATTATATGATACATTTACAGCTGCAATTAACACTTATTTAGATTTATTTTTTTATCTGGACTAACCTGGATTTAATTTATAACATAGATCAGAAAATATCGTAATATGGGCACTTTAATAACATGCTTTACTTCAAATATTGTCTGTGTAATCCCTGTCGTCCAGGTACGATCCATCTGTATATTTCAGATAATATTACTACATTAAGAAAATGATTAAAAACTACAGTTAAGACTATATGTGAGTTATAATCTCCTGATGAAATTATAACTACAAAATTTGTGTGTCTAAACCAGGTCTAACCCAGGACTAAACCAGGACTAATCCAGGACTAAACCAGGACTAAACCAGGTCTAATCCAGGACTAAAACAGGACTGAACCAGGTCTAATCCAGGTCTAACCCAGGTCTAAATCAGGTCTAACGCAGGACTAAAACAGGTCTAAACCAGGTCTAATCCAGGACTAAACCAGGTCTAAAGCAGGTCTAACACAGGTCTAAACCAGGTCTAACTCAGAACTAAACCAAGTCTAACCCAGGACTAAACCAGGTTTAACTCAGGACTAAACCAAGTCTAACCCAGGACTAAACCAGGTCTAACCCAGGACAAAATCAGGTCTAACCCAGGACTAAACCAGTACTAAACCAGGACTAAACCAGGTCTAACCCAAGACTAAACCAGGTCTAACCCAGGACTAAACAAGGTCTAAACCAGTACTAAACCCGTTCTAAACCAAGACTAAACCAGGTCTAACCCTGAACTAAACCAGGTCTAACCCAGAACTAAACCAGGTCTAAACCAGGACTAAACCAGGTCTAACCCAGGACTAAACCAGGACTAATCCAGAACTAAACCAGGACTAAACCAGTACTAACCCAGGATCAAACCAGGTCTAACCCAGGACTAACCTGAGACTATACCATGACTAAACCAGGTCTGACCCAGGACTAACTCAGGATTAAACCAGAACTAAAGCAAAGAAACCAAGAACCAAATCTTCTGTTATATTGTGCCCCTCTTTCAACATGCAGCCCAGAGCTGTACCTGAAATGGATACTTGTTCTGACAGGGGATGACCGTTCCTCCGTTCTTCACGATCTCGACACATTTGATTCGATTTAATTCAATCAGGCCTTTTCTGAAGCGCTTCTAAAAAGTTCAGAAAATATACCGTTAAGAGTTAGAGATTTGGCAAAGAAAAAAACTGTGTGAATAGAAATCAGAACAGTCAGTTCCTCTAGTTCTGACACTGAAGTCACAATTCACACGTAATAAAAATAAGATACTTCTGTAGACTGTATATAACTGGATATCTGTAACCCACTAGCACGCTTATGGCTACATCGAATAATCACACTTTCTATTCACCCCTATAACTGTGGCCTCAATGAGCTTCATTTGACTGGAGCCGACCGCTGTGCTGGGCTGAGTATCATTAAGAAGTTGCCGATATGATACATACCTCAATACATGGGCCACGATACGATGTAAATCTCTACACAGTGGCCTTTCGATTTAATACGATATATTTCAAAATGATTCGATACGGTTTGTTAAAAAAATAAAGGCTAAATCATGGGTGTGACACTAAAAGTCTTTGTTAAACCACTTCTTGTGCAAAGTTAAAATGAAAAACACCCAATTTCGTCATCGGAACAGTGAAAATGTCAAATGTGTCGCATAAATGAGTTTCTTTCCACTAAACAAGCAACAAAATTGTAGCGCTGTAACAAAATTATTAGTAAAATATATCAAAAAATACTCTTGCCACTATATTGATACAGCAGCCCATGATATCAGTACATTAAACAATATGATATATACTTTTATACATAGGTGAGGTGGGTGAAGTGTCTTGCCCAGGGACACGACAACAGTATGCATGGGTTAGAACTGGGATCAAACCAACCAGAAACAGTGTGAGCTTAGTTTTTCCAAGTGCTTTATGATATAGAACCATAGACTGTATAAAGACGTGGACTAAGGGAGTGTGACGTCACCCACAGTGTTCAGATCCAGTCAAATGAAGTTCATCGAAATGAACAGTCATGAAGTGAATTTGGAGCTGGGTTCTATATAAGGAATTCCAAACGGGAGTATCATAGAAATCAAAGAGCCAAACTGGAGCGAGGTTGGTGAAGGTAATGCCGCTTTTCGCCCACACCGTTGGTTTAGCAGGGAGCGGGCACTTAGCAACGCTGTCAATCAAACCTTTCACTAACGCTATAGGGAGCGACCTCGGGGAAAGAAGGCACCTTTTACCATCTAAAAAACATAGCAAAAATCACAGGTCTACTGTCTAAAGCAGACATGGAGAGACTTATCTATGCTTTTGTCTTCACTAGGGTAGATACTGTAAGCACTTTGTGTTGCATTTTTTGTATGAAAAGTACTCTATAAATAAAGTTTGACTGATTAATTGAACGGCCTGCTCACTATGAGAAGCTGCAGAACATCCAGAACGCTGCAGCTCGGGTCCTGACTCCAACCAGGAAGTCCGAGCACATGCGTCCTGTGCTCAGGTCTCTACACTGCCCCCTGTGGCTCAGAGACTTCAAAGCGGTTCTGCTTGTGCACAAGTCTCTCCATGGCCGAGCACCAAACTCCATCTGTGACATGTCAGCTGCCATACCGGCTTGTCAAAACCGCATCTTGTCTGATCTCAGAAGCTAAGCAGGGTCGGGCCTGGTTAGTACTTGGATGGGAGACCACTGGGAATTCCAGGTGCCACAGGGGGGCACCAGTCGCAAAAAAAAAACTGTTGTTGTGGCAAGGCACATCACCCACATTGCCTAGTATGAAAGTGATGTGTGCATGGCCAGGACTCCCTTGAAAAGTCCCATTGTAATCTCAATGGGACTTTCTTTCCTGGTTAAATAAAGGTTAAATAAATAGTGCCGTATGAACAATCTGTACTCTGGGGAGCTCAGGGACCGGCCTGCTGTTGGTGCCAGAGTCAGGACTAAACTCGGGGACTTTCAGATTCATGCAGCTAAAACCTGGAAGAGTCTGAACATGTGAGACAGACTCTACTGTGACTCTGTTTAAATCCAGGCTCAGAACAGTCCTGTTCAGATGACTTAAAGCTTTTTATTCTGCACTCTTCTCTCTCATATAATGTCTTTCTCGGTTTTTAATTTTGTGATGATTATTTATGTTTTGATTTATTTGTATTGTGATTTTGATGTGTTTCTAATTCTGTAAAGCACTTACTTAATTACTTTGTGTACAACTTGTGCTTTACAAATAAACTTGCCTTGCTTTGCCGTTTGATTGGTCTGTTATTAATGTTCATAACTTGATTTACGGAAATGAACAAAGTGAAATAAAAACAGCAGGATCATGTAGAGCGGGTCAATACAAACATTTGAAGACCAAATAATATTGAGAAGGGGTGACGGTTTTTCAGTAGAAACTGAATTGGAAGTCGATGAAACTAGAAGCACCCCCATGTTCACTTCCTGTCTGGAACATGGCGGTTAGCGGTTGCTAAACCCAGAGTAGCTCCTCACCTCGCTCCGTCTGTCGTAGTAGCTTAGCGTGCTCTTGGTTAGCACAAACAGTCTCTCCTTGTAGTTCAGTGGAGATGTTTTCTTCTTCTGCTGCGAGCGTTTAATCAACAGCTCCTCCAGTAGCGGCTCAGCGCTCATCCTGGTCCCTCAGCCCATTGGTCCACGTCAGTAAACCCCGGTCTGCTGCCGAACTGAAGGAACAATAGATTTACAATTGGGATATTGTAATAAGGAATCAAAAGGTGGATTTAAACAGCAAAATTTATTTATTCCAGGACTAAACTAGGTCTAACCCAGGATTAAACCAGAATTAAAGTAGGTCTAATTTTCTAGAACAAAACCAGGTCTAAAAAAAATGTATGCAGATGATGCAGTTGTGTATGTTAGTGGCAGGACTGTTGAAGCCATCACTGCTCAGCTACAAAGTCATTTGGATGCTGTAGCAGTGTGGTTCCAAAACTCTGGACTTACACTTAATGTCAATAAAACAGTGTCGGCTTGTTTTTCCTCTAGAGCACGCCCCACTGAGGATCTACACCTAACAATTGATGGACAAGACATTAAGCAAGTAAACGAGGTCAAATATTTAGGTCTAATTTTGGACTCCCATTTATTATTCGAAAGTCATGTTAAAAAAGTTGTTAGGACAACAAAAATACATTTCTATACCTTCAAACTAATCAGAGACTGCCTAACTTTTCAAGCAGCAAATGTATTTATGCACTCATTGACTTTTTCTCAAATCTGTTATTGTATTACCAGTTGGTCACAGGCAACAGCGTCGATAATTAGGCCTCTGCAAATGATTTACAACAGAGCTATCAAAATATTAGATAAAAAACCTGTCAGATACCACGACTTTGTTCTATGACTTGTACAAACCATTGCAGAGTCAGGTGAGTTCAAAGGGAAGGAAAGAAAAAGAAAAGTGGGTGTGAAAGAAGAGATTGCAGTCACTTGTATGATGGGTTCATTTGTTCTACTCCCATTATATCCCTCTGAGTGGCGTAATGACCCACTGCCTGTTGACGCACTGTTGGGTTTTGTTGGCTGAGTTTAATTACTTACTGAAGCCTTACACTGTGTAAGCTAAATTGGACTGATGGGAAGTTTACCTAGACCTGTTCTGTGTTTCTCTGGAGTTAGGCTACTGTTACTGTCTAGTCTATTCATTCGTCCCTTTTTTTATTTTTATTTTTTTATGTCACGCTGTGTATGATGGTTGAAATCACTTTTGTATTTAACAACACTTCATGGTTATTGTGTGGTGGGGCAGAAGAGAGTGAGTACTGCCCCGGCAGAATTTTGCTAAGAGAAGATGGCACGTCTGTGCAGGGTTTGTGGGTATACGGGGACAGTGGGATGGGTTTGGGCTGGGGACGGGTTGGGACAGGTTGCTATTCGTTGGGTTTCCCTTTTTTTTTCATTTCTCAGATACTGTGCTCCTACATGTGCTTACTTTCCATGCATGCTAATATTATGGCCTATAACGCATACATCGCGCAGAGCTCATGGCCGGCATGGATAAAAATAAGTCAGTGACTGATATTCATTTTATTTCATGGAACGTCAAAGGGGTAACCAAGCAACAAAAATAAATAAGATTATGTCTCATATTCAAGGGTTGAAGGGGGAAGTGGTGTTTCTACAAGAGACACATCTGCGTACAGAGGAAACTTTGCGCATTAAAAGGGGCAAGTTCAACCAACTATATCATTCTAAGTTCAGGGACAGGGCTAGGGGGGCTGCAATTTTAATTCAAAGCCATATTTCCTTTAAACTTGAAAAACTTGTAGCTGACTCATCTGGCAGGTTTGTTATAGTGTCAGGGCAATTGTGTAACACCCCAGTCATCCTGGCCAGTGTCTATGCACCAAATTGGGATGACCATCAGTTCATATCCAGGTTTTTCACCTCCATGCCTGATATTGAGACCTACCATATAATTATAGGGGGAGATTTCAATTTTGTTCAGCATCCTACTTTAGACAGATCTTCAACCAGACCATATGTCCTTACAAAATCTGCCAAACAACTTTCGTCCACAGCATCTCGGCTGGGTCTCTCAGATCCATGGAGGTTCAAATTTCCAGACAAAAAGGCCTTTTCTTTTTTCTCACCTGTTCATCATTCTTACTCTAGAATAGATTTCTTTCTCTTAGATAGCAGATTACTTTCTAATATACGCACATGTACACCATAGTATCATAATTTCAGATCATGCTCCCACTTCTCTAGACATACATTTTCCTACTTACAGACGTCCTCTAAAACTATGGAGATTCAGCTCAACTCTACTAGTTAATGACCCTTTTGTACAGTCCGTGACAGCCACCTCTCAAGTATTTTTTTACAATTAATGACTCTCCAGATGTGTCAAGGGGCATTTTATGGGAGACCTACAAGGCATATCTGAGGGGCCATGTAATTTCTTATGCAGCTTACCTTAAAAAAGACAAATGTGAAATGACAGTCAGAGTTGGCACAAATGATCTTGGAAGTTGATGATGAATATTCTACAAACCCAGATCCTGTTCTCTACAAAAGACAGTTACAACTTTATTCTGAGCTGTCTCTTTTAACCACCAATGAAGCAGAACTGCAACTGCTGAAATCTCAACAAAAACTCTTTGAATCAGGGGACAAAGCTGGTAAACTCCTCGCCCAGCAATCCAGAGCTGCTGCTGCCTCTAGACTAATCACAAGCATAAAATCGCCGTCGGGTGTCACCCTTACTGACCCAAAAAGCATAAATGAAACATTTACAGAATTTTATTCTGATCTATACACTTCTGATCGCCCTCAGTTTAATACACCCAATATACTCAACAATATTGTATTTCCCACAATAGATGAGAAGTGGGTGCAGCATCTAGCTAACCCAACATCTCCAACCAAGGTTGCTAGTGCCATCAGAGCTTTACAAAGTGGTAAGTCACCGGGTCCAGATGGATTCACAGTAGAATTTTACAAGGAATTTGCCCCACTTCTTTCCAAGGTCTTAAGTGATGTATATAACGAAGCACTGTCTGCAGGCCGACTACCACCAACTTTGAAGAATGCCACCATTTCCCTTCTGTTAAAAAAGGATAAGGATCCTTTACTTTGCAGTCGTTTCAGACCCATATCACTATTAAATGTCGATTACAAGATACTTGCTAAACTTTTATCCCTTCGTCTCCAAGAGATTTTGCCAAATATTATTTCTTCAGATCAAACAGGTTTTATGTTAGGCAGACACTCTTTTCATAACACCAGAAGGCTTCGCAACATACTTACCACCCCCAGCACCAGCGTCCCAGAGGTTGTGGTGTCGCTGGACGCATAAAAACTTTTGACAGGATAGAGTGGGACTTCCTGTATGAGGTAATGGATAGATTTGGGTTGGGTTCTGGCTTCATTTCATGGATAAAACTGCTATACTCATCCCCAGTTGCATTGGTACAAACAAACAATACATTCTCACCTCCTTTTCAACTTCAGCATGGCACAAGACAAGGCTGTCCACTATCCCCTTTATTGTTTGCCATAGCTATTGAACAATTAGCAATCTGGTTGAGATCTGAACCAAGATTCCAAGGTATCCTTCGCCACAACACTGAACATAAACTATCTTTATATGCGGATGACTTGCTCCTCTACGTGGCCAACCAATCCACATCACTCCCAATCATCTTAGACATCTTTAAACAGTTTAGCTAACTTTCTGGCTACAAACTCAATCTTGGGAAAAGTGAATTATTTGCTTTAAATGAGTTGGTTGGGGTTCTTCCAGACAGCGTGGCTCCTTTTAGAAGGGCAGACAATAGTTTTAGATATTTAGGTATAATCATGACCAAGACCCTGACCGACACTTTCAATAAAAACTTTGTTCCCTTGCTGGGTAAGGTCAAGGATGACTTTGCCAGATGGTCCACTCTACCCTTATCACTGGCTGGCAGGGTAAACCTCATTAAGATGGTCATATTGCCCAAGTTTCTTTACCTTTTTCAACATATTCCTGTATTAACTTCAAAAACGTTTTTTGATAAACTGGACAAATCAGTGTCTAAGTTTCTTTGGGCTAGTAAACCTGTGCGAATACGGAAAAAAATATTGCAGCTTCCTAAAGGAGTAGGGGGTCTTGCTCTCCCTAATTTTCTACATTATTACTGGGCAGCCAATATTCACAAACTGTTATATTGGACCAACACATCCGTGACTAACCAACCTGCATGGGCAAAAATTTAAATATCTTCATCTCAGTCCTCATTGAGGGCAGGGCTCTGCTCTTCCCTTACTTTGTCACCTGCTGAGGCAAGTGAAAACCCAGTGGTCAAACAGTCACTCAAAATCTGGTTACAATTCAGGAGGCATTTTGGCTTGAAAGATTGCTCGATCTTTGCACCAGTATTAAGTAATCATAACTTTAAACCATCTATTATGGATTCTGCCTTTAAATTGTGGTCTGAGAGGGGCATCACCTCAATCAATGATCTTTATGATGGTGGCACTTTTATGTCTTTTGCTGGCTTGTCGATGCAATTTGAGCTTCCTTCCTCCCACTTTTTTCATTTTTTTCAAATCAGGGACTTTGTTCAGAAAAATTACGCCGACTTCCCAAATCTTCCTGCACAAACTTTATTAGACAAACTTTTGTTAATAGACCCCAATCAAAGAGCAACTATTTCACATATTTTTAGGGTATTGGATTCGACTACTTCTATCTTCCCCCAACAAACAAAAATCTATGGGAACAGGATCTGGGTCTGACCCTTGGGGAGGACCAGTGGGCCAATATTTTAAGATTAGTACACAACTCCTCTATCTGTGCACGACATGGTCTAATCCAATGCAAATGAATACATAGGATCTACTATACAAATCATAGACTGTCAAAATTCTACCCCAATGTTGCAGACACCTGCAATAGATGCAACCAATCTCCTGCTGACCTCATGCATGTTTTGGTCTTGCCCCAAATTGAGGAACTTTTGGTCTGAAATATTTGAGACCCTCCACAGGGCCTATGATGTTGGGGACGAACCCCATCCTCTTCCAGCTCTTTTTGGTTTTCTTCAAACTAAACCCTTTTCAAGTAAAGCCCAACACTGTATGGCTTTTTGTTCTTTACTGGCAAGGCGCTTAATTTTGCTTAACTGGAAACATACCGCACCTCCTTCTCATAGTCAATGGGTCAAGGAAGTTCTGTTCAATTTGAGGCTGGAAAGGCTTAGATTCTCTCTCAAGGGTTCATTGAGTAAATTTGAGAGGACTTGGGACCCCTTGCTGTCCATCTTGGACATACTGACTGTTGAACCAGAGGAGCCACACCAGGTCTGAAGTGTTTTTTTTCCCCCTTCCTCTCTTCTTCTTCTTTCCCTTGGTTGTTGGTAAATTTGTTTTTCATTTTTTAAATTTCATTTCATTTTTTTTTTTTTCATTTCTTCTTTCTCTTTTCTTTTCCCGGGAATGTTGATGGGAGGGATGGGTGGGAGGGGCGGGTTGGTGGGGATAGGGAGGTGGTTGGTGTTTTTTTTTTTTTTGTCTGGTTAAAAAACAAAATGAGCCTTTACATGTTCTGTCTACATGTTATGTTGCACTTGCTCAATAAATACATTCTTAAAAAAACAGAACACACCATTGCCAGGTATTGCAGAGTTTACACTTTCTTATCTTAAATTTTATAAATTTTATTTTAAATTGTGTAATTTAAAATGGATGTAAATGTTTGCACAGTAGAGCTCCAGCTGTTCTAAGTCAGCCCATAGTCCCTCTCTCACTGAGCCCTGAGCTGAAACTGAACTTGGACTGGGGCTTTTAAGAATGAACTAAAGCAGGTTTTAAAGAGGACTCAGATGTGTAATCATTAACTTTTGAATTTATGTTATTGTGTTTTAAAAGCCCTTCTAGGGACAGACATTGTAAATTAGCTTTGGCAATAAATGTTGTAGTGTGATGCATGTTTATTGTTCATACTTGTCCCTATCAAATAAATAAATAAATAAATAAATAAATAAATAAATAAATAAATAAATAAATAAATAAATAAATAAATAAATAAATAAATAAATAAATAAATAAATAAATAAATAAATATCAGGACTAATCCAGGTTTTACACAGGAATAAACCAGGACTAAATTGGGTTTTAACCAGGACTAATCCAAGACTAAACCAAGTCTAACTCAGGACCAAACCACGTCTAAATCAGGACAAATCCAAGTTTAACACAGGATTAAACCAGGACTAAACTGGGTCTTAACCAGGAATAAACCAAGACTAAACTAAATCTAATCCAGGACCAAACCAGGACTAAACCAGGTCTAACTCAGGACTAATCCAGGTTTAACCCAGGATTAAATCATGTCTAATCCAGGACTAAACAGACCTAACATAGGACTAAATCAGGTCAAACCCAGGACTAAACCGGGACTAAACCAGAACTAAACCAGGTATAACCCAGGACTAAACCAGAATTAAAGTAGGTCTAATCTTCTAGGACGAAACCAGATCTACATCAGGATGAATCCAGATTTAACACAAGACTAAATCAGAACTAAACTGGGTCATAACCAGGACTAAACAAGACTAAACCAGGTGTAACCCAGGACCAAACTAGGACTAAACCAAGACTAAACCAGGTCTAACCCAGGACCAAACTAGGACTAAACCAGGTCAAACCCAGGAGTAAACCAGGACTAAATCAGGTCTGACCCAGAACTAAACCAGGTCTAACCCAGGAGTAAACCAGGACTAACCAGGACTTTCTTTACAGCTTCTTCCTGGTTTCTCAGATGATAAAATTATATGTATGTCTCTTGTGGAATAATAAAGTTGGTCTAAGTCTGAAAAATGGACTTTTCTTTGATTAGAGTCTCTGTATAATCAGGCTCCAGACCAGCTCCTTGTGCGACTATAAAGCAATAAATACCTTTAGGTTTCCGTCACATCTGAGCAGTTATCACAAAAGCCTTTTTTATGATTACATTGTCATTACTGTGTACACAAGGCACTACATTATTCCATTTATTACAGGGCATAAAGGAATTTGAATGGACACAATAATCAAATCACAAGGGATTAAATATTTGTAGATGATTTCCTTCTAAATCTCCATCTCTGCATAAAAAATAAAAAAGTGAACTCTGTAGTTGATCTAATGTTCTAAACTACATTTATTTTATTTTTATCTGATCTTTTTACTAACCCAGGACTAAACCAGGTCGAACTCAGGTCTAAGCCAGGTCGAACTCAGGTCTAAGCCAGGTCTAAACCAGGTCTGAACCAGGACTAAACCATGTCTAAACCAGGTCTAAACCACGACTAAACCAGGACAAAACCAGGTCTAAACCAGGATTAAACCAGGATTAAACCAGGACTAAATTAGGACTAAATCAGGTCTAAACCAGGGCTAAACCAGGACTAAACCAGGACTAAACCAGGTCTATATCAGGACTAAACCAGGTCTAAACCAGGACTAAACCAGGTCTATATCAGAATTAAAACAGGTATAAATCAGGACTAAACCAGGTCTAAGACAAGTATAAACCAGGACTAAACCAGGACTAAACTGGGTCATAACCAGGACTAAACCAAGACTAAACCAGGTGTAACCCAGGACCAAGCTAGGACTAAACCAAGACTAAACCAGGTCTAACCCAGGACCAAACTAGGACTAAACCAGGTCAAACCCAGGACTAAACCAGGACTAAACCAGGTCTAACCCAGGACGAAACAAGGACTAAATTAAGTCAAGTTTAGGACTAAACCAAGACTAAACCAGAATTAAGGTAGGTCTAATCCTCCAGTACCAAACCCAGAACTAAATCAGGTCTAACCCAGGAGTAAACCAGGACTAAATCAGGTCTAACCCAGAACTAAATCAGGTCTAACCCAGGAGTAAACCAGGACTAAATCAGGTCTAACCCAGAACTAAACCAGGTCTAACCCAGGAGTAAACCAGGACTAACCAGGACTTTCATTACAGCTTCTTCCTGGTTTCTCAGATGATAAAATTATATGTATGTCTCTTGTGGAATAATAAAGTTGGTCTAAGTCTAAAAGATGGACTTTTCTTTGATTAGAGTCTCTGTATAATCAGGCTCCAGACCAGCTCCTTGTGCGAGTATAAAGCAATAAATACCTTTAGGTTTCCGTCACATCTGAGCAGTTATCACAAAAGCCTTTTTTATGAGTTCATTGCCATTACTGTGTACACAAGGCACTACATTATTCCATTTATTACAGGGCATAAAGGAATTTGAATGGACACAATAATCAAATCACAAGGGATTAAATATTTGCAGATGATTTCCTTCTAAATCTCCATCTCTGCATAAAAAATAAAAAAGTGAACTCTGTAGTTGATCTAATGTTTTAAACTACATTTATTTTATTTTTATCTGATCTTTTTACTAACCCAGGACTAAACCAGGTCGAACTCAGGTCTAAGCCAGGTCTAAACCAGGTCTGAACCAGGACTAAACCATGTCTAAACCAGGACTAAATCAGAACTAAACCAGGTCTAAACCAGGGCTAAACCACGACTAAACCAGGACAAAACCAGGTCTAAACCAGGATTAAACCAGGATTAAACCAGGACTAAATCAGGACTAAACCAGGTCTAAACCAGGGCTAAACTAGGACTAAACCAGGTCTAAATCAGGACTAAACCAGGTCTAAACCAGGACTAAACCAGGACTAAACCAGGACTATAGCAGGACTAAACCAGGTCTATATCAGGACTAAACCAGGTCTAAACCAGGACTAAACCAGGACTAAACCAGGACTAAACCAGGTCTATATCAGAATTAAAACAGGTATACATCAGGACTAAACCAGGTCTAAGCCAAGTATAAGCCAGGACTAAACCAGGACTAAACAAGGTCTAAACCAGGTCTCAACCAGGACTAAATCAGGAGTAACTCAGGAGTAAACCAGGAATAACTCAGGACTAAACCAGAATTATTCCAGGACTAACCCGGGATTAAACCAGGACTAACTCAGGACTAAACCAGACCTAAAACAGGCAAACTCAGAACTAAACCAGGTCTAACCTAGGACTAACCCAGAACTAACCCAGGACTAACCCAGATTTAGTTAATTAGGAAATGATTTTACTTTACTGATTTACTGATTTT